>JAFEMH010003166.1:0-62500 GCA_022495995.1 Adenophora triphylla var. japonica | reverse complement strand
ATTTACTTATATTTTGTTGTTTTAGTTAGTAGTTTAGCGTTTTGTTTTTAGTTTTGTTGTTTTACTCGAGTACGAGCAAAAGATAAGTTTGGGAATATTTGATGGATGTGTTTTCACCCATTCAAATGATATATCTTTAGATCTATTTGATGCTCAACCTTAAGTGTTTTGATGGCTTTTTGGACTTTTTATGAGTACGGGGGATTGAAGGAAAAAGTTGTAGATTAAGTATAAAATGTATGAAAAGGAATGATCGAAATCGGAGCGGCAAATGAGGAAATAATGGAAATTATAGAAGGATGAGTGGATATGGCTATGAGAAATCACTACTAATGTATAGTACTCAATGAGAACTTTCCAACGATATGTGGCACGTCTCAATCGTAATCGTAGTCCGTACGAAGAAGTTACGACCTCCAAAAGTTTGCCGAATAAGATACAACTCAGCGAATCATGAGAAACACATGCACCCGAGAGGAAGGAGCGTCTGCTCCCAATATACAAAAACTTTGAAAACCTGGTGCCTAGTTGGGTGCGGCCACCCCTGTCAAGGGGTGCGATCGCCCCTTTGTAACAGTTTCAGCACTTTTCCTTTTTAGATTCAGTTTTGGCTATCGTTTCCTGATTCCGACTCTCCTCTCTTCCCCAAGTATATACTCCCTCCGTCCCATGTCAATGGATACCAACTTTATGGGTGTGGGAATTAAGGAAAAGTAAGAGAGAGAAAAAGTGAAAGAAAATGTTGTGAGTATGAAGAATTAAATAGGAGAGAGAATGAGTGGGAGGAATAGTTAGGAGAGAGAATGTTGTGAGTGTAAAAGTGAAGTAGGAGAGAGAATGAGTGGAGGGAATAGTGAATATTCTTTTCCATTTTGGGCAGTGTCCATTCACGTGGGACGTCTCAAAAAGAAAATAAGTGTCCATTCACGTGGGACGGAGGGAGTATACAGCAACTCCAACCATATTTTGAGATATCATAGGTTTTATTATTGTTTTGAAGAAGGCTTGTAAGGACTCAAGATTCAGGTTTTATTTATTTTCTTTTCTCTTTTATGGCTATTAGTAGCTAAATTCTTAGTTCGTGTAGTGAGTGAATACTATTAGGTCTTTATGATAAAGTTTTAATTCTTTCTAATTTTTTTTTCATTCCTGTTAGTCTCAATATTTTAAAGATCATTTTTGAGGTCAACATTTTTCATTTTTCATTCAAATACTAGTATTTTTTTTTTTTTCTACTCAATCTGGGCCTAGACAAAGCCCAATTACACTAGAGTTGACTGAGACTCCGCCATCTTCAGTCGTTGGGGTAAAAACCCGCAGATACAGAGAGAGAAAGAGACAAAGAGGACGCAGCCATGGAAGCTCTTGCAAGAACAGGACGACGGCTTGCCCTAATTATCACATTCGTCGCGCTTTTCCCTCTACATGTCAGATCCGATCCCATCTCTTCGCCGGAGCTTCAGATCTCAAGCGCCGAACGCAGGGTAAGCCTTTTAAGCATTTCCATATTCAATCAATTGTTATCTAGTTCAATTCCATCCGATTCAGTGTTTAATTTCATTTCAATTTGCTTTTCGTTACGGAAAATGGGTATGAAATAGAAGATCATTTTCTTACTGGTCGGTTATTGAATGTTGGGAGGAATGTGTAATTTAATTTATATACGTTAAAGAATTGATTCATGGATGAGTATTGAAATTTGATTAACTGATAATGCTGAATGTTGATGCAGATTGATTTGACTACGCAAATTGTTAGGGTCTACTTGACATTGAAGGTACTTTTCTTATAGCTGGTTGATTGAATTTTGATGGTATTTACTTCGTTTGCTAGTTCTCCTATTAATTTGGAAATATAAACAAAACGTTTTCTTTAGACTTTTTTGCTACCATTTTAGCTTTCTTGAAAGTTGCTGTGAGCTTTTTGAACTGGCTAAATTTTAGTTCATTGGCAGTGTGTTTAGCAGATTAGTTGTATGGTACTCTCTCTCTCTCTCTCTCTCCATTCATTTTTTTTTTTGATAATATTACTTCCATAAGAGAAGTTAAATTTTGAACATGGGTTCAGAATTTCAATGTTAAAGTGCATCAAAGTTAATACTTTTTTTTCCGTGTACACATAGGATATACTCCTTCAATCCCGAAATGAGTGGCCATTTTTATTTTTTTCAAGAAAATAAGGAGGGTGAGTTTCGAGCACTTTTAGTGGTGGATATATATATGTATATACATATATATATATACTCCCTCCGTCCCGGCCGACTTAGGATTTTTTGAAATGGCACGGGGATTAAGGAAAAGGTAAATGTTGTGAGTGTAATTTAAAAATAGGAGAGAGAATGAGTGGAGAGAATAGTAAATTATAATGGTGTTGTGAGTATTAAAATAATGTAGGAGAGAGAATGAGTGGAGAGAATAGTGATTTAAGGTTTCCATTTTGGGCCGTCCTAAGTCGGGTGGGACGCCCAAAATGGCAAAAAGTCCTAAGTCGGCCGGGACGGAGGGAGTATATATATATATATATATATACACACACACGAAGATTCCGACAAAAGCGAGCTTGGATGGAACTGAACAAGATTTGGCGAACGAATATAAAGGTCAATGGCCTTTTTTTTTTGAGAAAGTCAAAAGGGGTTATTCAGTAGCCATCGCGGGTTTCATTACTTTTCTTCCATTCCGTCTTCGACGAAAAAGAAAGATTGAGAATCCTCGATTCACCATTAAGAGCATTAAGCCCAAAAAGAAGAAGATTCTAGTCTTCATTCACGGGGGCAGATGGGGGAAGCAAAAAGAAGGCCCCAGTCTTAAAATGGCTTTTCTTTGCTTCACCCATTCGTCTGTATATATATATATATGTATATATATATATATATGTATATATATATATATATATATATATGTATATATATATATATATGTATATGTATATATATATATATGTATATGTATATATATATATATGTATATGTATATATATATATATGTATATGTATATATATATATATGTATATGTATATATATATATATGTATATGTATATATATATATATGTATATGTATATATATATATATATATATATATATATATATATATATAAACACACACACATATATAATTACCCTTAATGAACAGCTTGTGTCAGTGCAAGTGCAAAATTTGAACATAATAGTTTATAAGATGATTTTAGTTATATAGAAATGGATGCTCATTTGGGGCCTAAAAGTATTGGAAAATGGACACAATGTTAAGGATAGAGGGACTACATTACTTTGTTATTGAAAAGAACGAAAAGGTTGAGAACATAATGGAACACGTTGTAGCTTAAATATTAGAAATGTGCCTCTCTTTTTGGGACGAACGAAGATGGAAAATATGACCTTCTCTTTTGAAATGGAGAAAGTATATAAATTGATTTTTGTATTGGCTGCCGGTATGATGCATTGCACTGGATTTGATGTTTTAGTTTGTCGACTGTCCATTTAAAAGTTAACTTTGTTTTTGTAGTTTAGTTGACTATCTCTTTATGCATCACCTCTCAAAATCTCTCTGTTCTAAAAGACCCCGCCTAAGGGCGCCTAGGCCCCGCCTAGGCGCTAGGCCCCTCTTCAACGCCTAGTTCTAAGCCCCGCCTAGGTCCTGACTAATCCCGACTAATCCCGATTAGTCCCCGACTAGTCCCCGCCTAGGCGCTAGGCCCGGCTTCGCCGCCTAGCATCCGCCTAGCGCTTTTTAGAACCTTGCAAAATCTTGCTCAATTAGGATCTTACTGACACGACTTTTTCACCTAGTTCATTTGGACTTGCTGAGAACTTCTGTATTGGCCAAATGACTTATATAACTTGTGAATAGTTAGCAAAAGCTTACCTTGTGGTCCTTCAGTAATAAAAAGGCCAAACCCCGGTGCGCCAAGCGCTCCCCGCCAAGCGGGGTTGGGAGAGGGAACCATTTGCTAGACCCTTCCCCTGACAATTGCCAAGAGGCTGTTCGCCAAGGTTCGAACCCGTGACTTTATGGTCACCAAAGGAGCAACTTAACCATTGCGCCAAGGCTCGCCCTCGTGGTCCTTCAGTAATCTTGCTCAATAATTTGTGTCGGTGCAAGTGCAAAATTTGAACATAATATTTATAAGATGATTTTAGTTATAGAAATGGATGCTCATTTGGGGCCTAAAAGTATTGGAAAATGGACACAATGTGAAGGATAGAGGGACTACATTACTTTGTTATTGAAAAGAACGAAAAGGTTGAGAACATAATGGAACACGTTGTAGCTTAAATATTAGAAATGTGACTCTCTTTTTGGGATGAACGAAGATGGAAAATATGACCTTTTCTTTTGAAATGGAGAAAGTATATAAATTGATTTTTGTATTGGCCGCCGGTATGATGCATTGCACTGGATTTGATGTTTTAGTTTGTCGACTGTCCATTTAAAAGTTAGCTTTGTTTTTATAGTTTAGTTGACTATCTCCTTATGCATCACATCTCAAAATCTTGCTCAATTAGGATCTTCCTGACACGACTTTTTCACCTAGTTCATTTGGACTTGCTGAGAACTTCTGTATTGGCCAAATGACTTATATAACTTGTGAATAGTTAACAAAAGCTTACCTTGTGGTCCTTCAGTAATCTTGCTCAATAATTTGTGTCAGTGCAAGTGCAAAATTTGAACATAATAGTTTATAAGATGATTTTAGTTATAGAAATGGATGCTCATTTGGGGCCTAAAAGTATTGGAAAATGGACACAATGTTAAGGATAGAGGGACTACATTACTTTGTTATTGTAAAGAACGAAAAGGTTGAGAACATAATGGAACATGTTGTAGCTTAAATATTAGAAATGTGTCTCTTTTTGGGACGAACGAAGATGGAAAATATGACCTTTTCTTTTGAAATGGAGAAAGCATATAAATTGATTTTTGTATTGGCTGGCGGTATGATGCATTTCTCTGGATTTGATGTTTTAGTTTGTCGCCTGTCCATTTAAAAGTTAGCTTTGTTTTTATAGTTTAGTTGACTATCTCCTTATGCATCACATATCAAAATCTTGCTCAATTAGGATCTTACTGACGCGACTTTTTCACCTAGTTCATTTGGACTTGCTGAGAACTTCTGTATTGGCCACATGACTTATAACTTGTGAATAGTTAGCAAAAGCTTAGCTTGTGGTCCCTCAGTAATTTGTTTTGGTTATATAAGTTGGGATGATTATCCTCCTGTTCACAACTTTTTCATAATTTAGCTTTTTCACTGATGGCTATTTCAGCTAGAAAATATTGGGGCATCACCTGCTTCAGAATTTCTTCTTGCTTTTCCTCCTCCTCAACTACAACATCTCGCGTTGCTTCAGGCATCAACCCCTGTTGGAAAGAAGAAGAAGAAAGCTTATCAGCCACTAGATGTAAAGCCAACCGACCAACCTGACTCACCAAATGGAACCAAATACTTCTCAGTATCTTTATCCACTCCGTTGAAAACGGGTGAATCAGTCACAATAGAAGTATTTTATATACTGACCAACTCTCTAGAACCTTTCCCTGTAGAAATAAGCCAGTCAGAGTCTCAGTTGGTATATTACAGAGATGGTGCTTTGATATTGTCACCATACCATATTAAACAGCAAACTACATTTATTAAGACACCAAGTTCCAAGGTGGAATCATACACACTAGTGCAACCAACTAACCAAGCTCGTAATGAACTAAAGTATGGGCCTTATGTGGACCGTCCTCCGTATTCATATTCTCCTATAATTGTTCATTTGGAGAACAACAATCCATTTGCTGTTGTTGAGGAGCTAGTGCGAGAAGTTGAAATTTCTCATTGGGGGAGCCTTCAAATCACGGAGCATTACAAGTTGGCACATAAGGGCGCCCGACACAAAGGAGTATTTTCAAGGTCAGCTTACTATTATTTCATGTAACTTTAAATTATCTTGCGGCATGATTAACTTCATTACCCCTATATGTTAGCTCTTGATATTTGGTTTGCCTTTAGCAATCGTTTTTTTTTAATCACTCCATATAAATTTCCTACGGTCTTTCTTCCAA
This sequence comes from Adenophora triphylla var. japonica, assembly GCA_022495995.1. Taxonomy (NCBI): domain Eukaryota; kingdom Viridiplantae; phylum Streptophyta; class Magnoliopsida; order Asterales; family Campanulaceae; genus Adenophora; species Adenophora triphylla. The sequence continues at coordinate 56,447 of JAFEMH010003166.1, read as the reverse complement.
AAATAAAAATGCTAGTCTTATAATTTGATGGATAATTGTCTCAATGGACGGATTTCATAATTTTCTTCAGAACAATGTAATCTAGGACCCTTATGGAATTTGGTTAAGATTTTGTTTTGGAAATAATTGGAACTTAGTTTGAAATATTTATGATTATCAGTGCTACTAGGAAAACATTCCATACAATGAGCTTCTAAACAAAGATTCTCAAATGGGGGCAGTTATGGCACTTGTAGCTGGCCTTTTCTATAAGCATTCTTAAAAAGAGAAGGATGAGAGGATGAAAATATTAGTATTAAAGACCAACTTTATCGATGATTCATCGTTTTAATAACGTCTTGACGCAAATATTTGAACCGATAGAATCAGCATGCTTAACTTCTTGCTAATCAAGTTCGCTCCTGCGCTCTTCTTACATTTTATGTCAAAAGAGTAGAAATGCTTTTTTTGCTCAGTAGGCGTGGTTGAAGTTTGAGGTATTTCGTAACAGACCAAGTTTAAGCTTATCAATGCTAGGGAAGTGACAAGAGATTACGACTAAATAAATTTGAAATAACTCGATGGTTCAGATTGTCCATGTATTATCACCTTTTCTTTGTTTTTATTTTCTTTTTCCCGTTTGGGTGATTTAGTCCGTTTCCCTATCATCATCTACCTTGGCTCATCTCTTGATCCTGTTCCCAGCAATCTCCTTGCCATTGTTGCCATATACATCCTTGACACTTTTACAAGCAAGGCTCCACCACAATTGCAACCAAGCTCCCTTCCACCACTGCCACCTACCTTCCTCTCCCCAGTCAAGTTATTGAAGGCCGATTGAGCCCAGGTAGAATCATATTCATACTAGATTTTAGTTTCTTTGGGTTATTGTCCATCCGTTGGTTTCTTTTCTCCTCCTTTTTGAATTGTATAGGCATCCGTCATTACTTCCGGCAGAGCACGCACCATAGAGTCCATTTGACTCGAATTCAACTCATTTGGTTTCTTGTTTTGTAATTCTAAGCCAGTATCACAATCATGAGAAATAGAGATAGTGGAAAAGTTATATAGTGGTCATTGCAAGATAAAGAATGTTTGTGGTGTGATGGAGCTGAGTCAACCAGGATGTTGGTTTAAGCTTGGGACTGATGTTTGTTAAGATCAAAATAAACCCTATGTTTGGCCTGTCATGAGCTTGTTTCAATTTCTGACAGAATTCGTAATGCATCCTGCTTTAGAGTTTTGTTCTGTTTTTAAATGCTATATGTATATCTTGACTTTGCATATCATGGAGTCAGTGTGCAATGAGTTTTTGTCTGAGCAAGGAAAGGAGCTGGATAGGTGCCTTAGTTTATAGACTGTAAGGTAATACATGTCATGTTTTTAAGTTTCTACCATTGTGCGTAGGGAAACTTGTATATACTGAGCTTACTATCTTTTTCAATTATGACTTTCCAAGTTTTATTAATGGGGTTGATCCTTTATTTCACACTTTTAGTCATCAGTGAAGACCATGATGTAAGAAGAGCAGGAAGATTTATTTATTTTTATTATTATTATTTTTATTGGAATGTTGTTAGCAAACCAATAGCCTTGGCAAAAGACTTGAACATCGATTATGTGTATGCTTTAGTTTGATAAAATAAATGTAATGTTCATCATTTTGAAGTCTTACATGCTTCATGCAGGGTTGAATATCAATCTAAGCCACATATGAGTGGTGTCTCTTCATTCAAGCATCTTCTAGCAAAGCTACCCCCAAGGGTTCACTCTGTTTACTACCGAGACGGGATAGGGAACATCTCTTCATCACATTTACGTTCTGATTCCAGCAAGGTACTTATTATATCTCTCTTGCTATCACATACTGTGGTTTTTCGTCTGGCCTATTTTTGTGGTTCTGTTAAAAAGGCCTCTCTTTAAGAATTTAGACCGAGGAAAAATTTAGTTTTCTTATTTCAAGGCAGGGTTTTCTTCTCGTCATAGTGCTGCGTCCTGTAAAGTACAGAATGAGCAGAGGCAGTATCCATTCAGTTATTGGATTTTTTTTTATTTTATTATTTTGCATTTATATGAGGCTAGTGGAGAGAAGGCATCTGGTCAGTCAGTATTATGTGTGCTTGGTGTTTCCATTTTGTGTTTGACTTTAATTTGGAAGTTAATTTCACCTGTCTTCTTCTGATCACCCAACTTTGTCATGAAGCCTTAATTGTTATGATATGATCTTTTATTCCAAACTTATGTTTCAATTTTGCATTACAGTAGATAATTTGTAAGAATATAGCATTTATAAGAACAAAGAGTGGGCAATAGGCAATATTTATTGAAAAAAGAAACTGATATACCAAATATGTCTGTTTACCAAGAAAAGCAACTAAGTTCTGTGAAAGAGGAAAGAATAAGAAAGGAATGCTTCTACCAGAATTGAAAAGAAAGTGAAGTCGTCTATTTATCTAATAAGAAGGGGGGCGTGCATGTAGAGATTAGAGAACGAAAATAGCAGTGACTTACAGTTCACAGAAAAAAGTCAGTGAGTGTGAGGCTATGTTTTGTGGGTTGGACATATCCTGATTTGTTTAAGTAGCCAAACGTTTAAGGGGATATGATTAATTTTTGTCTTCCATGAAGCATCATTTTGTTGCTGCATTAAAAGCCCTCTGCTGACATTAGGCTCTGCCACTACCACCAAATTCATACTTTTGAGGTTATGACAGGGATATAAGGTCTTTCCATTTTCTAACCGGCCATTTTCTTCTTTCTTTTTTCTTTTTTTTTGCTGACACGAAGCTCTGCTACTGTCCCGAAATCTAATATTTTTGTTTACTTAGGCTAGGATACGGAAGGGTAGCCAGTTATGTATTACGCGTGTTTGGGGTTCTCATTCATGGTTTATACTCATTGGTTGAGATGATTTTGCATGCCTCCTTTAATCATTCAAATTTGACATAACAGGCGCTGACCTATCAACATACACTTTTCATTTAATATTTATTTTTCTTACTGAATTTATTGACAAATGATCTCAGCTTTCCCTACCACTCGCGTGCATGTGCGGCCCAGAATACACACTCAAGATAGTTAATGGTAGAAACAACTCTCTGTATCTCTGTTATCTTACTGCATTTATTATGATTGCAGTCTGAACTGGAAATAGAGCCACGGTATCCTTTGTTTGGTGGCTGGAAAGCCACTTTCATCATTGGATATGTGTTACCATTGGAAGACTTCCTGTTTGAGTCAGATGATGGTAGGCGCTACCTCAACTTCAGCTTCGGATGTCCACTTGTTGATACTGTGGTAGACAAAATTACCATCAAAGTGGGTGCAGTACTATGAACTTTTATTTTTTATTTTGGTGGAACAGTACCGTATCTGTCCGTCTTTGCATTATCTCGTTATTGTTTGATTTCACATTTCTTTTCTGGTGGTTTTGTAAAAAGTGTACTGTCGTTTCAGGTTGTGCTCCCTGAGGGATCAAAAAACCCGTCTGCTGTGGTTCCTTTCCCCGTGGAACAAAGTCTGCAGGTATTATTTATTTAATGTATTGAGTTTGTTATACATATAAACAATTTTTACATTAGAAAAGATGACGTGTGCGACATGAAGGTCATTTGATTTTGTTGGTCCATTATTCTATTATAGCAGCAAACAAAACTTATGGTGATTATGTTTACATGAAAAGTTAGACTTGCTCTTTTGTGTTAAAGATGGATTATTTTGGTTTACTACTTCAGTGGACATGTTCTAGATATTATTGTATATTTAAAATTCCCGTTGGTTCTTTGAATATCTGCAGACCAGTTATTCATACCTGGACGTAGTCGGAAGGACAACGGTGGTTTTGGAAAAGAACAATGTTGTTCCTGAGCACAACTCCCGTTTCCAGGTGATTGCAAATAGCTTATTGTACTTGAGAAGTTAATGTAGGCAATAAAATATCTATAATCCAGTTTCGGATTGAACTTTAGCATACAACCCAGGTGTTCAGGGTTACATCAATTATCGGGCCAAATTATGCGAATGAGGTTTAGTTCCTTGATACTCCTTCCGTCCCAAAATGAATGTCCAAAAAAATATCAAATTTTCTCTTGATCAAGAGTAAATTTGAAAAAAATAAATTGGACATTCATTTTGGGACAGAGGTAGTAAATTTGAAAAAAAAAATTGGACATTCATTTTGGGACAGAGGTAGTACTTCTCTATGGATAATGGAAGACAGTGCAATCTTTCGTACCATTTGGCCATGCAAGCACAACCATTTAAAATTCTTTAAGCAGCAGTACCTTTTACAGTTTTACTTGCAACTTGGACAAGGGTCTGGGGTATGTTGTTGATGGATATGCTAATACTGCAAACCATATCCAACTCAACTTTTAGACTGAAAGACGCTTAATAAAAGCTATAGAGCACATTTTGGGGTTGTTTGGTAGAAATGCCAGATTAATACTGAAAAAAGAGATGCTCGGTACTATTATTGGTGCATATCTGGTGACAAGCAGTTAGGAGGTTGGGATTCCTTCACTAATATATTTGCCCTGGTTCTGGGAGTCCTCAAATTCCACCCACCCCACTTTATGGTGCAGGGAGATCTTTAGCCCAAAGACTTGCCATTGTGAACATGTATAGTTTCTTGCTCTTGTTGGACCAATCTTTAGCTTAGAGTTCCAAGCTTACATATATATTGCTGGTAAGGAATAAAGTAATCTAATTGTGCGTGTATCAAGAGAATTATTGCTGCTTGTTGCACTTTTTCAGACTTTTATGTTGTATTATGTCTTCAATAGAAATCTACCCTCGGCGTAACCTATTTCGTTGAATGTTATTACTCCTCCGTCCCGGAATGACGTTCCCACTTTTATGCAGGTTTATTACAACTTCCATCCAGTTTTCATGCTTGCAGAGCCATTGATGCTGGCATCCGTATTTTTCTTCTTGTTCGTTGCTTCCTTAGCTTACATCCACATGGATATATCGATTCGAAAATGAAGAAAATATATTGGTAGTTCCCAGGTATGACTGTGTGACACAATGTTGTCCTAATATCAGATTGTTATAGGTTTAAGTTTTTTGATAACTTCCCTCCGTAGTGATACAGCTGAGCACCTCAGTTTGGGCTGTATGGTGTGCGAAGTACAAGTATTAGAACCACACTAAGCCCATTTTAGAAAACAATTTTGGTTCATTTAATGATTTATGACTCTTTCTATGGTGTGCTTTTACTTAATTGGTCAACTACGTCGTTGTCATTCTTACCCCTCAGCCCAAACTATGGTTTTCTTGTACGGAATTAGCCAACTACGTCGTTGTCATTCTAATTTTCGAATCCACCAGGCCTCTATCCTCTCTCTCTCCCTCTGCTCTCTCTCTCTCTCTCTCTGTGACTGCGTGACATGTTGAAAGTCAACTTTATCGGGGAAGATTATACAAGTAAACATAGTGGAATAGTCGGTGGTGTTGCTGCAAGAACAATGTCCTTGAACAAAGGTATTTTAGAACTTAGAATCTAATGCTGGCAATTATGCTAATGTGCTTTTCTTGTAGGGTTTTAGTCAATAGTTTAATGAAAACGAGGCACTTTGGTAGCGTAAATCCATTGATAATTGTAGTTAAGGTAAGTTTAACGTGGTCGTTAAACAGAGAGAAATTTGTTTATGTGCAATGAATATGATTATGAAACAGGGAGCAGTGGATAAGATGAGTGCATGGGTTTATAGTTAACTAGCCTAAGCCCGTGTTCGAGGACACGTTTTTTTTTTTTTTTTTTTTTTTTTTTTTAAGGGCAAAATGGGAAAGGGACAACTTAGTGAGGGCAAAATGGAAAATTCGGTACTTTTCATGGCACCACTACCATTTATACTATAGATGGTAGGGTTATGAATAGGATTTGAGAAAACTATTGTTTAATTTGCCGAAAATTCCTTGGTTTGTGCATTCGGCGCGATGGAAAATTAGCTGTTCAATTAATTAAAGGGGCGGATTTGGTGTTTAATTATACTCCCTCCGTCCCGTCCGACTTAGGACGTTTTGCCATTTTGGGCGTCCCACCCGACTTAGGACGACCCAAAATGGAAAGTTTATATTACTTTTATATTAAATGGGATCCACTTATCATACTCACAATAATAATCACATCACTATTTATTCCACTCATTCTCTTTCCTATTTAATTTTTCACACTCACAACACATTCTCCACTCATTCTCTCTCCTAATATTATAATAGTATTCCTTAATCTCCGTGTCGAGAGTGAATGTCCTAAGTCGGACGGGGCGGAGGGAGTATTATTAAGTTCGACTTTTGGCGCACCATGTTTGTGCTAAACTGGAAAAATGATCTTGTACCAACATGGCGGATTTTGAGCTGCTTCCATGGCCCTTTGCTTTCCTGCAGCAAGCAACGATTCCCAAATTGTCACGACCATCATTAATGGTTCAGATTAATTTGATATATATGAGATTCAGTAAAATCTATCTGCGGGCATTTCACGGCCTGGGTCCCACATGGCTAAATTGAGTTTAAACGTTAAAAGTGATGTTTGACTACTTCCATTAGCAATCAATCCAACCCAATTCAACAATTAAATATTATTTCTCTTTTCTCCATTTACTCAATTTATATCTATAATCAATCTCTTCTCTTCTTTTTTTTTTTTTTTATCGTCCATCAGCAACCCAATCAAACCCAATCCAACTAACATTATCTCTTTAAACTATCTTTTATTTAATTTATTACATATTATAAATACTCAATTTATATTATTTTTCTAATCTTATAATAAATTAATAAAAATAAATTTAACTACTAAATTTATAATAATTGCAAAAAATAAACTTAATAAAAATATCAAACAAAATTAAAATTAAAACTTAATACTATAATACATGACGAAAATAAAATTACAATACATGAGAAACGGAGTATTTGAGTTGTGTCTCAAAAAATACCAAACTGGTCTCTATTTATATTTATAGAGAATGAAAAAACAAAAATTTAGGTAATTTTTTTTAATAAATTATAAATATATTTATAGCCATTTTAGAATTATATTTAAAAAGATAATTCAAAAGTTGAAAGAACCAATCAAAAAGTGACACTTGGCACAAAAATTGGAAAAGCTGGGTGGTGACCAAAATTGGTCAACCGAACCAAATCGGCAATGGTTGGTTGTTTGCTTTTGTTTTTCATTTTTTTCTTTTCTCCTTTTTTTTGTCTTTTTTCCCCAACCCAACCCATTGATGGACATAGTCTTATATCTGGATTTGAGTCGAAAAGGGCAGATTTGATAATATTTACTAAAAAACGTTAATGGTACAAGCATGCCATTTGTGCTTGGGAATTATCATTTGCTTCAACATATATAGCTATTTTCTCACAACACATGTTCATCATTAACTATATCACCCAACTTTTGTTTTAAAAAATCCAAAAAAAAAAAAAAACACACACACACACACATTACGTAGAATACTCATAACCCCCGTTTTTGTATCTAATTTAATATTAATTTCATCATTTGTTATTTTCATTGCGACCATAAATAATCAAGTTTTTTCACGATCGACATTATAAAGGTTTTTCTTCATTCGATATCTCTGTTCTTTCGACATTATAAACACCTACATCTTTCGGTCTTTCCGTGATCACTAAAAATTAAAAAAATTGATAATGAGTTGCGGTATGAATCGTAGTTTGAATCAAATCGTATGGTTTGGTTTGAAATTTTTCATGTTTCGGTTCAGTTTGAAATTTTTCTAAACCGATAACTAGTGATTTGGTCCGTAAATTTTCCCAAACCGAACTATTTACACCCGTAGTGAGCATGACATGGTATGGGACAGTTCGGTATAAGGTAATATCGAAACTGAGTTATATATTTTCGGCTTCTAAAGTTTTGAATTTTATATTTTCGATTTTTAAAGTTTCAAACTATATCAATTTGGTCTCAAATTGTTTGGTTCTATGGATTTTCAATTTCGGTATTAATCGATTCGATAACTATTTCAATTTATTTCGATTTCTTGGCAATTTGATCTCACTTAAATTAACAAGTCTATCAAGTTAAATCAAAACAATTCTTTTTTTCACGTTTCCCTAGAAATGCATGCATCAACAAACAATGGGAGAGAGATTGTTATTGAGTAAACTGTTTTTTTTTACCCGCGTATTATTGCAAAATAACACCCGTGCCGCGAAAACAACAAATGTATGATGTGTGTTATTGATTTAATTACAAAATCAATTAATATATTATTCACTCGTTACTTTTTTCTAATGAATGTCAATAACTTAACATAAAATTAGATTGGAATTTTCAAGGTTTTAAAAAGTGTCAGGCGGATGCTAGGCGGCGGAGTCGGGTCTAGCGCCTAGGCGGGGGCTAGTCGGGATTAGTCGGGACCTAGGCGGGGCTTAGAACTAGACGTTGGAGAGGGGCCTGGGCGCTCTTAGACGGGATCTTTTAAAATATTGGAAATTTTCAACTTTAACCCTAATATTTTAAAAAATCAACATCATTAAAAGAAGTTTATTCGATTGTTAGGAAAGAATAAGGAATCAAATGAGATGGATATTGATCAACATTTTGGTGGGGCCTCCTTAATTCAATACCTTATTTTAATCAAAAAGGCAAAGAGAAAAACATCTCTTTTTGGTCCTCCATAAGGCAGTTTGTTACTTACAAGTCATCTTCCATACGTATTAATTTAATTTTTTATTTTTTTTCTTTTTCTTTTTTTCTCTTTTTTTTTTTCTCTCTCTTCTTTTAAAAAGAAGGGGATCAACAATTTCACCGCTCCCCTTGATGCACTCACAGGCGCTGTTTATCTTGGGGAGGGCAATGTCATTCCTACATGCTATGAGGACAATTCCCAACCGCTCCCTAACCAATCTTTCATGGATACATATCACATACTCCCTCCGTCCGTAGAAGCGTCACTTTTTACCCAAAATGGCGTCAGTTTATAGCGTCACCCTTTCCTAAAAGGAAACTTTTATTAATATTTTATTATCCCATCCAGCTATTCCTCCACTAATTCTCTCTCCTCTACGCTCACAACACTTTTAAAATTCACTATTTCCTCCACTAATTCTCTCTCACTATTTTTAAATTATCTTACTCACAACATTTTTACTTCACACTTTTTCTTAATTTGCGCCTACCTAAAAGGTGACGCACATCGGGAAGGAGGGAGTATTTAAACCAAAGAATGAGCTTAAATGAAAAGCATACTCTAAAATATTAGCTTTAATATTTTGCCCTTTATTTCCTTCAAAACATCAACAATTAATTTTTATTTATTTATACTTTATCTGTCTCTAAATGAATATTTATTTATTTTTTGATAATTTTATCCTTAAGCAAATAGCTATTTTGTACGTAAATAATTATTTTAATCAATTTTTTCTTCATATTTCATTATATACTTGAAAAAGACAAAGAGTTTAAAAGGGTATAATAATGATACTTCACTTTAAATTTTTATAAATGTAGAGTGTCACTTCAAAAAAATGTAGAGCGTTTGCTACATAAAATAAATATTTATTTTGAAATAAAAGAAGTATAATATACCTTTTTTGTTTCATACGAAAAAAGACACAAAATTAGTATTGCAGAAGAATTAAGGAGAGTGAGTAATAGAGTAAATATTGTGAGTAGAAAAAGTGAGCTAGAAGACAGAAAGTGGGATAAATAATAGTAAATGGATAGTTATTGTCAGTATGACATGTGGGTTTATGAATAAAAAATATTAAAAAGTTTTCATTTTAGGTATGTGTCTATTTAAATGGAATACTTAAAATGAAAATTTATGTCCGGGATGAATGAAATATTATTTATTGTACCTATTATAATGTGAAATATTGTAAGTGAAAATATAGAGGTAATAATGATTGAAAGACAACATAAATGGTGTATAGATAGTTGGTTGATGTCTCCTCCCTTTACAAGCTAAGAGAGAATCTAATGCACTTATTTTTGGTGTATAGATAGTTTGGTTGATATTCCCTCCAATCGTTCATTTCATAATATTTTTTTTTTGTTTTATTTTTATTATTTTTCAAATAAAAGTTATGTTTTCAAATAAAAAGTGTTTTTAATGTACTTATTTATGACTGTATAAATAAGTAAAACACATTTATTAGATATAATGTGGACTAAAATGACCATAAATTTGGATTAGAGAGAGTATTCACTAAGCTCAATTTGGAAGTAATCAACATGGGGTTTGCACTATTTATAGGTTTCAATTAAATAAAAGATCGGATAGTAGTTTAATTATGATTATATCTTAAATAATTTTCTAAAAGTAGTTGAAGAAAGCACGACAATAAGAAATGATATAAATTATAACGATGATTATTTATTTTAAAGATAATTTAATGTGACTCAATCGCATACCCACGACAACTCTCCATTTACTATTTTCTACGCACATTCTCTCTTTTAACTTAATTTTTTGTACATACAATATTTACATTTTTTTAACCATAATGTCAAAAGAAAAGTAGAATATAACATTATTTCCCTTTTTTTCTCTACATATTTTTCAGAGAATATAAAACTTTTTCTCAGCCGTTAAACCTCATAGCTTAATTTGGAAAAACAAATGTATTTTCTCATGATATGCCTAAAATAAAGGAAAAGGACCTAATTATTTGGCCATTGAGTGTTTAGGGTAAATTCATAATAACCTCTGTTCTTGGTATAAACACTAAAATCAGTTTTTTGAAAACAGAAAGAACAGAGAGAGAGAGAGAGAGAGAGAAGGAAGAAAAAGGAAAAAAAAATAATCATTTCCTTTTGAAAACATTGCCGGAAAAAAGTTAAACTTTGTTCTGTGATTCTCTAATTGATTCTCTGTTTTCCCTTTGGTGGAATCAGAGAATCTTCTCTTTCTAGTTTCCTTTATATCTTCTTTTTTTCCTGCATAAAATTTATACACATAATCAACCTTGTGGGTATTTTCTTGAAGAAATAAAGATTGGATTTTTATATTTAATGGGTTCTTAGTTGTTGATTTTTGGGGAGAATTTTGATTAGGAAGAAGAGGAAAAAGGGGGAGGGGGTATTTTTTTTTTAGCAAAAATTGAATAGAAATGGGTATCCAAATGTCTGATGGGAAGATGGAAGGGTGGCTTTATCTAATTCGTTTCAACAGGTTGGGGTTACAATATTCACGTAAATTATACTTCATTCTTGAAGATAATTGCCTCAAAAGCTTCAAATCCATTCCCACATCAGGCACAGAGGTAATTTCATTTCCATCTCTGATCCCTCCCTTTTTCTTTTTGTCAATGTGTGTGTGATTTCATGCATTGATTGATTGTAAGTCATAAAGTTTGAATTTTGATTATTTATTGATTATCCCTTCTGTATGTGTTTTGTATGTGTGTTCCATCAATGTGTCTTATGTCATGCTTTGATTAAATGTCCAAATATTTTGGATTTTAATCTTTTATATAATAACCCTACTTTCTGCAAAAAAAAAAAAAATGGTGTGTGTGTGTGTGTTGGGGGGGGGGGGTGTCTGGTTGCTAGTTAGGGATTTTGAATGATGATCTTTATTAATGATCCTTATGTTGAATGAGAAATACTCCCTCCGTCCCAAAATGAATGACCAATTTTTTTTTTTCAAATTTGCTCTTAATCAAAAGAAAATGAAAATTTTATTGGGCATTCATTTTGGGACATAAGTAGTAATAATATTGGGTTTGGTTTCATAATAATTTTCCCCAAATATTCAGTTAGGCTGCTTGTTTTGTTTTCTCTTACAATAATAATAATCTCTTAACTGTGTGTTCTTTGTAACGATAAAACCCATTTTCTTTGTTTCCTTTCTCAGCCTGTGCATGATCATTGTTATATTCTTGGTGTTCTAGCGATTCCATTTTCTTGTTATTGTTGGCCTAATTTCTATTTTTTTTTTGTAATATCTCCTGGATGTGATCGGCTTATGATATCTAATATCTTCAATGCTATGGTTTTATATCGGTAAATGCATTCTTTTCCATTTTGATAAATAAATTTTGTTGCACAAGTGTTTGCTATTCCAGCAATTCTCCAATGGACTGTTTTACATTAGTGGTGTTTTGGTATCATGTGCTTAAAATACATGGCGTTCTAGTAACTCTGATCTGGATACGATTTAAGAAAAAGGAGAGGATGAATTTGTCTCATTTTGTACTTAACACCTTTGTTTGTTTTAATCCTCTTTATATGGATTTTGTTCTTTTTTTTTTCTTCAATATCTAACTAGGATGGTTTCCTTTTTAAGATGGGGAAAGTACTTTTACGATAGCTACTAACCAAGACTCAATCTTTCTGTCAGGAACCACTGAGAAGTGCAATAGTAGACTCCTGCATAAGGGTCACAGATAACGGAAGAGAGAGCTTTAAGAGAAAAGTATGTAGCTTAAGTGATATCTACTGCTCACTCCGTCCCAAAATGAATGTCCAATTAATTTTTTTGGGACGGAAGGAGTACTTTTTTGTTTTCACTAACATTAATTTGTCACATTTTACTGATCTCTCCCCTTTTTTAAATACAGGTCTTCTTCATTTTTACCCTCTATAACACTTCTAATCACAACGATCAGCTTAAGGTTTGCCAATGTTTTTTCAAGCATTTGTAATCTGCCAATTTACGAAGTTTGGTACATAGACCTCATATTTTTGTTTACAGTTTGGAGCAACCAGTCCCGAGGAAGCAGCAAGATGGATTCGTTCTTTACAGGATGCTGCATTAAAACCTGGAAACAATTCTATTGCAAGGAGAAAATGGCAACCATTTAGGTAAACCATAAGAATGATTTTTTTACTTGAATGCCCTTAACTATGAACGTTAAACTAGCAATTCCCAGTGTTTAAGCTTTAATGTAACAAGGTTATATTTGGATTCATTTTTGTATTAGCTTAATGCTTCACGCATGACTCTTTAAGTGGAAAATCTCAAATAGAAAGTAGAACTTTTTGAGTGGGACAGAGGATGTATGCAACTTGATATGCCTATGCTATATAGCTATCAGTTCCTTGTTCAAGAAAGTTAATTTCACGGTACCCAAACATTATGTGTATTAGAATTTCCAAAAAGAATAATAATTCTTCAAGAAAGTCACTAGAAGACAATACCTGTTGTTGTTTTCCTCTGTTTGGTTTTCTTTTATTTGATACTTGTATAACAGAATTGAACTTATTCTAACAGATTGAGCGATTCGTCAAGAACAGTCCATAAGAAATTTGTGGACTGGACTTCCGTTGCATCCATGCATGTTGATGCTATGACATCTGATGTCTTATCACCTTCACCTTGGAAAATATTTGGTTGCCAAAATGGTAAGGAAATTGGGTACTTTTAAGTGACATCATTTTATTATATTCTGACATATTCGTTTCAGGGTTACGTCTATTTAAAGAAGCAAAAGATAAGGATTCAAGTGGAAGGGTATGTGTTTTTAGTTTTCTAAAGATATAAATAATGGTTTAAAAAAAGATATAACTAATAAATGCATCTTTTTCTTAAATACTTGTGTTGTTTATATTCAGCATTGGGATGATCACCCGGCCATCATGGCCGTTGGTGTGGTTGATGGAACTTCAGAAGCCGTTTTTCGAACCCTCATGTCTCTTGGTCCCTCCAGATCAGAGTACGATTGCTGGAAGTTTTTATCATTTTATATAGGTTTAATTTCATTTTTTTTTTGCACGAAAACCATTATACTTATTTTTTTGCACAAAAACCACTATACTACGGAAATGTTTGCTCAAACCCCAAAAAGTTAATCCAGTTAGAATATGATGGACGGAAATTTATAATTTTTCACACTTCCACCCCCTAAACTTTCATATGTTAGGGTGGAAGTGTGAATAACTAATGGTTTTCATCCATTATAATCTAACAGAGTTAACTTTTTGGGGCTGAGTATTAGTGTTTTCATGCAAAAAAATATGTATAATGGTTAAAATGGAAGTCGGGCCTAAATACAGTGGTTGAAAATGAAATTAAACCTTATATATATGTGTGTGTGTGAATGAATGAATGATTACACTGTCTTCTTTTCATTGGTTACAGATGGGATTTCGCTTCCCAGCGAGGCAGTTTGGTCGAGCATCTCGATGGTCATACCGATATAATTCACTTGCTAGTCTATAAAGATTGCCTACCATGGTCAAACTTGTAACCTATTTATTGGGCATTATATACTTATTATTATATCACACAGTTTGTGACACCTAATGGTATGCAGGGGAATGAAACAAAGAGATTTACTGTTGCGACGTTACTGGAGAAGGGAAGACGATGGAACTTATGGTAATTCAAATTTGAATGTATTTTTCGTCATGAACAAGAAACAAAATTTACGGCAAAAATAAAACTTCAATAATTCAACATTTGCTTGGTTATTTTTGCTGGTTGTGCTGCAGTTATCCTATACCATTCTGTATTTCACAGGAAGTGTACACCGCAGCCTGGCTATGTTCGTGCTACCTTAAAAAGTAACTCACGTTTTATGTATGAAACCTTAGATGATAAAACAGAGCCTTTTATTTTAGTTTTCTTATTTTATTTTGTGCCTTGTTATTATACAGGTGGCGGTTATGTGGTAACACCAGTTAACCAAGGAAAAGAGTCTGTTGTCAAACACATGCTCGCCATTGATTGGAAATTCTGGAAATCTTACATGACGAAAGCATCGGGTAGATCCATGACCATCAATATGCTTGTTAGAGTTGCAGGTACCAAAAGTTTCACACACACACACACACACACTGATGCAGAGAAATATTTATGATACATCAGAATTTAATTTTAATTATTGTTATTTTTTCTTATTATTTTTGGAATTAATTTTTAATAGGTACTCCCCCCGACCCCGTCCCAAAATGAATGTCCAAAAAATTTCAAATTTGCTCTTGATCAAGAGAATATTTGAAATTTTTTTGGATATTCATTTTGGGACGGAGGGAGTAGTATTTTTATGATTAGAAGTAGATTAGGGTATTATCTTGATGTTTTAGAGTTTGATATTTATCCTTCCTTCCGCTGCATCATATACACTGCTGGAAATGATGATTTTCTCTAATGGCAATATTTGACTTTGTGTATAGCCCTGAGAGAAATGTTTAAAGCAAAAGCAGGGAACTATACTACTGAATTTTCGTTAGGGGAAGTTTCTAGAGACGTTGGGTTGCCTCAAGAGGAGAAAGAGGATGTCAAAGCAGAAGTTGACTCGGAAAAGAAGGAGAAGGCCAAACTAGAAGACGAGACGCATATACCCCTCTCGTGTTCTTCAAGTCTGCTGGGATTGAATGATGCCTCTGATGAGTTTTTCGATGTCCCTGAGCCGTCCGATGACGAGCAATTAGAGCATGAATGGACGTCTGATCAGAGTCCAGAGCACCCTTATGTGCAAGAACCATACCCTTGTAAAAGACTGTCGTCGGCAGCAAATTTCGTCAAAAAGTTGCATGATCTTGCAGGTTAGTCCGCCCTACTATTAGGGGTGATTAATTTTTTTATTAATTCTTTAATTTCTTAAATCTTTGTGTTCTGTTCATTCCAGTTCAGAAGAAGGGTTATATGGATTTACAAGAAGTGGCTTGGGAGAATAATGTGTCGTTTTGCTATGGGGCAACTTTTCCTAAAGACTCAAGCTTTCAACTGCCTTGTAGTTGGGCAACTGCTGATCCTTCAACGTTTTTGATTCGTGGCGATAATTATCTTGAAGACCATAAAAAGGTTCTTTCTTAGTTACCTTACATGCAGTTCAATCTAAAAAAGTGTTTTTTTTTACACTTGTCTCTTTTCCAATCAGATCAAGGCAAAAGGCAGCTTGATGGAAATGGTTGCTGCAGATTGGCTAAAATCTGACAAACGTGAAGATGATCTTGCTGGCCGTCCTGGAGGCATTGTTCAGGTCAGATCTATGGCTCCCATATTCAAACACAGTACACATGCAATTTTGACAACTGAATGTATATTGTAAATCTCTCGTAATAATTTTGACCCTAAGGTGCAGAAATATGCAGCACAAGGCGGGCCAGAATTTTTCTTCGTAATCAACATACAGGTAATATTTTCATCCCTGTAATATTATGTTATCACGTATGATCATGGTTAATTTCACTTCCTACCCCCAAAGTTTGGACCAGTATCACTTCCCCAAGGTTCGGTTTCATCTCCTTTTCCCCTTTCTGACATCTTTATTTTAAACAAAATGGCTATATTCATTGTATTTATAATCTTGAATCAGGTACCGGGCACCACTACATACAGTCTAGCTCTATATTACATGACTAGAACTCCGTTGGAAGAATGTCCTTTGCTGGAACGCTTTGTCAATGGAGATGATGCTTTTAGGAACTCAAGGTTCAAGCTCATACCCCACATTGCCAAGGTATGGTGATAGCATGAGTTTAAAGTTCTTTTCCGTATCAATCATGGATCTTGTTTATCTTTCTTGCTTATTATATGTTATTGGTGACAAGAATCGAGTATTTTGGTGGGTGTTGTTGTAGGGATCATGGATAGTTAAGCAGAGTGTCGGAAAGAAAGCTGGCTTAGTGGGTCAAGCGCTTGAGGTCAGCTACCATCGAGGAAAGAACTACTTGGAGGTAATTCACACACACACTCTACAGCAACAACAACAAACAAGGACAATAACAACAACAAAAGCCTTAGTCGCACACACACACACACAATACAACTACAATATAGCCTTAGTCTTTCTGTCTCTCTCTCACACACGCATTACAACAACAACAACAACAACAACAACAGAGCCTTAGTTGCACATCCACGCACATATACTACAACAACAACAACAAATCTTTAGTCTCTCTCTCTCTCTTTCTCACACACATTACAACAACAAAGCCTTAGTCACACACACACTACAACAAGAAGGCCTTAGTCACACACACACTACAACAACAACAACAAAGCCTTAGTCACACACACACACACACCCATAAACTAAAAGAAATATTATCTCGATCATCTCATGGTAATTTTTAACTTTGTGGGTCAAATTCATGATATATTAAGTATTTAACACGGAAAGTATGTATTTTCAGCTTGATATAGATGTGGGATCGTCGACAGTGGCTAGAGGTGTAGTCAGTCTAGTACTCGGATACCTTAACAATCTGGTCATAGAAATGGCCTTTTTGATACAGGTAAAGTTAACTACTTTTGTCACTTGTAGAAATTTACAGTTGATTATCCTCAACAAAATCGCATTTCAGACGCTTAAAAAAAAATCAAATTCTGCAGGCTAACACAGAAGAAGAGCTCCCGGAAGCCCTTCTTGGGACTTGTCGCCTTAATCACATGGACACGTCCAAGTCAGTTTCTATGGATTCCATGAATACCCTTTAGAACAAGAGCATTTTACGTCTAGCTAGTATGGACCGACAGAAACAAATCCAATCCAGTATACTGAACAAGGTTATGATTGCACGAGGCAAATTAATCCTCGAGTCGATAATGTATAGGTATTTTTAATTATTTTTTGTTGAGATTAATCTGAAGTTTTAGGTATATAATTCTGTAATTTAATTGGGGGGTGGGGTTTAATTTTATTTGTAAAGGTATGTCTCCTCATTTTGATTTGTTCTTTGATCTCATTCTTTGTACTGTGACTAAGAGTTAACTTTTCAGCAATTAACAAGTTTTCTTCTTTACTTGCCTTCTCTCTCTCTCTCTCTCATCAATCTAATTTTTGTACTGCAAAGTTGAGATCCGATTTT
Source organism: Adenophora triphylla var. japonica (assembly GCA_022495995.1). Lineage (NCBI taxonomy): Eukaryota > Viridiplantae > Streptophyta > Magnoliopsida > Asterales > Campanulaceae > Adenophora > Adenophora triphylla. The sequence continues at coordinate 38,722 of JAFEMH010003166.1, read as the reverse complement.
GAGGGATCTCATCCAAGACAATCAAAGAAGCCCATTGAACATTTTAAAGCTTTGGTTTTAACCATACAACTATTTTTTTAGCATTTTAAATCTTTTTACTTTAGATATATACTCATTATTAAATGAGTTGGTCTTAGTTTACACTAGAACCGGCATATCAAATCCCCACCAAAACACAGACGTGACTCCAAAAATACATGAAGACTCAAAAACAAACAGCTGGCATTAGTTTACCTTTGGGCCCGGCACATTAAATCCCCTGACCCCTTCGTCCTTATTCTTCCACACGCGCCATTGACAATTCAATTAGGGCTCGGTGACGACTTTCTTCTTTGTGGTCGGAATTTCCATCTTTGTATGCTCCGTCTTTAATTTCTTCATTTATTTACGTTACCCAGTTATCTCCTCTGTTCCCTTTTGTTTTCGATTTCGATTTCATTAGTGCAGGTCGGAATTATTTCTTTCTTAATTCCGATGCCCAAAGAACCTAATATGGAGAAAGACATCTCCGTCGCCGATCGCCTTACAAGGAAATTGGAGCTCTTGATGCTCCACGCTGAGAAGCGAAGGTGAGGTTTTCGGCGATTGAAGCACTGGAGATTGAAGGGAAGGTGAGGTTCCCGACGACGGCGCACGGTATTCGCCGAGAGAGAGGTGGAAGAGATCTGGAGTGTTAACCGGTGGTGGTGAAGTCCTCTTTGCGTTTAGAGAGAGAGAGAGAGTCCATTAGTTTAGAGAGAGAATGAAAAACACTTTTTTTGTTAAGGTTAAAAAAATGCGTTTTTTACAAGTTTTTGGCTTATTAAATTGTTAAAATTGCTAAAAATATATATTAAATGTCTCTATTTTTGGGAATAGTGATTGTTTTATTTTTTTAAGTACAATTTTAAGCAAAATAAAATAATGCAAAATATCGATAAACCAAAGAATCATAAAAAAAAATCTCAAAATATTGTTTTTGAAAAAGGTAATTTCCTAAATAACACAATTTAAAAAAGTATTGCCCAAACTAATCTAAGTTTTTGAAATTTGCTGTCGTAGGGAATTTAGGTTTGTCCTTCTTAGACTTCCAATTTTACCCCAACATATTTTTTGTAATCTCTTTTACTACCCTCATGTATCGTGTACTCTATAGTCTGCTCATATTCAACTCATCAACGATCAAAACCCTACCCCTCCTCTCTCATTCATTCATCTTTCTGCATCTCACCAAGCCAACCAATACTCCATTGTTGTCAAGCTCATGGAAGAGGTATGTCCATCTATTTTTCTGCCTTCAATTCACGCATTCATCAGTACCTCTGCTTCAATTCACGCATTCTTCTTCTCCCTCTCTCTCTCTCTCTATGCGCATTCTGCGTTTTCTCTCTCTATGCACTGACAATTTCACCTCTCATTTGTGGTGGTGTTTGATTATTCTTAATTCATTCCTTCAATATCTGTTGAATTTGGGAATGTTTTGTTTTCATTTTCTGTTCACAGGCGATTTAGCATGCAAAATTTGTCTGTTTTGTTGAAAAATGTAATCTTTATATCGGATTAACAAGAATGTGCAATCATTTTGAGACGGGGGTGTATCGCTTAGTTTAGAAGTAGATTTAGGGTACTCTTGGTCTTCAAGTGCCCTTTTGTAATATGTCCCATTCTTTACTCAGAGAGAAAAACGGAAGCCAGTTTTTACCCGATTAAAACTAGCAAGATTTTTGAGGAGCTGAGTTGTGATCATATGGATTGATTCTGCCCTTTTCTCCAATTGAGGTATACTGTACTTTTAGCTTCTTTCTGATGATTGCTGAGAGATATTAGTACATGGGACAGAGGTGTCTTTCTAAATGTTGTTGAATTCTTTGTTGTGCTTTGGTTCTTTCCACTTTCTTGAATGGTGTTGTCTGTTCTACAGAAACATCACTGGTGCTAAGCCATAATTTAAACACTATTTGACCATTTCACCATCAGTAACAGATACATGTGCATCATATTTTGCTTTTGGTGATTTATTGAGAAAACGTTCAAGTAGAATTCCAGTCTGATCTCGGGTTGATAACCATGAAGTTTAGTCATTTATCCGTGTTCTTATGGAAAGAAAAATAGAGCAGCATTATTCTTTTTAGAAGAAGCATTATTCACCACTGCCTCCATGCTTATGCATTTCTTAATTTGTTTTCTTATCTATTTTTTGGGTTTCTATCTCCCTTTAAACCAACCTCTTGGGCTGTAATTATAGATTGCATTATTCTTCCTTTTTCTCTCTCTCTCTCTCTGCCTTATCATTCTGGTGTTTATCATTTTGGTGTTCAAGGTTTGTGCTTTTCTCATGTGGAAAAGTTTTTTTTTTTTTGACTGATGGATTTTTGTCATTTAGCACAGTAGTACCCAATTTAAGCACATTAGAGTTTACTGAAACCTTTTGCTGATTGCATTCTCCAAGTATGAATTAATTATGTTATGATGTTGGAAGCTGATGAAAACATATCTATGGATTTCTAGTTTAACTCGTATTTGTACTTTAATAATAATCCCCCATAATTCTTTCTGGGGTTAGGTCAGAGATTTTTGGTTAGTTCACTGATGTGTAGTGTTTTGTGTTGATATTGTTTGGAGATTTATCTGTAAGTAAAGTATCCATTGATAATTCAGGGTAAAGGATGATGATTTATGCTTTTCAGTGATGTTTCTGATGTCTGGAAAAATATTGATGTGCTATATACCAGGCTGTTGACTACCAACAAAGGAGATATAGAATCATTCTTAGAAGCTCAATGGGTCCTATTGATGTTTACCTTGTCAGGTTTGTTGGCAGTTTCTTTTTAATGTTCAAAAGTGTATGCATTTATTAGAAAATCTCCATTCCGAACTTTAAATAAGATGTGGTGGGAGGGTATAAAAGTCATTTTCTTTTTATTTCCTCTCATTTCATTCCAAAACTCGGAAGCATGAGGAGAGAAAATTTTGTTTTTCCTTTCATTTCCTTCCTAACTCGGAAGCACATCGGAAGGAATTTAAATTCACTTCCCTTCCTTTCTTTTCTCTCCTTTTCCCTCCCCTCACTTTCTTTTCTCTTCATTAAAAACTCGGAAGCGGACCCTTAACTAGGTCAATCAGCCACCACTCTCCACCTCTCTCAGGCCGCCGTCATCATCCCCGGTCGCCTGTCGCCCTCTCCCCTTTTCCCGTTTACCCCGGCAATTGTTACCTTTTTTTTTTCCCTCCGCGCCACCAATGCTGTCACATTCTACTTCTACTTCTCTTATTTTCTTCGTCTTCCTTCTACATTGAAAGTGCAGTGCCCACCAATTGAACGAATTGGGGAAGTTGGGAGGAGTGACGAGCCTCATAGAAAGAGGAGGGCTTTAATTATCAAACAAACGCACCCTACCCTAAGCTTCTCCAGCGCCACATCCCTTCTCCGACCACCGTTAATCAGTTGCAATCCCTCTTGACGGCGTCTCCACCCCATCTCTAAGGTATTCCATCATTCTGTCTCCATTTGTTTTGTTTAGCTGTGAAATGTTAGGGCTTCAATTTTTCTTAATGGTTGATATTGAAATGATCATTTCGTTAGCTTAAATTGGCTTGCTTTCGAGTTAATTGATAGACCTGAATTTTGATTGAGGTCAATTGTCATTTTATCAAGGGAGGTTGAGTGATCAAAGTGCTAATTAGTTATGCAATGGTCTTGTTCGATTCTATGTTATTTGGTCAAGTTGAATGAACGTGTGAGGGCAATGCAGCAGTGTAATTTGACTAAAAACTTAGTTAAAAATACAACTAAATTGAAAATGTAGTATTAATATATTGTAATCAATTCCTTTTCTTGTTAAGTTTGTTAATTGGTTCTAATATTTTGATGGTCGGGTGTTTTATTGTTGAGGTCTGTGGCATTACTTTTTTTTTTCTGTTTGTTGCCAGGTTTGGATTTTGCGGTTTGCAGCTCATAAGTGTTTTTTTTTCATGATTTGCGGGGACTGATTAGCGAAGCTTTTCTACAGTTTTTGTTTGATTTTTGAGTTTTGGGATGTAGGGCTTTACTGGCATAGGTCTGGTTATTAGCGGAGCAGCTTATGGTGTGAGATGATGCTTTTCGCTATGCTTTTTATGTCCATTTGAGTGATCTGCAATTCGCTATGCTTTTTATGTTCAGTTGGCTACTCAAATATTTTTCTTTTGATTTATTTATTTTTAATAGAGCCCTGCAATTTCAAAATGATAAGTACTTTATGGAGATTATTTACATCAAAAGAAGTGAGAGGGAAAGTAGCTTTTTCATCAACTTCATATTGAGATGAGATTGCTAGAGTAATACTTATGGATATTGGTGTACTATATTTGCAGGTGTAGCAAATTATTGTTTATTCAATCAGACAAAACACATCAGTTGCAATCCTAACCAGGCAGTGAAGATGTTTGCAGCCAAACCCCTCCCTCTCTCCTCCCCTCTCCTAAAACCCCAAATATTCCCAAATTCCAAGCTCACTTTTCCATGCAACATCTCCACAAGCACAATCTCAAGGCCCTTGAATAATAGCAACACGAAACCATTTCTAGTCACAAGGTTAAAATCATCAGTCCAAGCGTTACAAGAAGAACCACATTCAACCCCAGCCAAAACTAGAGTCAAGATCCTCTCCGAAGCACTACCCTTCATCCAGAAATTCCGTGGCAAGACCATTGTTGTGAAGTACGGAGGTGCAGCAATGAAGTCTGAGTTGCTTCAAGCCTCTGTCATTGCAGATCTTGTCCTTCTCTCCTGTGTGGGACTCCGCATAGTCTTTGTCCATGGCGGCGGACCCGAGATTAACCACTGGCTTAAACTCCTTGGCCACCAGCCTGTCTTCGTCGATGGACTTCGTGTCACTGACGCACCAACAATGGAGGTTGTGTCAATGGTGCTGGTGGGTAAAGTAAACAAGAAACTTGTAGCCCTTATCAACAAGGCGGGGGCCATAGCAGTGGGTTTATCCGGAATCGATGGCCGCCTCCTTACCGCCCGCCCCTCACCCAACTCCAACAAACTCGGCTTCGTTGGTGACATTGCCAACGTGGACCCATCTGTGATCCGCCCCCTTATTGATAACTATCACATCCCAGTCATCGCCTCAGTGGCAGCAGATAGCCTGGGCCAGCCTTATAATATAAATGCTGATACAGCAGCAGGGGAGCTGGCTGCGGCATTGGGGGCGGAGAAGTTGATTCTGTTGACTGATGTGGCCGGAATTCTTGAGGACCGAAATGACCCTGGGAGCTTGGTGAAAGAGATTGATATCAAGGGGGTGAAAAAGATGATCGACGAAGGGAAAGTTGCTGGTGGGATGATCCCAAAGGTTAATTGTTGTGTTAGGTCTCTGGCTCAAGGGGTTCGCACGGCTAGTATCATTGATGGAAGGCTGGAACACTCGCTGCTTCTTGAAATACTGACGGACGAAGGAGCTGGAACTATGATTACTGGGTGAATTTTTTTGGGAGCCTAATACTTCAGTTGATGTAGCTGTTTGTTTGATAATGTTGGGGATTATGACGACGAACTCTTCAAGTATGTTTTTCTTTATATCTTGTTAGTTATATAAACTCCCAAGGGTTGTGTTTTTGGGCGAATTTTTGGTGTCAGGGTTTATCTGGTTTAACTTATAGTACTGGTTATGGTTACATTTGGTTGTAGAGATTTTGGTAATTGTGTGCCTATGACCTGAGGTTGTATGATTCTCAATTTTAATAATAAGTGTCAGCACTTTCCTTAGCAGCACTCCCTACGTCACGAAATGATCTTCCTACTCTTTTTTTGTAATTATGATTCCTACTTTTTTTGTAATTACAAATGTATTTTGAACAATAAATTTAGGTTAATTTAATTATACTAACGGGGGAATATGGGAGCTTGTTTAGATCCTCTTAAAAAAGAAAAAAAATAATTATCCTAATGAAAATTTAAAACTTGTTATTGATACACCATTGTAATACTATTAATAAGAATTTTTAGATCTTCAGGATAATTAGATTAACCTCAAATTCTTGCTAAAATATATATTCGTATTGATAACCTAAAAAGTAGAAGTAGGAAGATTATTTCAGGACGGAAGGAGTAATATCTAAGTATATAATTTTCTTTGGTTAAGTAATTTAGTTGGATGGTTCCTTCTGCAATTTACATAGAATCTGAGGGGTGAGCCTTCTTCTAGTCATGAATCCATTACTATTCAACTGTTTATATTTCAAACATGATGTTTATCATTTCAAGTAAACATCTTGTTCATCTGTGTGTGTGTGGGGGCGGGGCGTGCAGCCCTCTTATGAATTTAGTTGTAGTTTCTTATATGCATCTTGAAAAATCAAGCTAGTTCCCTCCACTGATAATGAAAGTTGAATACCAATAAGTTCAAACATCAGAAAAAAAAAATGCTTTGGATGTTCAGTTTTCACAATGTAAGGTTCTGTGACTAAGAAAATATATATCTTAGGTGGATCTTTCTGCATTTTATGACATTTTGGTGAATCTTAGGGTGAGCCTTGATGTCATTGTATTGCTTGCTAGGTTTGACGTAATTATGGTTGATTTCTTCTCCTCCAGTAATACCCTATCCCTGCTACTGCTCCAGGTACCGGAGAGTATGGAGAAGCCAGTTTTATTTGGTTGGTGCAAAAGCTTTTCTTGATAGAGGTGGTATTCTTGTTGTCATTCCATTACTCAGATAAGTTATTGTCCATGAATCATTAGTTTCATCAGTAGAGATTACTAACCTCCGTCCCATAAAACCTTACTCATTTACTATTCTGACGGTCAATGTAAAAGAACTTTGACCAAGCATTAATGTCAAACTAATCATTCTAATGAAATTTTAAAAATTGTTATTGATAAATCACTTAATGATTTATCAATAACAATTTCTAGATTTTCAATATGACGATTAAATTGACATTTTTGTTTGGTCAAAGTTCATTAGTATTGACCGCCAAAAACAGAAGTGGGTAAGGTTTTATGGGACGGAGGGAGTATGTGTTTTGTTATGTAGGTTCCTTGTACATTATTGTACTTGACAGCATTTGGATGCATACAAATCATATTTTCAATTTTTCATCCCTTGCGGTTGCGGTTTTGAGTTGAACACTCAACACCCAAAAAATTTCAGAGCAATTTGCTTCTGTACAAACCATGCATTGAGTGAGTTTTTCTAGTATCGAGTCCTTGACCCACTTTTCTGCGTCCCTGAATGCTTAAATATGTATAGTTACCCGGGTGAAGGCTGGAGAAACCATGAACTGATATGAGTTTTGATTATAAGAGCAAATTTGAAAGGTTTTGGACATTATTTTGGGACGGAGTTTGTGAAGGAGTTGGTTTTACGGATTGTAAAGATTGTTCTCTATGAAGGTGGTATTCTTGCTATCAATGTGCTCCCTCCTCGTTATCGGTCGTTCTATGTTCTATGATCTTGTCATCAATGTGCTCCCTCCTCGTTATCAGTCGTTCTATGAAACAAGACACTTTTAGAAAAGCTTGGAGAGTTTTTCGTTAAAGTTGAAGCTAATCATGTTCTTATTGCCGCTGCATCATCAGTGGAGATGGCCAAACGGGCGGCCCGACCTGGCCCGTTTGCCCCAAACCCACTTGAGAAACGGGTAGTAGCCCGTTAGCCCGTGTCACGAAACGGGCCTAAACCCGGCCCGCTCCATATAACCTGTCCAAGCCCGCCCGTTTGGTCCGAATTTGAAGATCCACGGGCTTAAACGGTTTTTTCATTTTTTTTTAATCAGAAAAAATAAAACATGGAAAAAATAAAAAGTCATTTAGTATTTAATAAGCTATTTTTAAAAATATAAAATCACTTATAGATAAGAAAATTAGTTGTTTTATAGATATAACAAAACAATAGTTTATACGGTATCAACAAATAAAAAAAGTTATTCCAACGAAATTATTTTCTAAAAGGTACTCCCTCCGTTCCAGACCAAGGGTCATCGGGATCGGGGGGATTTCATGCTTCTTAAGAATTTTTTTAAAAAATGAATAAAAGTTAAATGTGTAATAGGGAATAGTAGTTAATGATTGGTTTTTTTTGTAAATATGTTAACTTTATAAGGGTATAATGAATGGTTTTTTGTAATATGGGGTAGGGAATAGTAGTTAATGATTGATTTTTTAATAGGAGAGAGAATGAGTGGGAGGAATAGTAAGTTAATGATTGGTTTTTTTGTAAATATGTAAAAATTATAAGAGTATAATGAATGGTTTTTTTGTAAATATATGGAGATGATAAAGGTATAAACATATTCAAAAACTTGCCATTTATGAAAAGGAGCTCTTGGTCTGGGACGGACCAAAAGGGAAAGTAGAACCCTTGGTATGGGACGGAGGGAGTATAAATTATACCTTAAAAAAAACAATTTAGTTTAAATAATTTTTATTTGTTGATAAATAGCATACTCCCTCCGGCCCATAAAACCTTACCCACTTTGCCATTTAGGGCGTCCCACTTAAAAGTCCCACTTTTCTAAAAAGAAAACTTTTTAATACATCTTTATTCATGGGCCCACTTGTCATACTCACAACAACTATTCACTTACTATTCTCTATCCCACTTTCTCTCCTACCCACTCACAACTCCTACTTTAATAATATTATTCCTTATTTTTTTGCGCGAAACAGTAATTGGGTAACCTTTTTTGGGACGGAGGGAGTATATTTCTTCTTTAAAAAATAAATTAAATGAGCTAATAATGTAATCAATTTAATAATAGAAACTTTATGAATATTTATTTCATAATTTTTTGGGGGAAATTTCATTATATTCAAATGATACAATTTAAAATAACATAATATTAAAACAAAAATTCTTCAATTCTTCAAATGACATGGCTTAAAAATTTAACAAAGTCTTGAAAATAAATGAGTTCTCAAAATTTCAAACTAATTATGGTATTCAAATATTAAAAGTTTCCAAAAATCTTTACGTATTTAATATTGTTATTGATTCAAAGTGTTTGAATTTGTTGAATTCTTCTTCTTTTTCTAGTATCTTTCTCGCAAAAACTCATCGTTGAGTTTGTCTTATTCGAGACTTTCATAATCATCGTCCTTAAGATCTTGGAATGTGCCTTGTTTTCTCAACTACGCGTCATCCCAGTCCGCAATACAAATCAATCTCTCGATAAAAGCGGGTTTGAGTTGGTTTCGATTTAACGTAACGACTATTCATGTATCACTAAAAGCAGCCTACGATGCTATCGTGTACACGGGAGGGGTAAGTAGATCACGTGCAATCACCGAAAAAAGAGAATAAATATTAGCATGCGATTTCCACCATTGTAGTACATTTAAGTTTTCAAAACTTTCAACATCTAAGGGGTAATATAGGCTTTTAAGGTATTAGTGTAATTCATACACCACTTTGAGAACCAGTAATAAATGAGGATAAAGTTTTTCCTTTTGTCAATGAACCCCATACTTTTTTTTAACATTTTTTGTTACTCCACTCCCTTTTCTTTCGGATGTTGTGTTTGGTACCTTTATTGTTCTACAATAGTGGTCGAACAAACAATATATTATTGTGTTAATTTCCCTCAATTTACTCTTGGACAAAGTGTTTACAACATATGCGTTAAGCTCGGGTCTCGTGTTCTCATAAAATTCATCAAACAAGCCACCTAATGAGGAGAGCTTAATAATAGAATCCATTATGGTCGCTAATTGAGAAATTACGGGAAAATGTTCATAGTATTTTGTGAATTTAGTTTCCATTTTCATAACGGCAACTCCTAACAAGGCATGTGATCTAAATTGCCTAATAACTTCACTTAGGACATTTATTTCACGGCACAAAATATGGGAGGTGGGAAAATAACTTCCCGAAAAAAATCTTGGTTGCCCTCCACCAAGGTTTAAGTAAATCTAAAAGCTTGTTAGATATCGACCAATCATACTCTAATTTTGTAGTCTATTTGATTACTAGAAAATTATTTCGTGAGAACCACCCTATATTCGACAGCTCTCTTCAACATTTTATATGTTGAGTTTCACTTAATATCCTCGGACACTTGAGGTTTTTTGTATTTCATGTTATAAGCGTCGCTTAAATCGGCATAAATTTTCAACCTTGGTTCGAAATTTTCGATAACATGGGAGGCCATGTTGATGCTATTGGTGACAGATTTAGTGAGTGGATCAAATCTTGTACAAATAGATTAACAATGTGGCATGCACACCTAACATGAAATAAAGCGCCATATAAGGGAGGATTAAGAGCTTCGAGCACATCTTCCATTTGGCCTTTGTTTAACCGTCAACAATTACCAAATCATATAAATGGGCATACTTGGACATTATAGGTTGTGCCTTTTCCTTACCTTTGCCCTTACCTCTTACCCCACTAGGTGCACTACTCGAGACAACATCGTTAGTAGGTGTATTTGGAATTGTGCAGATTTCGTGGGTGACTTGTAAATCGTCATCGTCATCCCCCTCCCCACCCTCATCTATGTCTTCTATGTGATGATAGGTTCTAGTGTTGGTGTAGTGCCCTAGGCGTTATCTAAACCACTATGTAATCGTCTTTATCATTTATTATAGAGAAAGTATTATTTGGTTCATTATATGTTTTGCATGTTTATTATATTGAACTGTGTCCCTATTTGTTGAGAACAACTAGTATAAGTTGGTAGTGGATAATCATGGAGATGATTATATGCATATGATGCACATTACAGTTATGGATACTTGCTAGAGAACAAGTATTGGACATGACCTACTAATGAGATTTATGACATGGTCAATAGTCATATGTGTCATGAATAAATCTCATGATAATCGTGTTATTGAATCCTTAGTACCTGAGATTATCATCGTCTTCCACATGATGAAGATCGTGTTTGATATAGTCTAACACTATCTTTAATCAGATAGCAATAAGGGCTATGTTAGCACGATTGGAATCATGTAGGGAAGAATGATAAGTCAAGACGGGATTTGTCCCTCTTATGAAGAGAGATGTTTGCTTGGGACCCTCGATGAATGATGTTGATGAAATGTGTGGCCGCACTCAAGTGATTTGATAGAGATCAAATGCATTTGCATTATCAACATATTCGGAATCGAGAAAGCATTGAACGGAGTGAGTTGACATAGACCATGACTCATGTTCAACTGGACATCGTGGACAAAGGGAATGTGATATTGGAACTATTGAGGAATCAAGCTTTGATGTTATATTAATTGGGTGGACATAATGATTTGCTAGAAGTCACTTATGTCTTGTGAGGTCGATGTTTCGACTCACTACCAACATAATATAATTCCTTTTGGGTCACACACAAAAGAACGAATTTGATTCGAGCTAAATCTGGAATTTTTGGGAAAGGGCACGACTCGTGCCAGTGCAGTTTAAACGACTGGATTTTTGGCGTTTCAAGAAATTCGTTGACTTGGTTGACTTTTGAGGTGGAGCACGACTCGTGACAATTGTCACGACTCGTGACAAAATCCAGCACGAGTGCAACCTATGTCACGACTCGTGACACGACTGAAAAATGGCTTGGGATCATTCGTGATGCCCTTTCACGACTCGTGGCACGACTCGTGACCAGGAGCACGAGTCGTGCCCCGGGCGAATTTTGGTCAAACCGCGTTTCCTTGGACGGATTGGAAAAGGATTCTCAAAGGACTTTTAACCTATTTTGAATAGGGTTTATATGTGATATAAATACAAGTCTTTTGCAGCCATAATTCTTTTCTCTCACATCATTGTTCTAAAGTTTATGAAACCTTAGAGATTGATTTTGATTTTGAATCAAAAAGGCTTCCCAAATTATTCCATAATTTAGGCTTTGATTATTGAATATTGATTCAATAATTAAGAGGATCATCTAGCAATTCATCAAGAAGGTGTTCTTGGATTCGTTCGCGTGTGGATTACCATTAGAGGGTGGTTACATTATCACCTAAGGCTTGGATCAATTCATCACACTGAAGATTAAGGAGAAGTTTGAAGATTCGATTCGTTGTCAAAATTCAAGGCTTGGATTTTTGAAAATCTACTTTGTTAATCTACATCGCATTCGAGGTATGTAATTCTATTTCATGACTTTCTAATCTCTTCATGCTAGACGGATCATAGGGCTAGGATTTTGATGTTAAAATTAAATCTTCCGCTGCATTTGTAAGTTCAAAAACCCAACATCTAGATGTATAGTTTGTGTTGGGATCAGTTATCCAATCTGTGGTCGAATTCGGAGTATAGCCGGAAAATGGAGGGGTGTTGATTGGGTTCGATGATTGATTAATTAGATCAAACATAATTTGATCATTATGGTGCAAAAGGAAATTATTAATTGGTCCTAAATTTTGATGGGATACATTTTATGGGATTTGATTTTGTGGTGGGGGTGGGATATTCAAATATATCATTAACTAGATTTTTCATAATAACTAGCAATATAAATTAACTATCAATTAAAATTAAAAATGCAGCACTTAATTTATTTATTTTTGAATTTTCAAAAATTTATAAAGATTAAATACTTTTGGCAATAATTTACTAACCATAAAAGTAAACAATTATAATTTTTTTTGTAATTTTCGAAATAGATGTAATCACAAAGATTAATTTAATGTAATAATTAACTAGCAAGATATGCAAATATAATTTTATTTATTTTTTGGAATTTTTGAAATTTATGAAGGTTAAAAAAATTAACTACTTAATACAATATTTAACTAGTGAGTAAATAATTAAATATTTAAAACAATAAAATTACCTTCAACTATTACGATGTAATCACAAATATTCGTTTTAAAAATAATTTGATGGTTTGGGTTTGAGATAATTCTATGATGAATTGAATTTTTTTCTGGAAAAAATGGTAAGACTTCCTCTTCTATTTATAGTAATTATAAATTCATTTTGAACAAAATTTATCCCTAAATATGGCTGTTGGGAGGGGTAATTATGTCCCAAAAATTAAAATCTGATAAAGGAGCCGTTATAAATAAATTGGATGAAAATACCCCTCAAACGAATTTATTAACGAATATATTTGATGACATTTTAGACATTTACAAAAAAATAAAAATTCAACGGACCAAACGGGCCACAGACCCAACTGATCTTCTAATCTGTGGGCCAAAGCCCGGCTCGTCACCTTAAACCCAGTTCAGGCCCATTCAATTTATCAAGTGTGCTACACGGGCCACGGTTCACGGGCACGGGACACACGGGATGCACGGGCTCTCACGGCTTCGGCCCAAAATGGCCAACTCCAATCATCAGTTGAGGCTGCCATTGATTAGCATGAGAGTTCTTTATTGAAAAGGTTGAGATCCGTGAAGTGTTTATAGAAATGGGCAAATTACAAATAGGGTTTCAAAGTTTGGGGTGTTTGCATTCAAGGTTCAATGTTTCACTTTTGGCGATTAATGGTCCAAAGTTATTAAAAGTTGTCAGTTAAGGATTTTTTAACAGAATCGTTAGAAATTGCTATTAAACTAAACCCTTATTTGTTAAAAACCGATAACTTCATACCCTTATTGGCTAATAGTTGATAATTTCAGATCCTAAATTATCATTATTTAATGACAATTTCTAATGATTTCTTTAAAAAACTTTTAATAGCCAATTTTTGATAAGTTTGTACCTTTAATCGCCAAAATGAAAACATCGTGCCATTCATTCGGTACAAACACCCCTTATACTTTAAACTCTTCTTAATTGTAATTTATAATTTGCCCTTAAAAAATTTCAATCTATAAATACTTATTAGTAGGGACAAACAATTATTTCACAATCTCGTGCTCCTTGCTATGCAATTAGGCGAAACTAATATTCTGATAACTAAACTATAGGGCAAGTTCCTCACAATTCTTTGGGAATTTGACCCATAATTTTTTTTTTTTCGACAAATCACTTCCTCTAATTTCTTTATTAAATTAAATGTCACATAAATTTGTATGCAATAATATATTATATTGCATGTAATATGAAGTAATTAAAAATTATCATACATCATCATCAATATTGTGTTTGTCACCACCACCGCTGGCCGTTGCCGCCGGAAACCAGTTGCAGGATTATATTCAGCTATTCATTATACACTGTCATTTTATCTATATTACATGATTTATTTCGCGGAAAATGATTTCTCGTAAAATGTTTTTTGAAAAATGAAAATATTTTTCGAAAAATGACGTAAACATGTGTTTCGGAGGTTTGCTAAAGAAAATATTTTTTGAAAAATATTTTCATGTTTTTTTAAATTGAAGAAAAATATTTTTTGGTAAAAACATAATCTAAAATAAGTTGAAAAAGATGGAGTGGGGTAGGGTGATGGAGGTGGGGTGGGTAGGGTAGGGGTGGGGGTGGGGATTAGTAGTGGTGAGGTGGGTAGGTGACAGATAGGGTTGAGGTAAAGTATGTGGTGGGGAAAATGTAAATGGCAACATGGTAGTAAGACAGGGTGGTGGTAGGTAGGGTATGGGGGTGGGGTAGGTGTGGGGTAGACGTAGGGTTGGGTGGGGGAGTTTTTAAAAGAAATATTAGTTTCGCAATGCAATTATTTGATAAATAAAATTTAGAATTTTGGAGTTCAATTTATATTTTGTTTTTATTACTTATCAGGATTTTTTTATTTAATTATGTTTTATAAAAGTATGTATCAAAACACTCCCTCCGGAGGTGTTTGTGAGTATGAAAAATTAAATAGGAGAGAGAATGAGTGGGAGGAATAGTAAGTTATTGGTGTATTGAGTGTAAAAGTAAAGTAGGAGAGAGAATAAGTGGGGGTAATGGTAAAGATTTTTTGTCATTTTGAACAGTCCACACTAATCTGGGATGGACCAAAACGAAAATAAGCCTACACTAATGTGGGGCCTAGGGAGTATACATTTTCTTAGAAGTTGGCATGCGGTAGAGAATTATGGGCCTTACTTATCCCAATTCTTGACGTTCCTAATGGGCAATTTTCATTTGAAGCCCAAAAGATTGTTATCTTGGGCCATTAGCCATTTCCTTTCTTTTATGATTGTGATTGAAAAATGAGGAAAAAAACATGAATAAATGCAAAACTAAAAATAACAAAAAAAAATTTGTAAATGGGCTCATGTGATAAATTAAATGCATTTTGGTGAGTAGAGGTGTTTGTTCCCTATGGTCTTTAAAGAGGGAGGAGTGGGTTGCCTATCAAATTCACAAGACAATTGCTTGGTCAATTATGCCCTTTCTTTTGGGAACCAATCAATAACCCCATACCCTCATATAATGACCCACACTGCCCCTACGTCTCACCTTAAATCGGATAAATGATCAAACGAATATAATTTTGATCATAATTTTTACTAATTAATTGTGTTACAACAATATTAGTTCGATTTAATTTTTTTGGTACAAAAATGGTAATAAGTGAACTATCACTTCAAGTCAGATAGTATCATAAGGGCAACAAAACTGCCCAAATAAAATTTTAACACTGCTACATTTTCACGGCTCAAACTTAACGATTATGTAATGTAAAATTGCAAAGAGTTGTCTTCACGTAGTGTGAGCCGACAAAGAGTAGAGTGAGACCAGTCCCAAGTCTCTTTCATGGCACATGCACTTATTCAAAATTATGATATTTATTTAATCTATTATTTTATTTTTGATTTTCAAAATTTTGAATTATTTTCATGAAAAAACAAAACAAGACAATATCACATGTTTGTATCGCCTTAAATTCGGCGCCTATAACGGTAGTCACGGTCTATTTTTAATTTTGTTTTCTTCACAACATTACCACTTACTACCAATTTTTTTTTGGTTAGTTGCACCTACTAAATATTTAGATTATAGTATAAATATGTACATTAACCGGTATCATTTTTTATAATAAATTAAGTTATTTATTAATATATCTGCTAAAAAACTAAACATCTATCGACATATTGATTCAAAGGGTTACTCCCCTTATTCCCAATTCTTATAATCTACCACTCGAGTAATTCAAACTCATTGACGCAGCATAATCAACTATGAAACGGGAAATTCACCAAAGGGAAATCCCAACAAAGAGTTGTATGGAATGGAATAGAATAGAGCCTTCAAACAAGCGAACAATGGCACAAACTTCACATCTTATCTCGATAGATAGATAAATAAATAGTCTACTTTTTGGATTACAATTTATTTATGGATATTTTATAGCACCCAAAAAGCTTAGAAAATAAGAAATAAAGTAATAAAATAATGACTAACCTTTACCATAACATATTAAGAATTTAAAACTAATAAATCTAGTATATATTTACTCTAAAAAACCTCACATAATTATTTTATTAAAAGTAATTTTAAAAATTACGAAAAATTAAATGATTAAAATTACAAACAAAATTATATTCTACATCACTTAGGGTTGACCAATTACGGTTTCGGTTCGAAACCGCCAGTTTCGGTTACTAAAAAGCAGTGTTCTAAAAGACCCCGCCTAAGGGCGCCTAGGCCCCTCTCCAACGCCTAGTTCTAAGCCCCGTCTAGATCCCGACTACTCCCGTGAACTGTTTCGATTTCGAACCGGCGGTTCAACGATTTTTTTTTAATAGAAAAAAATTGTTTTAGAATTTTTTTTATTGCTCAAAATATTTGCAAAAAGTTATATAAAAAAGATAGAAAAAAGTAAACAAATGAAAGTATATAAAAGAAAAGAGGGACGGACTACCCTTTATTTTTTTATTTTTATTGACTAAGAAATAATATTTTAGACTTTTTTTTATTACTGATAATTTTTTACAAAAAGGTATATACAAAAAGATACCAAAAAAAAAAAAAAAAAAAAACTAAACAAATGAAAGTATATAAAAGTAAAGAGGGACGGACTACCCTTTATTTTTATTTTATTTTTTATTGACTAGGAAATACTCCCTCCGTCCCACTTCAAAGAGCCCATAGTAATATTTCACGATTTTTAAGAAATTTTTTAAAAAGTGAATAAAGAATTGAAAGTGAGTAGAAGATTAGAGGAAAGATGATGTAAATGTTAAAAACATTTAATAGGAGAGAGAATGAGTGGGAGGAATAGTAAATTAATGAATGGTTTTTTTTTTTTTTTGTAAATATGTTAATATTATAAGGGTATAATGAATGATTTTTTTTTATAAATATAAAAACATTATGAGGGTATAAATGTCTGAAACACTGTTCACATATTTTCATTTATGAAATGTGCTCTTTGAAGTGGGACGTCCCAAAAAGAAAAGTGGGCTCTTTGAAGTGGGACGGAGAGAGTAATATTTTAGACTTTTTTATTACTGTTTTTTTCTTACACAAAGGTATATAAAAAAGATTTAAAAAAAAACTAAAAAAAAATGAAAGTATATAAAAGAAAAAAGGGACGGACTAGCCTTTATCTTTTATTTTTTTTTAATTTTTTATTGACTAGCAAATAATATTTTAGACTTTTTTTATTAGTGGTCTTTTTTACAAAAAGGTATATAAAAATTATATTAAAAAAATAAACAAATAAAAGTATATAAAAGAAAAGAGTGATGGACTACCCTTTATTTATATATACTCCCTCCGTCCCACCTTAGTGTAGACTAAGGTGGTGGGCACAATAACTAAGAAATATTATTAAGATAATGAAAATGTGTGGTAGAAAATGAAGAGAGAGAATGAGTGGAGTGAATAGTAGGTTGGTTGAATAAATTGTATGGTGAAAAATGAAGAGAGAGAATGAGTGGGTGGGGTAGGGAAAATAAAAAATAATAAAAAACTTTCTAATTTTGGCAGTCTACACTAAGGTGGGACGGACGAAAAAGGAAAGAAGTCTACACTAAGATGGGACGGAGGGAGTATATATTTTTATTGTCTAGGAAATAATATTCTAGATTTTTTTTATTACTGGTTTTTTTTTTTACAAAAAGGTGTATAAAAATGTTAGAAAATTTAAACAAATGAAAGTATATAAAATAAAAACTAAATTATAAATGTCATACCGATTAAGGAATAACAATAAAATTAAGAAAAAGTAAGAGAGAGAAAAAAGTGGAGAGAGAATGTTGTGAGTGTAAAAGTAAAATAGGAGAGAGAATGAGTGGAAGGAATAGTTAGGAGAGAGAATGTTGTGAGTGTAAAAATAAAATAGGAGAGAGAGTGAGTGGGGTAAATAGTGAAGATTCCCTTTTCATTTTGGACAGTTCACACTCAACTGAAACGGACCAAAAAGAAAATAAGTGTACACTCAGCTGGGACGGAGGGAGTATACCTTATACCCTTAACCTTAAATCTAAATTATATAATTCATACCCCCATATATTAATTTATATACTTACTCCCTCCGTCCCGCTAATATCCGCACACTTTTCTTTTTGGGCGTCTCGCTAATATCCGCACACTCCCAAAAAGGAAACTTTATATTAATAAAATATTCACCCTACCCCACTCATTCTCTCTTACATTATTTTAATACTCACAACACCATTATAATTTATTATTCCCTCCACTCATTCTCTCTCCACTCATTCTTTTACACTCACAACATTTTATTAAAATATCATACTCCCTCCGTCCCACAACAAGTGACACAGTTACTGTTTCGCACGGGAATTAAGGAAAAAGTGAAAAGGTTGATGTGTTGTGAGTGTAGATAGTTGAGTAGGAGAGAGAATGAGTGGAGAGAATAGTAAATTATAATGGTGTTGTGAGTATTAAAATAATGTAGGAGAGAGAATGAGTGGAGGGAATAGTAAAAATTCTTTGCCATTTTAGGAAGTGTGACTTATTAGTGGGACGCCCAAAATAGCAAAGTGTGTCACTTATTGTGGGACGGAGGGAGTATTCCTTAATTCCCGCGCAAACAGTGTTAGTGCGGAACTTAGCGGGACGGAGGGAGTATATCTCATATATACCATATACCATAAATCTTAATTAAATCTAAATGATATAGGGCATGTTTAATGCGTCTTATTGGGAAGTGTTTATGACTTATTATTTTTCATAAGTCATAAAAGTATCGTTTGATTTCATTTTTTGTAAAATAAGTCATAAGTCATGTACAAGTCAATTAAAGCACAAATCCCTTATAAGTCATAAGCAGTAGGGAAAGTGCTAAGATCAAAAAAACACTTGTGAACAGTAAAGTATTTACAGTAAAAAAATTAATAAAATAATAATAATAATAATAAAATAATAAAAAAATAATAAAAAAATAATAATAAGTAATAATAATAAATAAATAAAATAAAAATAAATAAATAAATAAATAAATAAATAAATAAAAAATAATAATAATAATAATAATAATAAAATAATAATAAAAAAATAAAAAATAATAATTAAAATAATAATTAAAATAATAATTAAAAAATTAATAATAATAATTTAAAAATTATTAATAATAATAAAATAATAATAAAAATAAAAAATAAAAAAAAATAAAAAAGTAATAAAAATAATAATAATATAAAAATAAAAAATTAATAATAAAAATAATAAAATTATTATTATTGTTATTATTATTATTATTATTATTATTATTATTATTATTATTATTATTATTATTATTATTATTATTTTAGTCTTTATAATTTCATTCAACACTTTTTCAGCTTATTAATCAAACAGTCATACTTACGTATGATAGCTAATCAGCACTTCAAAAAAACTAAATCAAACAACATTATTCATCAACTCATCAGTCATAAGTCATCGATCATAAGTTATCAGTCATAAGTAATAAGTCATCAGCATATATCAATAAGTTAAATCAAACAGGCACATACTTTATATCATAAACCCTAATTCATCTACCATAAACATACCATAAATCTTAAATCTAAATTATATACTTCATGCCCCGTACCCCAAATCTTAATTTATCTACCTAACTATTTCTCCCACTCATTCTCTCTCCTATTTAATTTTTCATACTCACAACATTTTCTTTCACTTTTTCTCTCACTTACTTTTCCTTAATTCCCGTGCCCAAAAATTTGGTATCAATGTTGATGGGACGGAGGGAGTATATACCATATATCATAAACCTTAAATCTAAAACCTAAACCCTAATTCATCTAAATTAATCTCACATATACCTATACCCTAATACTTAAATATAAATCATATATTTATATTATAAACCCTAATTCATCTACATTATTCTCATATATATTTTATACCCTAAACCTTAAATCACAAATATACTGCATACCCTAAATCCTAATTAATATACCTTAACCATATACCTCATACTTTAACCCGCTAAATCGTATAACTAAATCCCATATATACCTCTAAATCGAACCACTCAATCTTATACATATACTATTTATATACACTTTATCCTAAAACTTGAACAAATGAGAGTTAGTTTATGATTTGAGCTTGAAAATCAAATAAATTAACGAAATTCATTATAGAAAGTTAATAGAGAGTTTAGGGGGTTTGTGTGAAAAAATTGTGAGGGGAGGGGGATGGTATTTATACTTGAGAAAATATTTTAGGAAAACAAAAAAAAATTGTATTTAGCCACGTACCCCATACTCTAACGGCTATATTATGACAAATCTAACATAATTTCTGACGAATTTGACGATTTTGACAACGGTTTCGGTTTCGGTTCAGGCAGTTTGAAACCGCCTGTTCGCGATTTTTCAAAAGTAGAAATCGAAATCGAACCGCCAAATTGCCGACTACAGTTTTAAACGGTTCAAGCCGATTACGGTTACGACCGATTTCGGTTCGCGACGGTTTAAGGTTTTGATACGGTTTCGATTTCGGTTTGGTCATCCCTCTCTACAATTTTTTCCAATTCTAATTGCAAAATAATTTCAAAGATCTAAACTTTGCGCAAATCGATCTAGACTCTATGTCATGTCAATTGTTATTCGTCATAAAAAATAAAGTTGATCATTTTGATACTAATATGAGTTTTAAAAAATTACTTCATGCGTCGTTGCTAATTGAATATTTAAATTTTATTTTAACAAATATTTGAATATGTGTACTTTTTATATATTTGCAAATATTTTTGTTATCCAATTTTTAAACATTTAGTATTACAAAATAAAATAAACAGTGATGAGCCCGGACCTGCTGGACCGGGCTCACGCTCGGTCTGATCCAAGGAACCAGTGACGTGACAGTTCCTAGACCGCTGGAGTCAAGACCGCGGACAGATAGGCCCCTTGAGGTCAAGACCGCGCTCTTCTCTACATCCTCCTCGCATTATCCCTATCAAAGACCGGAGGGATCCTGACCGCTGGATTGGTGCCCGCAGGAGGTATGACCGCTCCATCCGTGCCCGCGTCAATTACCTTTGACCGCGCCCAAGATGCTGACCGCGGGCTCATACGCCTCCGGTTATCTCACCAGCCTCCCTGGTTAATGTCAAGCCCTTGCGAGCACGTTAGCTTACGGCTCGACATGCAAGTTGCCGCTCCCCATCACGCATTTAATGCGGCTCGCCGACGCCTACTATTTCATTTAATGCGCGCTGCCATATACACGGCTCATGTCCCTTTCACCATGTCCCCTTTACGATCAATGTTTTCTCCGACAGGCCAATCACCGCTGCGGACATGTGTAAGTGGTCAAATCTCAAAGTGCTTATACAGAAATTTGATCTCATTGCTTACATCAACAAGCACCTCTCCATTGCCAATAAATAGAAGACCTTTGTCCCCTTGGGCAAGGTAAGTTCCAAATATATTGAGTAAGCCCTATTACTCTAAAACCCTAAACACACACACACTCCGAGTTATTCAAAGTCTTATTATCTCAGTATTCTTACTCTCACACCCGAGGACCTGAGTTGGAGTAACATCCAACTTTGACCTTAACGGTGCTTATTTGTGTTGTGATTTAGGTACATCAATCCACTAAATATATCGTGAGATATCATTGAACCGCTCCCGACCCGAAAAGCTTGGCGTCATCAAATAGTTTTTTTTTTTTTTTTTTTTTTTTTTGTAAAAAAGTGTTACTTTTTGAATAAAATTTTATTGAATTGGAATAATATTTATAATTAGGAGAAAGGAAAAAAGGTAAGTACTAAATGGATCACAATATTTACCCACCGACGCGGTACAGATAATCCCCTCTCTCTTACCCGTACCCAAGATCCAAGAAGAACTTCACTTTCCTGTTATGATCCGATATGTCAATGTTTGTTACATGCATCCTCCGGTCATTCTGTCGGTTGAGTTAGGTGTCGGCACCGACACGCCATATTTAGTCCGGTCATTATTTTTCAAAAAAAAATTCTTTCTTTTTTTTTTTAAATTCACGAAATGAACACAAGAATGGCTTGGAATTGAGAGGCACACGAAGCTATCAAAATGGGTGCAAGTTAGGAGTGTGTAACAAAATCAAAAAATTAGATCGAAATTGAAAAAATTGGATCGAAAAAATTGAAATCGACAAAATCGAAATGTTAATTGTTTTAACCATTTAAAAATCGAAACTTTCGATTTCGGTTTTGATTTCAAATGAAAATTCGAACCGATAAAATCGAATCGAACCGATATTATTAAAACGACGTGTCATTTTAATATATACTCCCTATGTCCCATTACAATTCACACACTTTTTATTTTGGGCGTCCCACTACAAATCACACACTTTCTAAAATGGAAAGGAATCTTTACTATTTCCTCCACCCATTCTCTCTCCTACATTATTTTAATACTCACAACACCATTATAATTCACTATTTCCTCCACTCATTCTCTCTCCTATTTTACTTTTACACTCACAACATTTATATCATTATTTTTTTCCTTAATCTACGCGTGAACAGTAACTGTGTGGATACTAATGGGACGGAGGGAGTATATAAATTTCATCTTCTCATCTTGCGTTGGAGTTAAAATTATGCTTACGGTAGTTTAACTGTTATTTGTAGTGGCATGTGAAATACTTAAATTTGTCATGAAAATCTTAATTACTTTAGTATTGCATCTTCTCATCTTGCTTTATTAATGAGGGATTAATAAATTTCATCTTGCTGAATGTAACTATCATAATCCAACAATCAATATATGAATGTTCTTCTCATCTTGTTGAAACCGAACGACACCGAACCAAACCGACACCAAACCGAAACCGAATAAAATCGAAGCTTAATGGTTTTAAAATACGAAAACCGATATCTTTCGATTCGATTTCGATTTTAGCCTAAAACCGAACCAAACCGAATCGAGCACACCCCCTAGTGCAAGTGCACCCGATAACTTTTCAATATTCAGTGGGAAAAAAATAATATATTGTTCCAAATAGTAGAGATTTTTTGCCAATATAAAGGATTGACGAAGATTAATGAAAAAAAAAAAAAAAAACCTCATTCTAGAATCTAGAATGAGCTGCTCTTTAATTGAACTACTAACTACATAATTAGAAAAAAAATTGACTGTCCATTGATTAGATCTTTAAAATGACTTTTAAAGTTGAATATTCAAATAAAAGAAACTAATTCCTCAGTGTTTTAGAGTTTCGTAAAAATTGTTTCAATTTTAAAATTTTAATTTGATTAAGTATCCGAATAAAATTATAAAACTTATTGTTGATGTACCAATAGCCCACATCAAGGCTTCGTTTGTTTAGCGTACAATATTTTTTGAAAAATGATTTTCTGTAAAATATTTTTCGAAAAATAAAAATATTTTTCGAAAAAATGAGATAAACATGGTTTCGACTGTTAGGTAAGAAAAATATTTTTCAAAAAACGTTCGAATGAATTGACTACAAACTTACTCACCCACCCACTCACCACCACCACCCCCACCCTACACACCACTATCACCCCGTACGCCCTCCCCTCTCCCCCCATCAGGTCAAAAAAAAAATTTTTAAATTTTGGCTATATATATATATATAAAAAAAAAAAAATCCAACAATCAAACAGCCTTTAGAGTAAACATCGAGTTAATTAGCTATCCGATAATATTTAAATTTCTTCCCTCCAAGAAGATAAGAAAGGAGGGAATGGGATTGCTATTTGTCGGTGCTTTATTTATCCCCTTTTTCTAATAAAATGATGATTTAAACATGGGAGCACATGTTTAAGAGTTTGAATTACCATTATTCACTACCTGAATTCACCAAACATTAACATATTTCAATTATTAATTCTTTTACCTATTTCGTTTTTAAATTAATATCACATTTAATTTCTCAACCTTCTTTAAAAAATACTTACTTTACTAATTTTTTATTGATTGTACAATGATATAATTACATTAAATCTCTTTCTTTATATGAAACATAATATTTATTCTGGGATTAATTAAAAAATAAAATGCAACATATATATATATATATATATATATATATATATATATATATATATATATATATATATATATATATAAAGAATTGGATTGCTGGTGGAAAATGAAGGTCCCATTTTGTGTGTAATTATTGTAGCATTATAATTAAAGTGCACCAAACCCCAACTCTTGAAAATTAAAACAAATTAGGTATGACTCAATTTAATATTAGAAATTGGAGAAGTCTTTTAGAAGAAATAGATTCAAAGAGTACATTTCAAGTTAGTTAAAAGTGCAAAGATGCATGAAGCCCAACTTCCATTAATTGCATATCAATTACTTTTTTTTTTTTTTTCATTTTATAATTTTAGGTATGACTCAATTTTCTTTGTTTTTTTTTTTTTTAAAAAAGAAAGAAAGTTGACTCTTAAAATACACTCACACTCAAATACCACTACATCAATAGAGACCTTTGGGAGTTCAACACATTGTTTATTTATTTATTCATCCTTCCTAAAATAAATGCTTATTTTTATTTAAGAGATACTCTATATTTGAGAAAAAAATCAGTAGCAAAAATATATAAATATTCTTGTTATACACTTTTAAACTTTTAATCTTTCAAGTACATAATGAAATATAACAAAAAGTTATAATTTACTTATGAACAAAATTGTTTCTCCCTCGTCCAAAAATAAATGTTAAAAATTCAAAAAAAAATTAAAAAAAATCATACCAAAATGAGTCCAATTTTTAGAGAAGTTACTATATTCTTCCTCATCATACAAGAAGTTTTAATTTACAATTAGACTTGCAATGCAATATAACGGTATCATCAAGATTTTATATGTATTTATGTTAAAAGTGCTTAAATTTAATATTTTTACAAAATTTCTCAAAGTAAATTTTGGATATTCATTTAAGGGACATTTACCAAAAACTACTTTTGAAAATGGATATTACAAAAAAAAAACCCCGCACAATTTGGATATTACAAAAAACTCTTTAAATATTATAAAAACTAATACTCTATATTTTTTTGTCAAACAACTGATAAATGCATTTATCAATGTAAAATGCATTTATCATTTATCAATGTAAAATGCATTTATCAGTTGTTTAACCAAAAAATCAAGCACAAAATTCTCTTTATAAAACTGATAAATGAATTTATTAGTTGTAAACAACTGATAAATGCATTTATCAGTTGTTTTAACTGAAAAGTAAAAAAAATTAAAAAAAATAGTTTTTTGTAAAATCACATCTTACATATTTTTTTTTTATATATAAATAGCATCTATTTGAGGTAATTTTTAGTAAAAACTCCATTTAAAAATGGGGGAGTAAAGAAATGATCAAGCGTACATTTGATAGTATTTTTTTTCTTTTTTTCTCCTTTTTTTTTTTTCCCTTTTTTTTTCCTTTTTTTTTTTTTTTAAAGGAAGAGTAGAGTTGAAGTGAGTTAAATAGTGGGAGTGGAGTGGTCATTATATATTAGGCCAAAACCAAGACAATAAAGCTCCGAGCTCTGAAGTCAATTTCTTTTGTACTCTTTCTTATTTAAATTGTGCATTTTCACACCTTTTTAGCTGCCAATGCCTTTTCTAAATTTAAACATCTTAACCGCCAAAAAGAACAAACATACTACCCTTCCGTTTCAATACGACCTTTCCAATTTTTTTATCGTTATCACGAATAAATATTGAGTAATAATTTTAGATTGATTAAATTATAGTACAAACTAGTATCCCCTGTGCGATGTACGGCAAGATATAAAATTTTCTATTTACAAAAAGTAAAAAATGATAATTAAACAAAAAAAAACATGACAAATTAGGCTCCGTTTGTTTCGTGTAAAACATTTTCCGAAAAATGTTTTCCTTATTTTCGGGTGTTTGTTTCAAGTAAAATGTTTTTCGAAAAATGTTTTACATACTTTCGAGTGTTTGGTAACCACTTGTAAAAGAAAGTCAAATGTAAAACATTTTACAAGGATGTAAAAAAAGGAGGTCTTCTTTGTAAAATGATTTACCAATTTCAAATTCGTAAATCATTTTACAACTCTTGTTCTTGGCCTTAATGTACAACTCATATTACGCTCGGTACAACATAATAATAATAATAATTAAAAAAAAAATTTAGCGCCCACCCACCCCACCCACTCCCCCAAAAAAAAAAATTTTTTTTTTGTAACCGCCCCACCCACCCCCTGCCTACCCCACCCCCACCCCCAAAAAAAAAAAAATTTTTTTTTTATTTTTGAAGCTATCCTCCACCCACCCCGCCTACCCCACCCCCCACCCTCCCCCCAAATTTTTTTTTTTTTTGGAAATCGCCCCACCCGCCCCTGCCTACCCCACCCCCCTACCCACCCCCACCCCACCCCCCCAAAAAAAAAAATATTTTTTTGAAAACCGCCCCACCCATCCCGCCTACCCCACCCTCCCCCAAATTTTTTATTTTTTATTATTTTTTTGGAAACCGCCCGACCCACCCCCTGCCTACCCCACCCCACCCCCACCCTCCCTCCCTCAAAAAAAAATTTAATTTTTTTTTTTGGAAACCGCCCACCCACCCCCGCCTACCCCACCCCCTACCTCCCAAAAAAAAAAAAAAAAATTTTTTTATTTTTTTTTTTGGAAACCGCCCCACCCACCCCCACTTACCCCACCCCCACCCACCCCACCCCACCCCACCCCAAATTTTTTTTTTATTTTTTTATTTTTTGGAAACCGCCCCACCCAACCCCGCCTACCCCACCCCTACCCACCCCCACCCCAAAAAAAAAAAAAAAAAATTTTTGGAAACCGCCCACCCACCCCCCTGCCTACCCCACCCCTACCCACCCCACCCACCCCCCAAAAAAAAAAAAAAATTTTTGGAAACCGCCCCACCCACCCCCGCCTACCCCACTCCCCACCCACCCCCCCCAAAAAAATAATTTTTTTTTTTTTTGGAAACCGCCCCACCCACCCCCTACCCACCCACCCACCCCCACCCCCCAATTTTTTTTTTTTATTTTACACCCCCTACCCAACCCCCCCAAAAAAAATATTTTTTTTTTATTTTTTATTAAAAATTAAAAAAAAAAATTAAAGTGGGGTAGCGAGTGGGTGGGGCAAACTTCCAAAGTTGATTTAAATTAAAAAAAAAAAAAAGTGACATTTCCGGAAAATATTTTCGTCAAATTTGCCAAACAACTGAAAACAAGACCATGATATTTTACAAGAAAACATTTTACATGGAAATCTTTTTACATGAAAACATTTTACAAGGAAACCTTTTTACATGAAATCATTTTACATGAAAACATTTTTCGGGAAATGTTTTACGCGAAACAAACGGAGCCTTAATATGCGTCATATACATCCGTAAAGAAAAACATACAAAATTAAATAATATTGATCTTCATGAAGACAACACATGCAACTACACATTCATATACTCCCTCCGTTCCAAAATGTTTGTCCCATTTTACTTTTTTGTTGAACTTTGACCACAAATTTATGGGAGATTAATCATGTTCATGAAATTCTAAAAGTTGTTGTTGATAATATCATTAATGGTGAATCAATAGGAATTTTTTGAATTTCATGAACATAATTAAATTGTCATATATTTGTGGTCAAAGTTCAACAAAAAAGTCAAATGGAACAAACATTTTAAGACGGAGGGAGGATATATTAAGAAAGCAATTATTAATAAGTATAGATAGGAGATATGTATTACACATTTTGGAAAACCTACATAAGAACAACCTTCATTGTATATCTGTCGGATGAACTATCTTCTGCAGAATTGAATTTCCAAATATGAAGAGCAACAAGATGGGTGCATCTAGAGGAAGCAACATAAAGTTGACCACGATCGAAAATATGTTTCCTTAAAAAAAATTCAATTGTACATAGAGATTGCCAATGATTTTTGTTTATAGACATGACATAAGAATCAATCAAAGAAAATTGACGACGTTCAAACTTATTCGAGGATGAAGTTATTCTCACCTAGAGATGCCCAAACGATTCCGAACCGGCGGGCCGAACCGGAACCGGACCAGATAAAAATCGGAGGGAAACCGGACCGGACGAACCGTGAACCGGTTGAACCGGCGAACCGGCGGTTTGCCGGTCCGGTTAAGGTTCAAGATTTCAAAAACTGGTGAACCGCCGGTTCAGGAACCGGAACCAGAACCGCCGGTTCACGAACCAGAACCGGAACCGCCAACGGCTAGATGATCTCATGCGTCCATTTCTTGATCCGACGATCCATGTTTAATGACCGTTAAATAACGGTCAGTGACCAAAATGTAAAAAAAAAATATTTTTTTAATCGTTTTGGTCCCTAAAACGATTTTTTTTTTTGGTCCCTAAAACGTTTTTTTTTTCTTTTTCTCTCAAACCTATAAATACCCTCCCCCTCCCTTTATTTTTTTCACTACTCTCTCTCAACTCTCAAGTCTCAAACTCTCAATTACTTACTCTCTTTCTCTCTATCTCTCAAAGACTCAAATCTCTCTCTCATCTCAATCTCTCAAGTCTCAAACTCTCAATTACTTACTCTCTTTTTCACATAAATTCATCTTTTCACCAAAAAAATGTCTTCATCTCGTGGCGGCCGTGGCGATAAGGGAAAGAATGTATCAAGTTCGCATCCATTTCCCCGCCGATGATTCCATTTGGGGGCAATCTTAATGTTCAACCTCTACCACAAGAAACGTTTAATTTGAGCGATGATGAAGTTGATACAACATTTCCAATGGGTGATCATGGTCATACCGAAGGGAGTAACACTCAAACTCAAACCACTCAAACCCAAAGTGAAGCGCGAGGGGGTGGTCAAACTCAAATCAGAGGTCGAGGTCGAAGACGAGGAGGTCGAACCACGGGAAGGTCGGACATCATGACCGTGCACTTTTCAAAAGTGTCAATTGAAGGTACCAACCAATACACCGTTTCTTGCAACCATTGCCCTCAAAAATTTGTCTTTACCCATGGAGGTGGTTATGGGACATTTAAAGGACACTTGACGAAAAGGCACCCCGATCAAGTTGGAGATGCCCAAGATCAAACACAACTACAAGGATTTACGGGATCATCTCAAGGTACGTCTTCGCAATTATTTAAATTTGATAATTCAACGTATAGAAGAGAAATGGCAAAATATACTGCTGCTAAAGGATTACCCTTTAATTTTACTAATGATAGATTATGGTCTCATATGGCACAACTTTGTTTAAATCCCGCGACTAAAGAAATTAATAAAAATACAAGTACTCGTGATACTAAAGCTCAAATTTTGCCTCATCAATGGGATATTTGTAATAATTTAAAGAAAATTTTGAAAGTTTTTAAAGATGCTACCGTACAATTATCCGGTTCTTACTATCCCACTTCACCGTTAGTTATAGAACACGCCGCTAAAATTAGTTACATATTTATGCATTTTAAAGATGATCAAATTTTAGGTGAATGTATTAACAAGATGAGAACAAAATGGCTTAAATATTTTTTGATCATTCCCCCATTGTTTTTAGTAGCTAAACTATTAGATCCTAGGATAAGAGAAGATGGTTTAGAACAAATACTAGATTATTATTATAAGAATCTATTTTCCACCGGCTTTGATTTGTTTTTAGATAGACCTATCCGAAAGGCAAAAGGCAAAAGACGTTGGGCGACCGCCCAAGCCTTTAATTTGTTTTTTTTTTTTTAAACTGGACACATGGGTGACCGCCCAAGTCATTCGGCCCTTCTTGGGCGACCGCCCAAGTCTTTTTTTTTTTTTTTTTAAATTAACCGGTTTAGAACCGGAGGCAGGAACCGTCTGGCGAGTTCGGAATCGGACCGGACTGACAAACCGGGCCGGTTTCGGTTCAATACTTGGTGGAACCGTGAACCGTCGGTTCGAAACCGGAACCGGCGGTTTGAACCGGATGGGCACCTCTGTTCTCACCAATAAAGGAGCTCCAATAAATAAGCTTGATAAATATCGTCATTGACTCTTATTAAGTCATATTAATTATTGGGACATACTACACCATCCCAATTCTTTTCTTCCCTTATTACTATGTTCACTACTCTACATACTCTACCATTAATATTAGATTGTTATATTAGTTTTAAATTTCTTGCCTTATGTTGAATAAATTATTTGTATGTCCCATTTAAAACTATATTATTATTAAAAAATCGTCTCATTTAAAACTACACACTACTATTAGAATGACTTTCTAAACATTCATTATCATTGAAGGTTAGCCTCTACTTATAGACGATTCATCCAGAAGAAGCGACATATAAATTTATCAGTTGAGAGTCAAAAACGTTTATTGCACTATAGATTCTTTTGTAATAATAACAAAATAAGTGAAAATATTATTTTGAAACGGAGTGATTACTACATTTACTAAATAGATATCTCTATTTTGTTGTTCAAATTTCTTCATTGGAATACTAGATGATTACATATTGTAATCTCTCCATTTAGAATAAATATTCAAATTTTGCGTTTATTTAAGAGTAAATTTGAATTCATTTTTTTAAAAAGAGAATATCATTTTATATGATATTCATCTAGTGTTAAATTAATTAGCAAAAACTTAATGAGTAGAAATTCAAAAGAGATTGAGCAAGGTCCTATTAATTTGGTACATTTTGATTTTTTTTTTGATAAGCTAGTAGATTCATATTCAATATTTCCTCCATCTCGTCTAAATCAACATATATTTTCATTTTAGATATTACACATAGACCATGTGCAATGCAAACTGAATTTGGGGTTAAAAAAAAAAGTTAGTTAACTGAATGGCTACAATGGAGAACTGAAACTTAGAGAGATTAAAATGAAAACTGAAAAAATTGAGTTGACTGAAAACTGAAAAAAGCTTTTTTTTTTCTTGAATTCTGTTGGGCCACGTTTTGCAATAGGATTGGTCTATGGGATTTTCGAATTTCCTTTTTATCCCAAATTATTTAAGTTGAATTATCACCAAGCAAATTATTTTTTTTCACCAAAATTCATAATTTTTTCCCCTATAAATAGATGCAAGTTTCATTTGATTTGAACATCGAAAAAAAAAACCCTCTTTTCTCAATAATCCTTCTTCATTTTAACTCGTATTTAAAAAAATTCATCATCTTTTTAGTGAAATGAATTTCAATAATAACCATTTCAACTCTCAATAAAAATCCAATCCTTATCCTTTAATTAACTCGTCATTTCTCATTTTTATTTTATTACAATTACAAAAAATTAATTAAGTGTAGAAAAAAATATTGCGCTTGTGAACAATTTTTTAAAAGTATTTCTCTTCGCTCGGGGGTGGTGTCAAATATGCAAGGGTTCCCGCATTGCGGACGAGTGCGGGTAAAGAAGCTAGTCCATGGTAGGTGTAAGGGTAGTGGGATGCGCTTTGGAACATTGGATCCTTGACAGGGAGATCGGCAGAGGTGGTGAAAGTTATGAGGAGGAGGAAGATTAACATAATGTGTCTACAGGAAACTAAGTAGGTTGGAGAGAAAGAAAAAGAAATATCGCCTAGGGGTTTTAAGCTTTGTTACTCAGGAAAGGATAAGTGTAGAAATGGAGTGGGTATCATTATTGATAAGGAGTATATTAGTGATGTGGTGAAAGTGTACATGAAGAGTGATCGAATTATGGGCATTAAACTGGTGATACATGATGAGATTATAACTATTATTTCCTCCTATGCACCACAAGGAGGGTTGGATGCATCTATTAAACAAGTGTTCTGGGAAGATTTGGAGGAGGTAGTGCAACGAGTACCTAGTGGTGAGAAATTAGTGATTGGCGTTGATCTGAACGGGTATGTGGGGTCTAGTCGACATGGATTTGAGAGCATACATGGAGGTTTTGGTTTTGGGGAGAGGAATGAAGCAGGAAATAGTATCCTGGACTTTGCGTTGGCATATGACTTAAGTATAATGAACACTTGGTTCAAGAAGAGAGAATCTCACTTGGTGTCCTATAGGAGTGGAGGTAATGCGAGTCAGATTGACTTCTTCTTAGTAAGAAATGCTTGTAGAAAGAGTTATACCGATTGCAAGGTTATTTCAGGTGAGAGCACAGCAACTCAACATAGACTGGTGGTACTTGATTTTCGAAGTAAGAGAATTTCAAGGAAGAGAAAACCACAGGTAGACCCTAGAATCAAGTGGTGGAGACTTCAAAGGGAGAATCAACAGAAATTTATAGCTAAGATGGTCGATACCGGTATTTGGTCGGATAATATGGAGGATATGGACATAGATTCGACTTGGACTAAGATGGAACATACCATAAAGGAGGTGGCGAAAGAAGTCATTGGAGAATCAAGAGGAAACGGGCCACCAAGTAAGGACACATCATGGTGGAACGAGGAAGTAAAACAAGCAATAAAGGGCAAGCGAGAATGCTACAAATTATTGGGAAAATGTAGGAGCGACGAGAACTATGAGAAGTATAAGAAAGCTAGAAGATATGCTAAGAAAGCAGTAAGAGACGCAAGAGCAAATGTGAATCAAAAACTTTATGATAAGTTGGATACAAAAGAAGGGGAAAAAGACATCTACAGAATCGCTCGTATGAGGGATAAGAGAACATGAGATATTGGGACGGTTAAATATGTGAAAGATGTAGATCAAAGAGTTCTAGTCGGGGATAAAGAGATAAAAGATAGATGGAGTTCGTACTTTGATACCTTGTTCAATGGCGGTCAAGAGCAGGATATTGGAGATTTAAATATCTATTTGAGTATAGTTAATCGAGATTTTATGCGAAGAATTCAAAAGAGTGAAGTGGAAATGGCAATGAAAAAGATGAGATTGAAGAAAGTTGTAGGACCGGATGATATACCAATTGAGGTTTGGAGATGTTTCGGGGAGAGGGGAATAGATTGGTTAACAACGCTATTTAACAAGATATGGAGAATTAACACAATGCCATTGGAGTGGCGGAAGAGTACTCTGATCCCTTTGTATAGGAACAAAGGTGATGTCGAAGATTGTGCCAACTATTGGGGGATCAAACTAATGAGCCATACTATGAATCTTTGGAAAAGAGTGATTGCACAAAGGCTAAGAAAAATTGTGAATATTTCGGATAACCAATTTGGGTTTATGCTGGAAAGATCGACTACGGAGGTAATATATCTTATGAGACAAACCATGGAGAAATATCGGGATCAAAAGAAAGATTTGCATATGGTTTTCATTGATTTGGAAAAGGCGTATGATAAAGTGCCAAGAGAGGTACTTTGGTGGGTATTAACAAAGAAGGGTGTTTCAAATAAATATATTGATATTATCAAGGACATGTATAATGGAGTTAGTACTTGTGTACAAACTAGTGTTGGGAAGACTGAAGAGTTTCCTATAAAGATTGGAGTGCATCAAGGTTCCGCACTTAGCCCCTTTCTTTTTGCTTTGATAATGGAGGAATTGACGAGGTCAGTCCAAGATGATATACCAAGGTGTTTGTTGTTCGCAGATGATATTGTGCTGATTGATGAGACAAGAGAGGGTGTTGAAAGTAAATTGGAGTTGGGGAGATACACTTTGAAATCTCGAGGTTTTCGACTAAGCAGAAGCAAGAGTGAATATTTGGAGTGTAAGTTTAGCAGTTGGAAGTAGG
The DNA here is from genome assembly GCA_022495995.1 of Adenophora triphylla var. japonica. Classification (NCBI taxonomy): domain Eukaryota; kingdom Viridiplantae; phylum Streptophyta; class Magnoliopsida; order Asterales; family Campanulaceae; genus Adenophora; species Adenophora triphylla. The sequence goes on along the minus strand of JAFEMH010003166.1, from coordinate 4,878 downwards.
GAGGCAGGGGCGGTCACATTTGATGAAAATATTGTCCAAGCTTCTGAGTTTTTTGGTTATCTTGGATCCATTATCCAAAAGGATGGAGAATTAGATAGTGATGTGGCTCATAGGATTAAAGCAGGTTGGTTGAAGTGAAAGAGTGCCACAGGATTTCTATGTGATCGCGGCATGCCCAATAGATTAAAGGGAAAATTCTACCGCACGGCAATTAGGCCGGCATTGCTTTACGACACCGAATGTTGGGGCGTGAAACAGTGTCACGTGCATAAGATGAATGTGGCGGAGATGCGTATGCTTTGATGGATGTGCGGTCATACAAAAAATGATCGATTGGGGAATGAGGTGATCAAAGGTAAAGTAGGAGTATTGCGCCCATTGAGGATAAAATGAGGGAAAATCGTCTGAGGTGGTTTGGACATGTGAGAAGGAGACCGAGTGATGCACCTGTTAGGAGGCCGGAACAGTGGAGAAATGATAAAATGGCGAAGGGTAGGGGAAGACCAAAACAAACTTGAATTAGAGTGATTGAAAATGATATAAGTTTACTTGGAGTGGATGAAAGTATGGTGTTGAAGAGACCGGAGTAGAGGGCAAAAATTCATGTGGGGGGCTGATTTATTTATTATTATTATTATTATTATTATTATTATTATTATTATTATTATTATTATTATTATTATTATTATTATTATTATTTTTACTATATATATATATTTTTTTATTATTATTATTATTTATTTATTTATTTATATATTTATTTATTATTATTATTTTTTATTTTTTAATTTTTTTCAACAACCTTTTCACACGATGACATATGAGGATTCACGTTAGCCGACCCCAAATTATTTTGGAACTAAGGCTTTGTTGTTGTTGTTGTATGCTTTATTTGTTTATATAGTGATTATAACATGGTAAAATGCAATAAAATTATTTTTTAATGGGGTATTTACCGAAAACTACTTTTTAAAAGATGGATATTACAAATAAAAAAAAAAAAAATCACGCAAGTTGGATATTACAATAAACATTTTTTTTTTGCATTTATCTGTCAAACAACTGATAAATGCATTATCAATTATAAACAAGTGATAAATGCATTTATCAGTTGTTTAACCAAAAAACCAAATACAAAATACTCTTTAAAAAACTGATAAATCAGTTATAAATAACTGATAAATGCATTTTACATTGATAAATGCATTTATCAGTTGTTTTTGTTATATCATATCTTGGATTTTTTTTTTTTTTGTAAATAACATTTTTTTGAGATTGTTTTTGATAAAAACTCCTTTTTTTTCTAGAAATGCTACATTTATTTTTTAGACGAACTAAAATAGAATGTGCAACATTTATAATGGGATTGTGAGTATTATGATGACAAAGTCAATGTTTAAATTCAAATGATTATGTATTTGTTTTGAACAAAAAAATAATTTTTTTTTGGAACAAAACAAAAAAGTTATTAATTAACCGTATTAATGTGACAAATATTTAGTTGTATTATTTAATGAATTAATAAGAATTTAATAAATAAATGAGCCAAGTTCCACTCATGCATAAGTTGGATATTCCTTTGTGCTGATTTTATGAGATTTTACTAATAAAACACAAGATTACGTGCCAATCCAAATCCAATGATACAATAATTTCTTTAAAATCTATAAATCCTTCTTTTGATCTTTGACTTAAAAAATATTAAGAATATAAAGTAAAATCTTTTTTCATTTCTTCTTTTATCGTATAATAATGAGTTTTTTAACGTGTGTCCTAATGACATATAATTATGATATTGAATTCAAGTAATTATAACAATTTTAACTGAGAAAATCTAAGCATATTACTAAAATTTGCTAATATTATTTTTATAATGAATGATATAATATATATTTATATAATTCAATATGGATGTAATATTAGCATTATTTATCCTTATTTTTTTGTGTGTGAAAAATATATATCCAATTTTGGTAGAAAGTAAAAAAAAAAAAAAAAAATCCTAATCCGTGTTTAAATTGTATAATTGTAGGATTATCCAAAATGGAAATCCAATGATAAGAAGCATTTATTTTCGTACGGCAATTCAATTCCATTTTTATTTAACTTAAAAAAACGAAATTGATTTTTTAAATATTTTTTACTAATATTAAACCGCCACGCAATCGTCACTTTGTCCAATCAAATTTAATGGATGACGTGGACACAGCCTCAGACACCATTCTCATTGGGCCGTTTATGACACGCGCGACATAATTGCGTCAGAGTGTTGTGAAATACGGGTGTACTTTCCGTAATAATGATATAAATAGAAAAGATTATTCTAAAAAAAAAAAAGGAAAATGAAAAGAGTCTTGAGAGGATGTGGCTGTGGGCGTTAAGTAAATGACGGCGGTTTACGGTTGAATAACCACAGGGAAACGAAGTCTTCACGCTGTTAGTTCTTCTTCTTCTTTCTTATTTAGCCTGAAACTCTAAAAAAAAAAAAAAAAACCAAGAGTACACACAAAAACTCCAAACGTAAGCTAACTCCATTTGTTTGCAGTGTTTTTTTATGTGTATTTTGTTTGGGGTCGGATGTCAGTTATATCTTACGGTAATCGTGCTCATACTGGTGGTACGGGTTCTAGTTCTCGGTTTCATGAAAGAGGGAACGTTTTTGAGCCGTGTAATTCTGATTTTCGATTTCAACCGCTGTTTTCAGTTTGTGTTCCAAATTATAATTGTTTCATTTTTTTTTTATTAAATTCAATATAACCGAAACAAACAAAGGGAGTAGGGATGACCATATCCGGTTCCGGTTTGAAACCGATAGTTTCAATTTCGGAAAATGTGAAACCGGAACCGAACCGTCGGTTCACGGTTCCGGTTCGAAATCGACGGTTCACAGTTCGGAACCGGCGGTTAAACGGTTTAGCCGTGGTTGCTCACTTTGGCCGCGCAGTCGCCCCTTTCTTCTGCCCAAATGGCGCGGTCGCTCGCCTTGGTCGCGCGATCGCTCGGCCTTGGCCCTATTTTCTCGGCCATGGCCTTGTTTCTGCTGCCTTGTCTCGGCCACTCTTGTCATTGGCCGACCAGCTTTTATTTTTCAGCTATGTTCCTCCTTTTTCATTGTATTGCAATTTAGCCCTTGAACTTTATAATACCAGTTTACTCCCCAATTTTTTATAATTGCAATTTGGTCCCTATATTTATTTTTTATTTTCTTTTAATTTTTTATTGACTATGAAATAATATTTTATACTTTTTTTAGTGGTGATTTTTTTACAAAAAGTTATATAATAAAAGATAGAAAAAAACTAAACAAATGAAAGTATATAGAAGAAAATAGGGACGGACTACCCTATATTTATTTTTTATTTTATTTTAATTTTTTATTGACTAGGAAATAATATTTTAGACTTTTTTTATTAGTGATTTTTTTTTTACAAAAAGGTATATAAAAAAAGATAGAAAAAAACTAAACAGATATATTCTGACGAATATAACGTTTTCTAACGGTTTCTGACAGTTCGGTTAACGATTTCTAACGGTTCCGGTTAGGTTTTCTGACGGTTCCGGTTCGGGCGGTTCGAAACCGCTGATTCACGCTTTTTGAAAAGTGGAAATCGGAACCGGACCGCCAAATCGCCGGTTACGGTTCCGGCAGATTTCGGTTCGAGGCGGTTCCGATTCCGATTTCGATTCATGCCAATTTCACGGTTCTGAGCCGGTTTCGATTTCGATTTGGACATCCCTTAATCCCTTAAAAGGGAGTATTTCTTTACCACTGCAAGTTCACCATAAATTAATGCTAATGATTTAATTGAAAGGTGTCCTCCGGGGCATAGTCGAGTGGTAAAAGGAGGGGGACATAAGATTCTGGAGGCATGCAACGTGGGTTCGATTCCTGGTGAAAGCAATTTGCTTTTTTCTGGGGTTGGACCTTGTATGTGTTATTAGTTGTCATGTTCTCAAACCCTCTATTATTCGGGCACATCCTGCAATTTACCTCCGCCAGTCACTGAGGGGTCGATGGCTGGTGGTCTAGGACTTAGTCCGGCGAAGCTGAAACATGGGTATAAAAGAAAAAAAAACAAAATTAATTGAAAGGTGAAAGCGGTGGAGGAGAGGTGGGAGTTGGTGGGACCCAATGTGTGTAAATTGGGGTGGGGAAGAGAAGACTTAAACATCAATACAGACAGGGAGGGAAAAGGGAGAGTTAAAATACAGCTTGCACTGAAGGAGGAGCCTTACCTACCTTCCTCTCTCTCTTCCTTCAATTCCCTCCCCTTTTAGTCCTCATTTCTTTTCCCCCTCCCCCTTTCAAATTCTCACTCCTATTTCTCTCTCTCTCTCTCTCTCTCTCTCTTTTTATTGGCTTCTCTCTAAAATGTTGATATTGTAGTTTTTAGGAAATTGCAGAGACTTATTGTTAGGGTTGTCAAGGTAATTTTCTGGGAAAATTCTGGAGTTTTTGAGTGAAAATTAGGGTTTAAGACATTTCTCTCAAGGTTTACTTTTCACCCATTTCAATTTTGTGTTTGAATTTGAATAATTGACGTCATTTTGACATTTTCCCAGCATTCTACCTTTTTGTTCATTGATTTGGGCAACTTGGGTATGAAGTAATTTCACTCAAAATGTAGAATTTAAAGACTGAAAATGCTCATTTTCTTGAAGCAAACAGAGACATTTACAAGCTCTGTGTCCTATTTTGCACCTTAATTTCACCACTCTTCAGTCCTAAATCATTGTTTTTCTGTGCAGGTATTCAAATTTCGTGAGTATCAAACTTCTACGAAGATTTTTTTACATTTCCAAAGCTTTAAGGTTTGTTTCGTTTTCCCCCTCTTTTCATTTTCTCAGTAAACAAACAACAAATGATATAGTCCTTCG
>JAFEMH010003165.1:0-285029 GCA_022495995.1 Adenophora triphylla var. japonica | reverse complement strand
GAGAAACAAGATCAAGGCTCTTTAAATCTTTGAGATGTAGAGACTCAATTCTAGTTCTTGAATGTGTTAAGGCTTGATTTATCGGGCTGGGGAATATTTCTTGAAGTATGAAGATGAAGATTCAAAAGACTAGGAATTTCTAGAGGAGCTTCGACTTATGATGATGGGGCAATTTCTCAATCTTTTCAAGAGATCTTCAAATGGTGAAGATTAAGAGTCTTTATACTCCAGACATCTGAAATATAGTCCCGTTGGACATCAGTACAAGGGACAATACTTGATGCTTTCCCATTGGTCCATTCGATATCCACTTTTGTCCTTTAGAGGCTGTTCGTGCGGTAAACCCGATCGACCCTCAACTCCAATAAAGGTAGTTCAGACACCTCCTCACCTTTATAGAGTACTTTGCAGGTCTGCTCCTGACATTGGGTCACGTGACAAGATGTGGTGGTTGACATTTAATATCCTGGCGTAGAAATGCGAGGCAATGAAGGGATCACTTCAGAGAAGTGAATCGTAGAGGCGGTCTGGGGCAAGCGGTTTGACGAAAGGCGGTTCCACAGGAAGAAATTTGAGAGTGCGGTTTGCACTGGGTTGATGAAGCGGTTTCAGATGAGAGGGATACTCAGAGGCAGAAGGCAACCTGCGAGCGAGCCTGGAGAGGCGGTTCAGGAACCCTTGAAGCTGAAGTACCTAAGATCCGATGATTCTTCAGACCAGTCTTAGAGCCTCAATTTTAACACTATTCTATAAAATGGACTTAGCTAAAAAATTGAAGTCTAAGCTTCATTTACATGTAATCCTAAAGTCCTTAAAATAAATCAAAGGTCATGGTATAGATCAGATGTAATACCAAAATTGGAAGATTAAAGCAATATGCATACCCAACAATCTCCCCTACCTTGATTGATGCCATTACCTACTCCAAGCAAAAGCAATCATTATACTTGGTAAAAACATGTCCATAAGAATTAACATGGTAAGTCATGTCCCAAGTAGAGTTATAACCCACACTAGCTTAAAGTACAGTTAATTTGTTTACTTTAGAAAGATTGAAAAACTTGAATGTGGAAAGTATAGAAATGCATTCAAGATGCACTTAAAAAAATATGAGTTAAATTAGAAAGTGCAGTTTTAAGCTGAATATTTAAACATCAATTCAAAAGAGTGATTTTTAAGTTTGAAAAATACTTTGAATGAGGTTTAAAGTTATACAAGCAACTTCAATATGTTCTACAAACAAGCGGTCTGGAATGAACAAAGCTTAGGAACCATGATGCAATTTCCATTAATTCCTAAGATGATTACAAGTACAGGATGAAAGGAAAATTACAAGGATTACAAAAAGTAAAAATGAAGTAAGTTGGACAAAATAAAATACAAAGAAAGTGCAAGTCCAAACTTACCAGAAAAAATACAAGGAAAAGCGGTTTGCACCTTTGGGCGGCTTATTCGCTTCTTAATCAGCTCACTTGGGACCAACTCTAGAATGGTCAAGGTGCAGAGCGCTTTCCTTAGTCTTCTTACTTGCTATGCGGTTACGGTGATGAGTAGCTTCAAGCTTCTTTAAGGCATTCACGAGAATGAAGACGGAGTAGAATTGAGTGGCACCAACCGCTTTGAGTGTTTTCCAAAAGGTTGTCTACTCAAATGGTATCCAGTTTTGCACGTGGAGGGATGAATAAAGGGAATTGAAAATAGTATGGATCTCCTCTGTACTGCGGCGGTTTGCTCTTGGATAGCTTCCTTCATTGGATCAAGATCAATGGTAACTCTCAGTGAGGTTTTCAGGTCATGAATTTTCAACTTCAATCTTGGCAATGAATCCATTCCTTCGGGTTGTCCGGGCGGTATCCTAAATTCATCCACGAATCTCATTCAACTTTGCCATTGAGGCATCTCCAACCACATTTCAAATTTACCTTGGAGTCCACCTTGAATATATCAATTATGCTCCAGAACATCTTCTGCGAGGGAATTCAAGGCGGCAAGTTTTGGACAATGCATTGCCATTTGCGGTGGAGGAGTTTAAGGTGGAAACAAGTTTTGAGGTTAGATCCCCAAAGGTCTTTCTCAATGGAATTGCGGACCTTCTCTTGAATTTCACTTAAGGCTTTGACCAATCCTTCTTCGAGCCGCGGTTTTTTTTTTTTTTTTGATAAGAGACGCGGTTTGGATCTATCCCGAGGCAGCGGTTGAGGGAGGATGGAAGGTTTGCTTGTAGATCTCTCCCCGCTTAATGGCATCAAGCAGTAATGTTGATTTAAGGAGTTGCCATTCTCCAAATTTGGAGGACTCTACCTTGGCTTGAAAGAGCAAAGGTTTGACTCGAAGAGATTTGAGAGAGAGGTTTGGAGGGAAGCATTTGGAAGCGGTTAGGGATGTCATTGGAAGCGGTCGGAAACTTAATGACATGACCTTAGTTTTATTAAGAGTTGGCTCTTGAATGAGGGAAAGGGTTTGAAGGATTTGGGAATGTAGTCAAGGAAGGAGGTGCGGTTGAAGGTAGAAGCGGTTGGAAATATAGGAGGTGGTTGTGTTTTGGGTAGTTTCGGAGAAGGCGGTTTTGGGTTTGAGTATTTGTTTGAGGAGGAGACTTTTGGTGGTTGGGTGATTTTTGTGGAGGAGGATTTTGGAAGGAGAGTTGGATTTAGAGCGGTTAGGTGTAGGGGAGCGGTTTTACCGTTAGGGGAATGGTTTCTGTTAGGGGAATTGTCGGGAGTTGGATCATCTCCCTAGCTGACTTAGAGGTGGCATGTCGGCAGAAGGACTAATTAGACTTGCCCATTGTTTGGTAGAAGTGAGTGAGTAGGTGTTTGGATTTTGGAATGTTGGGAGTTCAATGGAATGGGAATGTTGGGGTGAGTTATATTGGGATTGAGAAGATAGGGGTGAGAGTGATTTTATCAGGGGAAGGTGAAGGGGAATTTTGAGGAGGTGATTGTGGAGGGGAATTTGAAGGAGTGGGTAAGGGTTGGACGAGGCTTGGCAGTTTCTTGAAGGGCTTTTTCTTCTTGGCAGCCATTTTCTTCCTCTTAGGTTTCTCCCCCTGAGATTGTGCGGTTTTGTTGGGGGAAGGGGTTATGGATTTGGCTTTGGATGGAGATTTGGATTGAGAGTTGGCAGGGGATTGGGCTGGGGATTGGTTTGGAGATTGGACAGGAGAGGTTTGAGGAGATGGAGGCGGTTGGGTTTTACGGGCGGTTCATGGGGTGAGGCGGTTCCGGCTTCAGATGGTTGATTTTCCCTTGGCACGATACTTCTCAGCTTGCTCCTTGGCCAATCTAGCAATCCTATCTTGGAGAACCTTCATCTGTTCTTCCACAGTCAAACCAGCCATCTCATCTCTGGCTTTCTTGGCTCTAGCCACCAAGTTGGGAATACTTGGATCTTCCTCTTCTTCATCATCTTCATCCACCAAATGCATGGTTTTAGGTTCAGGTTCCTTGGATGATTTCTTCTTTCTCTTGCTTGTACCTGCTCCATCATCAGTTGTAGGCGGTTTGGTTGCAGGAGCGGTCTTGGCCTTTTTCTGAGGCGGTTCAGCTCTTGCTTGGGGCTTCCTGGACCGCTTGGGTGCTTTGGTTTGAGGAGCGGTTGAAGGATCTCTGAGCTCATAGGGCTCTTTGTTTGGATAAGTATCTGCATCATACAAGGATTTGTACAAAGCATCACCATTGGCATACCTGAAAGTGTGGCATGCTAGCACTCCAAGGGAATCATCTGAGCAGTCCACCATAAGATCTGGATTCTTGGTGACCATTTCATCCAAGTGCTCATAGTCCATCAACAGGGCGGTTAGGATCCTGCAGAATGGTCTCCACCTCTGATCTTCACCTTTGACCTTGGACTGATAGGTCTCTATGCTATCCTTAATCTCAAAATAAAGGATCCTTGGCCAGTGCAGCTTGATCTCCATAAAGATAGCAGCACTGTACATCCATTGTTGGGATGTGAAATTGTTTGTGGTTCCAGTCTTTCCACAAATAGATCTCCCACTAAATGACCTATAAAGTTCATCAGTTCACCAAAGTTCTTCCTTGGGATCTTCTTGTACTTCTTGGATAAGGTATCCACTTTGGCGGTTTGGAAAGCAGCATTGTCTTGAATAACCTGATCAACCTCTAAGGGAGCTCCACCAACAGTAAATCTGAAGAGCCTTCTTATATCAATGTAGTCTATGGAGAGCTTCATCCCTTCAACTACAGCGGTCAGACAGGAGACTCTCTGGCCTTGCTCAAGAACTCTGGAATCCTTCTTAGCGGTTGCAAAGAATTGATCCACAAAAGATGGTACAATAAAGTTCTGCTTCTTGGTGAAGAGCGGTAGGATGCCTGAGACTCTGAGCTTCCTCAGCAACTCCCTTCCTAGAGCATCTGTTTTGAGCTCTTCCTCATTGACTTCCCACCCAGGTAGGAAGGTAGTAGGATCCTATAAAATAAAATTTCAAGTGTTAGATCCATTTGTGTATTCATAGTTCACATGCGGTTTGAGCACCAAGCGGTTGAGCAATGGTGCGGTTTGAGAATTTCAAACCCCAAGTGAAACCATGAATACTCAACAAATAATGAGGACTTGAGAACAAAATTACTTAAGTACGTGGCATTGTAATCCAAACTTATCCCACACTGCAAGCAGTGATTAGAGAGGAATTTCTTGGTTTCCAGCCTATATACTTAGTAAAATCTCAAAAACAAAGAGGAAAGGAATTTGACCAGCATGCGGTTTCAAAGTATTTGAAAAAGCGGTTTTTGAACATGCGGTTTAGGTTGAATAGGTGAGGAGCGGTTTGAAACAAAAATTCCTAAGCGGTTTCATGCAAGCGGTTTCAAACAACATAAAATCCAAAATTTCTGAAAAAGTTTGAAAATTTTCTAAGTGTTGGAAAACACTTTCTCAGAATCAAGGCAACCAAAATATATGTATTTTCAAGAACAGTTCATGGGTTTGTGAAGAACACCAAGAACACTCAAGAACACCAAGAACAGAGATTCATAAAACTTAACCAAAATAAGCAAATAACATGTCAAAATGATCACATTTGAAAGGAGATGAACAATATATCATTAAAAATTCATCCTTTACCCAGAATCATTCATAATCACTAAGAACAAGAAAGTGGGTTTTCGAAGAGTATAAACTGAAAATCATAAAATCAGTACCCAAATCATGCATTGATTATGAAATAAACTATGAAATGTAAATCTAGGCATGATTTCGAGCAAAACCCAACAAATTTCAATCAAAATGGTCAACAAACAAGATCAAAATCACCAAAAATAAGAACAAGGCATACGAACAGTTTTCTAAGTGTTCATCCATGGCAGATTTTGATAAAAATTAAGAGTTAGGGTTTAGAAGTTGTTACCATTTCCAGGATGGGTTTCTTAGCCCTAGCAGTGGTAGATGCTCTTAGCCTTTTTGAAGTTGAAGGTTTCGAAGTAGAAGCCATTGACAGTTTAAAGGTTTTGAAAGTGAGGGTTTTGAAAGGTTTTAGAGAGAGAGAGAGTTGGTAAACAGAGTGTGCAGAGAGTTGGCAGAAAAAGATAGAATTTCACCAACTTAGGTTTATATAGGGTGAAGGGGGCAGGCAGTTGGTTCAGAAGAAATGATTGAAAATAAACCAGAAGTTTGTTGCACCCTTTCCTTCTCACCTCCTCTAAGGCCAAGACGCGTACATGAAGGCTTTAAATGCTCATGTCCCCTTAGCATTAAATGCTCTAAAATTTTGAATTTTTGAGGGAAAACATTTGCAAAAATATCCTTTAAAAAAAATAAATAAATAAAGGAATTTGAACAGTTTTTTTTTTTTTTTTTTTTTTTTAAAGTAATAAGGATAAGACATAAATAGAAAGAATTTACTCTTAGTTGAAACGCGGTTTTGATCCAAGCGGTCAGACTGCATCAAGCGGTTTGGAAGTAGCGGTTGGATGCAGGCGGTTGGATATCTTGCGGTTTTGGTATAGGCGGTTTCAACACAGGCGGTCTCAATCCTTAGGAGTTTCATCATAAACTCAACAAACAGGTTAGTTAATAAAAAGTATGGAATATTATTTAAGTTCAAGCATACCCATTTCTCCTCGAGAAAAGAAAATCTCTTGGAGTCAGAGCCTTTGTGAGGATATCGGCAATGCAGTTGTCTGTCCCCACGTACTCTAAATGGATATTCCTCTTCTCCACATGATCTTTGAGGAAATGATACTTGATATCTATATGCTTGGTCTTGGAATGCATGACGGGGTTGTTGGAGGCTGAAATTGTTGAAGTGTTGTCACACATGATAGGGGCAATTTCCTTCATGGATTCCATAGTCCACCCAGCTATTGCTTCATCGAAAGGATTTGTGAGCAACAACTACGGCGGCAATATACTCGGCCTCTGTGGTTGACATTTGGCCCGAAGCTTGCTTCTTGGCCCAAGCAACTAGTCTATTCAGGAAATGACCAAGTACCACTAGTGCTTTTCTGTCAATAGTACAAGGCTGCATAATCTGCATACGAATAACCTACAAGGTCGAAGTTCGAATCTTTGGAATACCAAAGTCCAAGGTTAGTGGTTCCGGATAAATAGCGGATTATACGCTTGGCTGCAATAAGATGTGCTTCTCTAGGATGCAGCTTGATAGCGAGCACATACGCGGACACTAAACATGATATCGGGCCTACTAGCGGTTAAGTAAAGTAATGAGCCGATCATACCTCGATATAAAGTCGATCAACTTTCTTACCTTTGAGATCCTTATCTAGCTTATTGCCGGTGGCCATTGGAGTATCATATGCTTTAGCATTTTCTAATCAAACTTCTTTATCAACTCCTTGGTGTATTTGGCTTGGGTGAGGAAAATACCTTCTTCGCATTGCTTGATTTGAAGCCCGAGGAAGAATGTTAATTCTCCCATCATGCTCATCTCAAACTTGCTTTTCATTAGCTTCTCGAAAGCGCTTACAAAGTAACTCATTAGTAGAACCAAAAATAATATCATCGACATAAATTTGAACAAGTAAAGTATGCTCATTATATTTGGCAATAAAAAGAGTTGTATCAATTTTACCACGTTTAAATCCTTTTTCTAGTAAAAATTTAGAAAGAGTCTCATACCATGCCCTTGGAGCTTGCTTAAGTCCATACAAAGCTTTTTGGAGTTTGTAGACATGATTGGGAAATTTGGAGTCTTCAAATCCAGGTGGTTGGGCACCATACACGGTCTCTTGCGGTTCGCCGTTGAGGAATGCACTCTTTACGTCCATTTGATATAACTTGAAACGCTTGAAAGAGGCGTAGGCTAAGAAGATTCGATAGCTTCCAATCTTGCAAGCTGGAGCAAAGGTTTCATCATAATCAATTCCTTCTTCTTGCCTATATCCTTGTGCAACCAACCTTGCTTTATTCCTAGTGATGCTTCCATTCTCGTCCATCTTATTCCTAAATACCCACTTAGTTCCTATCACTCCTTGATCTGAGGTCTAGGCACCAAAGTCCAGACCTTGCATCTTTCAAGCTGGTTGAGTTCTTCTTGCATAGCAACGACCCAATTGGAATCTTGGAGTGCTTCATCAATCTTCTTGGGTTCAACTTGAGATAAAAGTGAAGTATGCTCATCATAATTAGATCTCCTTGTTTGAACACCGGAAAACAGGATCACCAATCACATTTGTGAGGGTGGCTAGCGACTTCACGAACCTCAGGGGTAAGTCTGGTTGGAGTGAGGTTTCTTTGAAGATCTTCAATTGGAACATCGTTAGATCCTTCGGCGAAGTCATGGAATGTAAGTTGACGAAGAGGTTCTATAAGGCTGGATAGGGAATTTTCAACTTCTTCTTCCCTTGGAGTTGCATCTGGAGAGGGAACTTCAGGGTGCGGTTTGAAAATTGCGGTTTTGAGGGAATTTCGGTTGAGGGTCTTTGGATTTTGCGGTTGAGGTTCGGGTGCGGTTTGAGATGGTTCACCTGGTTCATTATGCTCAACAAAATCATCGGCAACATTTGGAGCCAAATGTGGCTCAAGGAGAGAATGCTCATCAAAAGTAACATGGAATGAGACTCAACTATTTTTAAACTAGTTTTATTGAAAATACGAAAAGCTTTAGAATGTTTAGCATACCCAACAAAAATACCTTCGTCGGCCTTGGCTCCGAATTTACCTCTATTTTCTCTTCCGTTGTAGAGGACAAAGCATTTGCGGCCAAAGATCTTGAAGAATGCAATGTTGGGGGTTCTTCCTTCAAAGCTTCATAGGGAGTCTTATTATAGGTTTTGTTGATGAGGGAGCGGTTACGAGTGAAGCATGCGGTATTGATTGCTTGACCCAAAAATGCGAGGTAGCTTCGCTTCGAGATATCATTGTCTTTCCGGCCTCAATCAACGTCCTATTCTTCCTTTCCACAACCCCATTTTGTTGTGGAACACCAGGGTAATGGAAAAATTGTGATCAATCCATGGTCATCACAATGTCTTGAGCAACAGATTGTTCTTAAATCTGTTCCATTATACGATCGAACACTAACGATGTCATCTTCTTTTTGAGTTTGGAGCCGTCTAAAAGTGCGGTGAGAATCTCATAACAATCATCTTTGGAAATCATCATCTCGGCCCACGTATATCTTGAATAATCATCCACCACCACTAAGGTATATCTATTTCCTCCAATCTTTGGCGGTGGTTACGGGTCCAAACAAATCTATGTGAAGCGGTTGTAAGCATCTTGAAGTTGAAGGAGCGGTCTTCTTTGGTGAAAGGCGACGCGGGTTTGCTTACAGTGGCATCTGTTGCATTTCTCTGGATGGTGGTCGGCCGCTTTAGGTAAACCACGAACGAGGTTTTCCCTACCAATCTTTGCAAGATACTTGAAGTTCAAGTGGCTCAACCTCTTGTGCCATAGCCAACTATTTTCGCTCACATTCTTAGCTACAAAACGAGATTAGTAATACTACATGCAGAATTTAGATCAATAATGTAAATATTACTCTTACGAATCCTGTGAGTAGGGTGACGTCGGAAATGCTATCTTTGATAAAGCAATTTGATGATGTGAAGTTGCAAAGCATTCCTTTGTCGCAAAATTGAGAAATTGAAAGGAGGTTGTGCTTGAGTCCATCGACAAGAGAAACCTTCTCAATAGTTAGGTTTCCTCTCCTTATAACACCATATCCAATGGTCTTGCCTTTGTTGTTGTCACCAAAGGTTACGAGATGGACCACTTGCTTCAACGACATCTTCAAGTAATGATCTATCTCCGAGTCATATGTCTTGAGCTTGACCCTTTGTCAAGATACCATTCATTATCCTTGGAGTGACCGGCCATAGGCAGAGGACACTGAAATGTAAACATTAAGAGCGAGGTCCCCCTTTATTCCTTGGGTCTGAAGTTAGCAACCCTTTACGACCCACACTGTTTGACGAGAAGGAGGTTTGCTCTTCCTGGCATTGGATGTGAACCGCAAAAGGCATTACGCGGCCTTGTGACCTAAACCATCACACACGGAACATTTATAATAGCTACAAGCTTCATGAGGTTTTACTAACTCCTTACTCTTCTTAGGAGTTGCATGCGGTTTGGGACAAGGAAGCGGTTTGGGAGGTGCGGTTCCGGCTAACATTCCAGTGATACAAAGGGAACAGGCTTTGGTTTGACCACGTATTTCACAGGAACGCTATTCTTGCTTTTGAAGGCGGGAGGAGCGGTCGAAGAAGAAGCGCGGTCGAGACACAGGTTAACGAGAACCGCCTTTTCCACCGAAGCGGTTGGAGCGGGGATTCTACCAATTCCATAAGCCATTTCCTCTTCGAGTGCTTCCACAGAATTCTTAGGTTTTAACACAGAATTCTTCCCATATTGCTTTCCTTTAGGGTAGACATAATTTACTTGTCTTGCTTTACCCTTACCCTTAGCATGCTTCTCCTTGGGAATTTCTTTAGTTAGTTAAAATTTCCTCATCCTTTTCACTCGAGGATGCACACTTCTCCTCTTCCTCGAGATCCAAACCCTAGACCATCCTTAGTTCCGGGAGGAACTTGGAAGTCCAAGATTTTATCCTTGGTGGATTGAGACTTGAGCCACGAATCAATAATCTTTTGGCGATCGTCGATTTGGGTTACCAAGTCATCATTCTGAGTTGAAGTGCGGCAACCTTAGTTTCAAGGATGCGGTTTTGATCGACAAGAGGAGTCATCTGTTTGATTTGGTCCTTAAGATTAGAAATTTCGAGACCTCATCACGGTTTTCTCCGTCTTGTACGATTAAGTTCATCATGAGCTAAGCTTAAGGCTTTCTTAAGATTTGAGAATTGATGGATCACCATTTGACTTCCTTGAACATCTTTTCATGTTCCATGGGAGAAACCTCTTCCACCACCTTTTTCAAAATTTTCTTTGGAATAGCTTTTGAAGGTGGAGCGGTTTTAGATGAGAAAATGGGACGTGAATACGAACAATTTCCTATCTTAACGCTAGGAGTAAGTTTAATATCATCATCCAATTTATAATTTGGAAGTTTTGCAAAAACCTCCTTTTCCTCCATATCATGCAACTCAAATGATTCAGAATGCGAGTCATCGAAGCGTCTGCAACTAAGCGAGAGGTTAACCTCTTCGGTTTCACCGTCACTTCCATCCTCGAATCTGTTTCAATCCAAGTTGCTAATTCCTTGGAATTCTCTTCCTCCTCGGCAACCATTCCCTTACGATGAGAAAATTTCGAAGGAAAAGTTTTCTTTTTCATATATTCATATTTAGAAATTTGTGGACACTCGGATGCAAAGTGGCCGGGTTTCCTACGGTTGTAGCATACCAAGTCACTCTTCTTCTTTGTATCTGCGGCCCTAGAAAATGTTGCGGGAGGTTTGCCTTTTGAAAATGATTTTGTGAAAGGTTTTGAGGATTTTCTAAATTTTTGAAATCTTTTCACAAACATGGCAAAATCATCATCATCCATCTCGATGAGTGATGAGGTTGATATGGAAGGATCGGTGGTTTGATTGGATGTGGATGGTTTCTCTTCATGTTCCACTACGAGACATAGAAAGCGATTTGGTTTTCCCTTCTATCTCTTCTATATGATTTAATTTAAGTTCATAGACTCTAAGATTGGCATACAAGTTACTTAATGACCAAGTACCCAATACTTTGGAGTCTTCTAGAGAGGTAGCCTTATTTACCCATCTAGAACCTAAAGCGAGATAGGAAAGTCATATTGATTTCCTTATCGGTTAAAGTTTTACCAAGAGATCTACAAGCATTAACTACCTCAACATAGCGATCGTAGGTTTGACGCAAGGTTTCGTTGGGTTTTACGTTGAAGTTGTTGTAGGATCTTTCAACGAGTGTATAATTTGTTTTCCTTGCACTCTTCATCACCTTCGAGGTAGCTCTCTATGGCATCCCACATACGCTGCGGTTTTGAGGTACATCACTTTCTGTAGAGTTGATACGGGGAGGGTTCCAGAAATGATGAACCTCGCCTTCTTTGTCCAAGGCAACTATTCTCTTCTCTTCATCCGACCACTCATCTTTTGGCTTTTTGACCTCTGGAGTTTCGGCATTGGTGGTTGCATCGGTGTTAGCCTTCATTGGAATTAGAGGGCCATTGATCACGCATTCCACCTGACATCTCATCTATGGTTTCCAAATGAATAAGCATTCGGCACTTCCCGGATGTCAAAGTGGTCTTCGTCCAACATTGGAATGTGTGAATAGTTAACGGTAGTCATTGTCTTTGAGGTTGCCATATCGAATCGGCACACAAGGCTGTTAAGCTTGAAAAGCGATGGTTTTAAAATGTGTTTGCTCGATACCACTTGTTGGTCCCAAAGGTGGCAACAAGGGTGAAAATACGGCTAGAGGGGGGTGAATAGGCTGTTTAAAATTTTAAGCCCTCAATTTAAAACTAAACCTCTACGCTTACAAAACCTCTTGCGGTGTATAAGAAAGCTGCAAGTAGAGTTGTAAAATGCACGGCGGAATATACTTAATAAAATGCGGTTTTGAGAAGGCGGTTTTGCAAGGCGGTTTTAGTGCAATTTTACGGCGGTTGTAAAAGCTGAAAGTGTAGTTTGACTATGTTAACTCCAAACACAATTTCACAATAAAGGATAACTATATAAGATCAAACGAGAGAGAAAGGTAGATAATTAGTAAGCACAAGAAATAAAATGCAGAAAGTAAGAACACAATATTTGGAGTGGTTCAATCGATAAACGATCTACGTCCACTACCAAGATGGTTAGTCTTGGATT
Source organism: Adenophora triphylla var. japonica (assembly GCA_022495995.1). Taxonomy (NCBI): domain Eukaryota; kingdom Viridiplantae; phylum Streptophyta; class Magnoliopsida; order Asterales; family Campanulaceae; genus Adenophora; species Adenophora triphylla. The sequence continues at coordinate 272,801 of JAFEMH010003165.1, read as the reverse complement.
TCTAAGAGAGATTTTATATTAAGTATTTGAGAGATTAAAAAGTACAATAAAATCTTTTCTATGAAGAACAAATCCAAAACTATAACCGGTGTATCTCAAATGAATAAACTATGTGTTTAGACAAGAGAGGTGTGTGTGTGAGAAACAAGATCAAGGCTCTTTAAATGTGAGATGTAGAGCTCAATGATTCTTGAATGTGTTAAGGCTTGATTTACGGGGGAATATTTCTTGAAGTATGAAGATGAAGATTCAAAAGACTAAGAATTTCTGGGCAGAGCTTCAACTTCTGATGATCACGGCAATTTCTCAATATTTTCAAGCAATCTTCAAATGGTGAAGATTGGGGGTATTTATACCCAAGCATCTCAAATATAGCCGTTGGACACGGTTTGTTCAAGGACGGTACTTGATGCTTTCCCATTGGTCCACTTGATATCCACTTTTGTCCTTTAGAAGTTTGTTGGTGCGGTAAAGGCGATCGGACCTCATTTGCAATCAAGGTGGTTAGGACATCTGTCACCTTTATGAGATCTTTGCGGATCTGCTCGACATTGGGTCACGTGACAAGATATGGTGGTTGACATTTAATATTCTTTGACGTGGATTCCAAGGGATAAAAGGATCACTTCAAGAAGTCAATCATTGGGGCGGTTTTGGGGCAAGCGGTTTGACAAAGGCGGTTCCACCGAAGAGGATTTCCAAAAGTGCGGTTTGCACTAGATTGATCAAGCGGTTTCGAGATGAGAGGAATCTCAAGGCAAAGGCGGTTACGCAGCGGTTCTGAAAAAGGCGGTTCAGGAACCCTTGAAACTGCAATCCTAAGATCCAATGATTCTTGAGCCAGTCTTCAAGCCTAATTTTAACCTATTCTATAAAATGGACTTAGCTAAAAATTGAAGTCTAAGCTTCATTACATAGGGTCCTAAAGTCCTTAAAATAAATAGGAGGTCATGGTATCAATCAAATCTAATCCCAAAATAGGAGGGTTAAAACAAGCATACCCAACATCAAGCAGGTCCATCATCTTGGCGGGCAAGACATTCATTCCAGAACCTCCGTCTACCAACACGCGGGGAAGGCGACGCTCGTCCAGCTGGACTGTGATGTAGAGCGGCTCATTGTGATCAGCCCCAAATTTTGGAAGGTCCAAATCTGTGAAGGTGATAATGTTGCCATAGTGGATGTTGCCAATCATCTGAATGACTTCATATGGGGTTGCGTCCACGGGGACCATGGTACGGGCCAGGCTTTCCTCTAGCTTGAGCTTGTGAGGATATGAAGAGGTGAGCAGGGACCAAAGGGAAATGTTCGCTGAGTGCGCTGGTGAGTGAGGATCGGGTCCTCTTTCGGGAACTTGCGTCTTGAGTGGCCGGATTGCAGTCGGCTCCGTCGGCTTTTGGTGGCCTTAGGTGGTAATGCATGGATTTGACCCGATCGGGTTAGGACGTGACATCGGGTTTGGTCCCTTACGAGCAGTGCTACGAGTTGAGCCATAGTTAGAGGAGGATTCCTCGTAGCATAGGGCCATATGTCTTCCCTCAACTCATTGATTGTGGATGAATTCCGGGAGCTTCGGCGGCTTGGCGGATTGTCCCGAGGATGCGGCTTGGATGCCTCTGCGGGAGGTAGCCTACGGTTTGACGCAGATTGTTCGAATGTCGGTGCACAACGGTGGTTGCACTGGCCCGGGCGTGCGTTGCTAACCCTTCGGGGAGGTTGGAGAGTTCTCGGCTCAAGCGAACGGTCTCCTTGATCTCTTCACGGTATATCGCGTTCCTTTCCTTCTTCTTGAGCATACTCGGGGCATTACGGGTTGGGTGCAGAGATACTCATGGTTTGCTAGTTTTCCTCCGCTGCAGGGCCCGAGATCAACCTTCTTGCGGCGGAGCTGCGTCGAAGTTAATGCTGCGTTTCTTCCCATGTGAGAATAGCCGGTGATTCTTTGAGCTGCGTGCGGCGGTCTAGGTAAACCTCCATCGGGGAGGGTTTTCTCCTTTGTTTTATGCGAGTGGTGAGTATGTCGGAAGGTGAGTACACGGCTTCCCGAACATCTGCCCATGTGGTAGTTCTTTGCCCAGTTGACCGTTTACGTAAGCGAATGCCTCGGTCTGTGGAATTTCCACTGAGTAGTTGCTCGAGGCGAATTTCCATCTTCCTCTTGTTTTTAAATAGACCTTCCTCCCTGAGTTGGCCTTTCAATTTGAGTGCGGAAATGATCCGTTCCCATCCTCCCGAGGACCCTTGGGAGTCCGGTTTTGTTGACTTCATGCCGGCTTGGAAGAGAATGGTTTCATCACCTTCGTCGTCGCTTTCACGAGAACTTGCTTTCCCGGGAAGGTAAGCGGCGGGATTCGTTCTTGTGTCGTTCCATCTCCTAGGTCATCGGGACCGTTGACCACCCTTGCACAGCGAGAGGGGTTGGATGAGAACAGAGACGGTAGTCCGGGAAGTTGCCGTGAGCAAAACCCTTGAGGTCGGCTGGTCTAGAGTGGCCTCTAGCTTTACATGCAGTGCACTGTGACACTTTAAGGGCTCGGTCCTGTCGGTCTTTCGAGCTTGGTCTTCGTCCCAAAGACGACTTTCTTGAGTGGCTAGTTCCATGAGGGCTTTCCTTGCGAGAGCTAAGCGGTCTCCGTAGGTGCGCATCATCGACTAGTGTCGAGAACCGTGATTTCATTCAAATCGCCGAATGGCGGGAATACTTGGATTACGTTGACGAAGGAAGTCGGTGGGACATTCCATGCGGCCTTCCTTGATCTCGATTACCAAGAAATTTGCCCATATACGCTTGATTGACCCCGGGGGTATTGAATACTGCAATGTTGACGGTCTCGTGATCTCGCTCGATCGCCAAGTCTATCGAGCTAGCGATCGGCGGCGGGATGTACGAATCGGGGTCGTGACGGTGGGAGTAGAATCGGCTGGAGCATGTTGATCTTTGAGGTGGTCATTTCCTATGTCGGAAGGCGGCTACGCCTTGCGGGAAGACTTTCCACGAGATGTTTCGGGGTGGGCTGCCGGAAGCGTTCCCGAGGTTGATCGACTCGTAGCGGGGTGAGGAGCTTGGTCTCCTTATTTGCCACTTGGCCTTGGCGGCGCTTGAGGGTATAAGCTTGGCGACGGCACGGGCCGGTTGCAGCTGGGGCTAGTACTCGGAAGTAATGATGAGCTCACGAGCTCGCTTGGCAAGCCTCGTTTACCATGAGCGGGCGGTCGTCGAGGGTGACCTTGGCGTTGCGAGAATCGACGATAAGGGCCGGATCCTTGGCTTCATCGGGGTATACGGAATAGATGATGTTGACGAAGTCGTCGTCGGCCACTTGGTCGAGAGGATTCTTCGTCGTGTGAACCGGTTGCTTCCAATTGTCGGAATAGGCTGTTTATCTTGGACGTTGAGCTTGACAATTTCCATGGTATTGGAACCTTGGTCGTAGGTGACACGATTGGAAGGAGTTTCGTCCTCAAGCGAGCATGTGAATGCGGAGGTGCGCCGCGGGTGCCGCGTCCTCGACTCCGGAGAGTCACGATTCGTCATCGTCATCGGCGGTTCAATCCAAACGTAGGGACGTATTGCGTCGGTTGCGTTCTTTGGAGCGGCTAGGAAAACATCATGCTCTTCGTTGGAGAAGAGGGGTGCGGCGGGTCGTTCCTCGTGGAGGACATCCCATACGACTTTCATGCATTCAAAACGAGAATGACGGTGCTTGTTGACCTTTATCACGAAGATCTCTTCGCTGGCGGGAGCCGAGAGTTGGTTTGGAGAATGCGACGAATCTCAGATTGGAGGCCAGGGGTTTATGTGCCCGCATCATGGCGATATTCGGCGTTTCCTTCCAATACGCCTCCAAATGTTGGAAGCGACGGTTGAACTTGATGTATCGGGCTGCCGAGTGCACTTTGCTCGAGTACGTTTACATAGTTAGCATCTCCGGACTACGAGGATTACGATGAGATTTGCCCGATAGTCCCTTGGTTGATTCGAAGGAGGTAACCGGTGCACGAGTGCGGACACGCTTGGCTCTTGTCTCGGCTTCGTTTCCTATGAGGAAACTATCCCCTCGGATGACTTCGAGATCTCCTGTAGGTTAATGAACTTAACACGCGATGGAGAGTGGAAGCTATGGCTTTCATGTGGTGTAGCCAAGGCGTCCCAAAGAGTTTGTGAACTCGGATGGAATGTCCATCACATGGAATTTTGCTTTGGCACCATTTGGGTTTCGAACCGAGTTCGAGTCACCGTCCCAGGGATGGGACGAGGCAGCTGTCGTAGGCCTTGATAGTCAGGCGACGGAATCGGTGGCTTTCATTGATACGGAGGGCTCGCATCATCTTTGAGAGGAGAACATTAGCAGGTGACCCGTTGTCTACCAATACTCAGGGAGTGATATGGTGTTGAGCTTGAGAGTGATGTACGAGCTTCGTTGTGCCCGAGGCGTCTCTCGGTAATTCTTCATCACGAAACGTGATCATGCTTGCCATACGAGACGGGAGTCGTAGATCTCGTCTCTATCCGTAGAAGGAGAGTCATCCGGCCATCCGTTTCTGTCTTCCTCTTGCGAGGTAAAGCCTTTCTTGGAACCTCGGGATTGTGTTGAGGTTGTTTGTGGCGGTTGCCGCCCTTGGTTAGCACATTGATCGAGTGCGAGTGCCAAGGCGACTTTGATCTTCCTTTACCGGTCCGAGCTCGGAAGAGTGGACAAATTGAATCTTGGGCGATCTCGCGGGGGTTAGGCTTCGGCGCGATAAGATTACCAAGATGCGAGGTATTCCGGTGTCACAGGGGTCTGAATTACGGTTTCGGCGGGACTTTTCGGCTTTCCCTTTGTTTGCTCTAAAGGCTGCATGGCTGGAGGCAAGGAGGGTGGTGGAGTACGGTGCGTAGTAGTCGAACCTCCGGAAGGTTCTCAGAGTGTACCTACTGCTTTGGTGTCCCCGGCTTCGTATCTTTCTCTCGATTCTTTGTTGAGAGGACTTCTTCTTTTGTTTTCTCGGAGGATTGCTCGGACCGTTTCTCGGGACTCGTACTCCCGAGCGAGGCGGAGCGATCGCAAACATCGTAGGCGATGTGGACATTAGAGGAGGATCCAGTGAAAGAGGCGGGCGGTTACGTGGCAATCTTCTTGGGCACCCACTCAATGGAATTCATATTTGTTATTGTTCGGAAAAGGATTTCCGGCGTATTGGGCCCACGGGGCGCTCCAACTTGCCTTCTTCTATCAAGTTACGGATTTCGTATCGTAACCCCAAACGGTTGTCGGTGGTATGGCCGTGATGCGATGGAAGGCGCAGTATTTGCTCTTGTCCGCATTGGCTACGGGATTCTTGGGTTTGTAATTGGCAACGGGTTTAAGGAGACCCTCCTTGATTAACCCTTCCGGCATCTTGCTCGGTGGCATGTCCAACTTGTCGAAGTGTACGGCGGGCGCTTACGAGTAGAATTGTTGCTTTGCGGGGCCCGGGTTTTGTTGCCCATTGTCCACGATGGATGTAGTTGACGAGACGTATCTTTCCCTTTGCGGGGGCCGGTGCGGGATTGAATGCAGCTGGCGAGCGGTATACGTATGGGTGTGCGGTAGCCAACTTTTCCTTGAGATCCTTCTCGAGCGTGAGCCGGCATTGACCATGGCCGGAGATGCAGGAAGAAATGATGGCTGATGAGAGTTCGATGGACGGTCTTAAGCGGGACTTGAAGATCCGCATCTGTTCATCTTTGGAGAGTGGCTCCATGATCTCGGAGAGTTTCCGGCTCCACCTCTTGTAGAATTCCCCAACACTTTCATCCGCTTTACGCTCGGTGGTGATTAAGTCCTCACGACTTGTTTCCCACTCTAAGTTGGATCGGTACCGTTCCGGGAAGATGTGCTTGATCGATCCCGGGTGTGGCGATCCGCGAGGCTTGACCCTCGAAACCATCGTAACGGCTGAACTTTTGAGCGTATGCTTTGGAAGTGGTCGGCCATTTCTTTGGAGGGTTGCTCCTTTTGCTCTCATGCAGAACGTAGGTATCGACGTGCGTTTGAGGACATTCGGTTCCGTCGAATCGGTCCATCTCCGGCATTACGAACTTGGCGGGGAGAGGCGTGACCATTCCGGATACGTGGATTTGAGCGTTTCTGCTTTGAGGTTTGCTCATGGTGGCTTTCGGGTCTTTCAATACGCTCGACCATCCGAGGCTAAGGTTGGGTCCGGCGGTGGGTTTGTGAGGCTCGGCGCCGGGTGCTACCACGTGAGCGGTAGTGATTGGAGGTGGAAGGCTTGATATATGTGGATATATGGGAGCCTTTTACGAAGCTGTATCGGGGTTTGTCCCGGTGTTTAGGGATTCGTGTATAGGCAACGGGACGAACCGGGAGGGTATTGAGGAATATTGGCATCTGAGATGGTCCAGCGGTGCGCTGGTGATATTGAGTGATAGGAGTAGCCTTTGGGGCGGCCAAAAATGACGGGGTTGCCACGAGAGGTGGCAACATGGAGCCTAGGTCATTTGTTTCCTTGATTCGAAGGCATCAAGTAAGTTGGCGGGGAGGAACCTGGTTAAAGGTTTGGTGAGCGGTTTCGGGGAATCGTCATCCTCGACCGGGACAAAAGTACCGTCGGCGGCGGGGATAGGCTGCTATACCTCGCTCATTCGGAAAGGCTGTACCACGAAATTCTGCGATTCTCTTTACGCCTCTTGTGGACCTCACAAGCCCGGATGGCTTCTTCCAAAGTCATATACATTACCGGTGGCGGGGTCCTTCCCGTCACGATTTCTCGGTGAGCTAGACATGTCGGAAATTCGGGTGAGGAGCGGGGAGGCAGAAGAAGCTGTACAGCAGCCGTAACGGTGATCTGGCAAGGCGGCGGCCGGAAATCTGAACCACTTTACGCTCATTTGTAGGGAACGAAAGGAAGGGTTTAGGCTTCGGAAAAGGGGATTTGGCTCAAGGTTTCGGGCTTGTGCAATGTGCGATTACCGATTAATGTTTACTTAAAGCGCGTTTTCTCGAGTCCTAATCGGTTGGAAAAGAGCGGGTCTTCTTTTTCGCAACTAATCCTAGAGCTCTAATCGGTGGATCTCGTCACTACGCTTATAAGCCCCTCGTTTCCATTGTAGATCATCTTTCTCAGGACGGACTATCCCGGCGAGGTCGATAAGGCAAGCGAGTTCCACCGACAAAGAAAAAAATGAACTTAAAGCTAGCTGATCACGCAAACTTTCAACGTGTGTGACGCACGGGCCACAGTCGAAGTCAACGTCCTTAAGTTAAGGCGGGGATCGTGCCAAAATTTGGGCATGACCTCTCCTGACTCGCTTGTGCGAGAGACCTTAGCTTTTGGCGTTGGCCAAGTTGTGGGCGGCACGATACATACGGCGAGGTTTGGTGACACGGCGTCACATTGAACCTTCGGGTATATTTTTCGGCAGAGCTCCGCATCAAAGTCAAGGCTGAAGAGCGCGAGACTTCGGGTCAGGAACGACCTTTGGTCTCAAACTCTCGAGCTTGACTCGGAGCGGGGCCCGGCGTAAAAAACATACACTTAGGCTTTATGACACGAGCTAAGCCAAAAACCAACCGGGGTCTTGGACAAAATGTGACACAAAGAGTGCATGGCTTACACGGGCTAGGATGGGATGTTTGGGACGACCCGTGCGCCCCGAAAGGTGTACGCGAGACCAATCGGAGTGCAGCGATAAGGCCATCCCGGGTTAGGGGTTGTAGTGTGCAGTGTACCGAGGCAGCAAGTGCACGTGAAGTGCGGTGTTCCGAGGCAGCAAGTGCGCGTAGTGTGCGGTCACTATAATTCTTTTTCTGAGTAAAACAGAGATTTTCTTTCAGAATGTGTCTTAAAGAATTCATGATGCACAGTTCAAAAGATAGCATGAAAATCAAACATGAATGGGGATGCACAAACATGGTATGATTTTGAAAAGTTGACAATGTAATGCCTTTTGAAAAAAACCGTTCGAGGTTTAAAGGAACTTGCACACACGAAAACGAGGAAGGGTAAACAAAAGTTTGACCCACGGAAGGCTTTTTAGAAAACAACGGTAGTTTTGAAAAAAGTATCTTTTCCCCAGCGGAGTCGCCAACTGAAATTACCCGAATTCGCGCGAGCGAAGGCGGTTGTCTTTCGCGGAGGGTTGGTGTCTGAGACCTCGCTTCATGGGAAGGAAAAATGAGGAGTCGCTACGCGGGTTTTGTATTTTGAGCCCAAACGTTGAGAAACGGCTTTAGAAAATGGTGTCGTTTTTATTGGTAGATAAAACTTAGGAAAAAGCTTTGAAAATGGAGGATCATTTTTATTGGTAGCAAAAAAAGTAAAAAGCTTTTTTAGTACCAGAGATTGCTAGGTTCGGAGGTCACGTTACGTTTCGGGTAGAGTATTACGAGATCGCTCGAAACGCCTCGCATGACGAGTCTTTCTACCTTTCTCGAAAACGTGTGTGTGTGTGTGTGTTTTGAAATGGGGGCTTGAATGACAAGCTTAATCCTGGTTTGAATGTCAAACGTTGATTAGGTGACTTTGTTTGAAAAGACGAGCGTTTGAATGACAAACGTCGGTTTTGAGTTGAAATGAGCGTTTGCGTGGCAAACGTCGATTTTGAGTTTGAAAGGAGCGTTTGCGTGGCAAACGTCGACTTTGAGTTGAAAAGGAGCGTTTGCGTGGCAAACGTCGATTTTGAGTTTGAAATGAGCGTTTGCGTGGCAAACGTCGATTTTGAGTTTGAAATGAGCGTTTGCGTGGCAAACGTCGATTTTGAGTTTGAAATGAGCGTTTGCGTGGCAAACGTCGATTTTGAGCTTGAAAAGGAGTTCGAAGGCCGAACTCCGGTTTTTGAACCGGACGAGTCATTGTTAACGATTTTTACGGGAAAAATGCGTATTAAATGATTTTGAGTGTCAAATGGCGGCTTTTAGTTTGAAGATGAGCGTTTGGAGGCCAAACGTCATGTCGCGTTTTTGAAAGAGAGTTCGACGGACGAACTCCGGTTTTGAACCGGGCATTACATTGTTAACGATTTTTACGGGAAAAATGCGTATTAAATGATATGCGATCAACGAATCGGGTTGCGACTTGGACTTTGAAAAGTAAATACTATCACGATCCAAACGGGTCGGACTTGTAAATGACAGTATTTAAAGCAGTGTCAACGGAATCAAACGATCCGGAATCGTAAATGACGATCAACGAGGCCAATCGGCTCGGAATTGTAAATGACGATCAACGAGGCCAATCGGCTCGGATTTGTAAATGACAGAAATTAAATGACGATCAACGGATCGATCGTTCCGGAATTGGTAAATGACAGAAAGTAAACGGAACGGGGTCGGAACGCCGTTTTAACCCGTGATTACTTCTCTTACGGAAAGAGAAGAGGATCGAGGGGCTAAAACGTATCGGACCCCGTTAGACGGAGGCATCTACATTTTGATAATGTTGTTCGAAACGGTTGTAGCGACTGGCGCGTAAACCGAGATGGAACGAGAGATTTAGAGAGAGGGAGTTATACCTATGGCTAGGGTCGACTCCTTTGGCTCGGAAGGTGTGTACGGGACACGGAAAGTAGTTCGAAAGGTTGTTTCGAAGTAGTAAGGGGCGTATTTGATCGAAATACGAAGGTTTCACGCGAATCGAGACAGAACGGAAGCTCGGAAGGGGTGAAAATCAGTTGGGCCGTGGGGTATGTGAATTTTTGGAGTAAAAAAGTTTCTTTTTTTGGCTTTGACAGCCATTTCTATTTATAGGTGAAAAATGCAGTAGGAGTCCGGACGGACTTTGCCTGAATCCAGGGGGTTTTGTGGTATTTTGAGAATTTGAAGGACTTGCTGGCAATTTCAGAAAATGTGCACAGGGAGTCCGGCCGGACTTGGCTTGCAAATCAGGGGTATTTTGGTCTTTTGGCCTTGATTTGTGATTGAAGAGTGACTAGAGGGAGGTGGCATGGCTGCCACGTGCCCTATGAGTCACCAGCCATGTGGGAGTTCGTTCTCCGGTCCCGATTTTGTCCATTTTTTAAAATAACAGTCCGGAAAATGTCCGAAATGCCCCCGGAAAGTGCCGGAAAGTGCGTTTTTCAGGGAAAGTCATACTTTTACGTGAGATGACACGTGTTAAGTACGGTTCGACGTCGGGATGCACGGGCGATCCGGGCGTCTCGTTGACACGGCAACGGGGAGTTTAACGAGTTCCGATTAACCTGGAGCGGGCCAGTTAACGGATTTCGGTTAACTTTCTGACGGATTTGGATGATCCGGATTTGGGTACTTACACCGAGTATGAAGCTTGCATTTCTGGTTTAGAGGCTGCCTTAGAAAGAAATGTCAAGGAGCTCGAATTTTATGGAGACTCAGCCCTGATCATCAACCAGGTCTCCAACAAGTGGAAGACTGTGGATCCTAACCTTCAGAGGTATCATGCCTACATGGAAGAGTTGACTGAGCAGTTCAGAGAAGTGACCTTCAATTACCTGCCAAGGGAAAAGAACAGATTCGCAGATGCCTTAGCTACTCTAGCCTCATTGGTAGAGATCCCCGAGGGAAAGGTAATAAAACCCTTCAGAGTGGGTAGAAGAGAAGCCCTGGCTTTCTGTTGTGAAGTAGACTTGGGACCCGAGCCTGTCAAGGAACCCTGGTACAATCAGATTTACCAGTTCCTCAAAGATGGAGAGTCCGCTTTCAGAGACGAAGAAGGTAGACCAAGAGAAGGCATTAAGGCCAAGAGCTTGCAAGCCCTGAAGTGGTTGGCCTCCCATTATGTCATCCTAGGGGGCAACCTGTATAAGAAACGGTACCAGGGACCACTCCTCCTATGTGTCACCCAAGAAAGGGCCAGAGAGATAATGACCGAAGTCCACAATGGTCCCTGCGGTCCCCATATGAATGCCAGAGCATTGATGCAAGTGATCCTCAGAATGGGTTACTACTGGATTTCCATGGAAACAGACTGTGTCCAGCATGTCCGAGCGTGCGACAAGTGCTAAAGGTTTGCAAACCTCAACCATCTTCCGCCTCATGACCTGTATTGCATGACGACTCTTGGCCGTTTGCAACTTGGGGTATTGACGTGATAGGGAAGATAGCCCCGGCAGGAAGGAATGGGCATGAATTCGTGTTAGTGGAAGTCGACTACTTCACCAAGTGGGTAGAGGCCAAGTCCTACAAGGTCCTCACTTCCAAAAAAGTGGCCCAGTTCATCAAAGAAAACATTATGTGTAGATATGGGGTGCCCAATAAGGTCATTTCTGATAACGGGTCACACTTTGAAGGGGACTGCGATAGATTGCTGTCAGAATTCAGAATCACTCGTCACAAGTCGTCCCCATACAGACCTCAGACTATTAGAGCCGTGGAAGCTGCCAATAAGACGCTCGAGCGGATTATCTGAAAAATGGCCACCCGTGGTCGTGACTGGCCCGAAAAGCTGCATCTGGCACTCTAGGGCTACAGAACATTTGTCAGAACAGCCACGGGAGAAACCTCCTTTGCCCTAACCTACGGGATGGAAGCAGTGTTGCCCGTGGAGTTGGAAATCCCGTCATTAAGGGTCCTCCTGGAGAACAGTGTCAATGAGGTAGAATGGCTGCGCAGCCGGCACAATGAGCTGGCCCTGCTCGACGAAAGAAGGTTAAAAGCCATGGAGCACACCCGAGCCTACCAAAGGCGATCGGCCAGGGCATTCGACAAGAAAGTCAAGGCCAGGGACATCAAAGAGGGAAACTTAGTGTTGAAGGTGAAGCCCCCTACCAGAGATAACCCCCTCGGAAAATGGGAACCCGTTTGGATCGGCCCATATGTGGTACAGAAGATACTATCGGGAGGAGCAATGAAGCCTGCGGACCTGGACGGCAATCTTTTTGTCCACCCAGTCAACGGTGATAAGCTCCGCAGGTATTATGTCTAAAGAAAAAAAAAGAAGAAAAATAATACATATAAAAAAAAGAGAAAAAAAAAACTTAGTGCAAAAAGAGTAATACCCAGCTAGGCTGAAAAACCCAAAAAAGGGCGGTATAGGCAAAAGACAGGGTTGCACATAAAAAAAATGAAAAAAAAATCTTAGTGCAAAAAGAGTAATGCCCAGCTAGGCTGAAAACCCAAAAAGGGCGGTCTAGGCAAAAAACAGGGTTGCACATAAAAAAAAAAAAGAGAAAAAAACCAAAAGAACAAAAATCCCGATAGTTCACCAGAATGAACTACGAAGACCTGAGCCCCTTAGTCTTTCTTGTAAAAGGGGAACGTAGTCAGCCAGCAATGGTTTGGTCTAAACAATAAATAAGACATCTGAAATTTCCATGAAATGTGTCTTGAATAAATTTCTAAGATAATATCTCTTGTTAATTACAAGTTAAAAACTTCTTGATGAGTTCAAGCACGGTCTACTCTTGACTCTGCTAACCTGCTACAAAGATCTAAAATACAATAAAATGCCTAATAAACTATTGCGTTTGCAAATGGCAATAAGGGAATCCTAAGAAAAGACCTATCAGTTGTCATTCACTGAGTCTTCTTTGTTCTTCTTCCCTTTACCTCGACCTCGTCGAGTGTTCTTCCTTTTCTTCTTTAAGATGTCGGTCTCCCTCATCCCAACTTCAGGTATCCTCACTGGAGCCTCCATCAAACCCATGTCAATAAGTGCCCTCTCGACCGGGGCACGAGTCCTCACTTCCTCCCTCTGAGCCTCAGTCAAGGGAGCGACTTCCGAAAGCCTCTCATAACGGGCTTCCATATCCCTGATAAGGTCACCTGACAGGTTATGGCAACTCGCCTTAGCCTCAGCTTCCCTCAAAGTCCTACTCGAGTCGCAGTCAGTCCCCAATAAAGCCTGACGTCTCTCTCCCAAGACGACCTGAGTCGCTCCCATCTCCCTCTCGTACCAGTCCAAGTAGGCCGTGGTCAAGATGGTACTCTTCCTGCTCTTGAGAATAGCCCTGGGTGGGAAAGCAGTATATATCCAAGCCCTCGAGAAGAATGAGAAGCTGGCTGGATCCCTCATGTCCAAAGGCACCACCTCCCTTGTACGGATGTCCTCCCAATCGCCCAACGGCTCTTGTAAGGCCCCAAATTGCCCGGATACCAAGCAGGGTATGTAGAAGGATGACCAAGAAAGCCCCAGAACCCTCACCACATAGGACTCTTGAAATGTCCTCCGGGTCTGCAGCCTCCAATGAGGTACCCACCAGTGAATATCTGAAGTGGATAACCTAGCCATCATCAGCTCCCAGCTACCCTGGTCCTGCTGCCTAGGTGTACCCCTCTGGAAAATCACCTAAGGACACTGAGTAGGCGAAGCCCCAGGCAAAGCCCCAAGTCTCTCCTTCAGCCACAAAGTCAACACAGTCGGGCTCCCATACCTCATGAAATGGTCTCCCCTAGCCATCATGTCGATGCCATGCAGGGGCTCACCCAAAACCAGCGGGATAATATCCTTCCCAGCCCTACAATCCCTGACCATGTCCAAAAGGCCACCATGGCAAACCCCTACCGACTCGACAGTGAACAGAGACGAGAACACGCAGAGGATAAAGGCATCCATAGCCACCGGGGTCGTAGCCACATCTGAAAATCCAAACCTGCCCGGGATACCAGAAAGGTCAATCCTATCAGGGGCTACCATCATCCCCTCAGCCTCTCCCAGAGAGATTTGCAGAAAAGATACCAACTTTACTGCCACCGGCACGTGTCCGATCAGAGGAATCGATATGGCCTCAATTTCTGGACCCCCAATCAATGCCCTGAAGTCTTTGTAGGTTGGGACGAGCTCATTATAAGAAAAGCAGTAAACATGTCTCCGGACGTCCTAAAACCTCGCGGCCCTCAAAAGGTCCCAATTGGGCAGGAGATCCTTCAAATGCCATAAAGACTTGATCTTGAAAGTGGTATCAAACAGCCTCTTGTTGGATTGAAAGTTATGCCTCAACCAAGATTGAAGATCGGATAGAAAACGGTCTCTCTTCCCCTTTTGCAATCTAACGGGTTTCTCCATTGCAAGTGATCAAAGTTGATGTCTTTTGGTCAAAAATATGCTCTGGGATCAGTTGGGACAAGTCTAGGGTGAAAATGAAATGAAAGGACCAAGCTTTGGTTTTATTTTGAAAAAAACCAGTTCAGACAGGACTTCTGGCCGCACGGCTTCTTTAGCCCCAGGACCTGGCCGGACGGCCTCATTTGCCTTCTGCAGAAAAAATCTGCAGCAACTCTAGTTGCTGCCTAAGTGAAGTTCTCACCCCACTTTCTCAATGAAACCTGTAAAAAACATATTCAAATGCCATCCATGCAGTTATACACCATCATAAACCATTTTGGCCCAGTTTAGCCCCATTTCCAAGCAAAAAAACAGCCCCAAGGCTCAAGTAATATGCAAATTCATAAAGCATAAATTAAAAAAGCAAATAAAATATCAATACATTGTTTTTGCCCCATCGGCGCCCAAATAAAACGAAAAACAAATAAAATGTGCATTAAATTGTTCATTGTTTGTTTCTTCTTCCTAGATCAACCCTAAGAATCCTAAACCTCCGACTCCTCATCGTCGCTACTCAGCTCATAGAAGCTAGGATCCTTCATCAAGTCCTCAACGTCACTCACATCCGACAGGTTGACATTCACGTGCTCATACTCTGCTAGCTGCTCCAGGATGCCGGTATTGGGTCCCTGTCCCCGAGGCATGGTACTAGTAGAGGAGGTAGCATACTTTGAGGCTGACGAGGTAGAAGCTGTGCTCCCAACGTGCCTTCTTTTATGCACGGGCTCCTGCACATTCGTCCTCGCCCTGAAAGCACAAGCCAACTTCCTCAAAAGGGACCGGCACACATCCTTCCAGCCCCTGTTCTGCCATACCAAGCCATCGTATGAGCGAGCAGGAACCTGAGGAAAAAGACAAGAAAAACTCAGAATATCTCAAGAAAGGTTCAAAACCGCAGAAAACAAAGAATCCAAAAAGGGAAGAGACCCTAAATGTACTTACAGTACTGTCAGGCGGCAAAGTATACCGGGGCTCCCTCGTGTCAGGGACAGGTATCATAAACCTCCTCGGTACCCCGTTGACTACATATGAGAGATGAGCAGGAGGCATAGGCGGGTCAGTAGGCTCAGCTTCCGTACCCACAGTGACGGCCCGGCTTCACTAGCTTCTGTGGCGTCCTCAACCGCTGCTCCACAAAGGTGCCATACGGGGTAGCCAAGTCAAAATACTCTTCGGCCGCTACGCCAGCCTGATACCTCTCTATATCATCCGCCGACCAGTCCCTGGGCTGCAGCATGAGCGCTGGAGGATCGTGAGGCGTGATGGCGTCCAAGGGAGGGACAAGGCCATGCTGCCTAGAGAAACGGTCCCCCAAGTAAATGATATCACATGTCAAACCCGTCAACCACCTCCTCTGCCTAGTCGCCTCCACGGCATCCGCTAGCAGCACCTCCGGGTACCTCCCCCATGGATAGAAGTCAACCCCATCATGTCCATCCCTGTTGATGACAGGTCTCACCATCTTGTAGTCAAAAGTGATCCGGGTCTTCCCGGTAAACTTGTCTCTAGCATCTCCCCTCCAACGAATCATGGCCGGGAAGATCTCCGGATCACTCTGCTGGTTCCAGGGAAAGAACCCAATCACCTCACAAAACCAGACCTGCATGTTTAAGACAAAAGGTCATTTCTCTCATAAGAGTCTCAAGACAGAAAAGTAAAAGAGAGAAAAGAAAGTGAGACTACCTTCAGCGCAAAAGAAAAGCAGTCCATAGAGGCAGCCTTGTTCCTGCTGTACATATCCAAGGAGAAATAAAGCTCCGCCAATTCGGCCTCACCCCAAGAGACCGCCCCAACCTCATCAAAATTCTCCAAAGAGTCAAGCAGGCACAACATAGCCAACGTCCCAGAATTGGCAAAAATAGTGACTGACAGCATCAACCACAGAAAAACTCTCGCGAGCTGGTGGGCAGTCACCTCGTTGGCGGCAAACCCATGCATGCACTCCTGGACCGCCACCTCCATATTCCTTGTCTCCATCCCGAACGCCTTAGGACGGAGCTCAAACGCAACCAGAGCCCTGAACTCCTTTGCTGTGATGTGGTCTCTCCAAGTCACAGGCCTCCCAGTAAACTGCAAGCCTGAAATAGCAGTAAAGTCTGCTGGCATCACCGTGATCTCCCCCCAGCTGAGATGAAAGCTATGGGTGGTGTCCCACCAGAACTCTGAGAGGGCCTGGACTAGCCCCTTACTCTTAGAGGTCACATGGATACCTCTGCCAATAGCGTCAATAAACAGATCAAGGCCGGTAGCCACTACCAGCTGCTTGGGGTTCACCCCATCTTTCTCAAAGTTGGGCATCCTGTCCCATAGCTTCACCGCAACCTCAGAAGGTCCCCTCAACTTGTTCTCCTGTAGGAAAACACAACAAAAAGGTGTCATACCTTCATCTCATCTCAAAAGCATGCATATATTCAAAAGTGCACATATTTTCAAAGAAAAGCATTCATAAAAGATTTCTAGCATCTTTTGCCTAGAAAACGTGTCTTTCATCACTTGAAACACGTCATGTCAAGCACATTGCTCTCCTAATCACAAATTTCCAATTTTCACAAAAGTTCTTCGCACATAAGCATTAATCTTTCAAAATGGCATGCATGAATCCTTTTCATCATCCAAAGTCCCATTTTCTCATCCATGATCAAGAATTGACCTAGTTCTAGCACATGCAAGAACTCCGTCACATTTTAGACATTATTTTTCCTACTTTATTTTTCAAAATGGGTCATTCTCATTATTTTTCAAATAAATTGCACATGCATGTTCATTTATCCCATCAGCCTCATAGGTTAATCATCAAAATTCCAAAATCATCAAAAAAATTCATAGGAAAATTCGAAAAATTCCTAAAATTCGGGTCAAGCCCTAAATCAATCGAAATTCAATCAAAAATTGACAAAATCAAGCAAATCAGGAATGCTTACCCCAACAGATTGAGGTTTCGTAGATTTGTGTTCTCCCCTACCAGGATAAAGCTCCGATGGAGGCGTGTTGAAGTCATACTTCCGCTCCGTTCGAACGAGCTCCCTCCTCCTCCTCCTCGCGGCTTTGGATATGTTCCTCCGTCCTTGCCTAGGTACTGGATTCCCTTTCGGATCCATCTTGATCAAAAGAAGGAAATGGATTGAAGGATTTTTGAAAATTCTCTCTCTTCTCTCTCTTCCTCGGCAGAAACAGGGCGGCAATGGCGCCCAATGCCCGTTTCAATCCAATTTAAATAATCTGGTAAAAATAAACTCCAAGTCGTGCGGCTTCTTTTTCCCAATCTCCTGCCGGGCGGCCTCATTTGCTCTGAGCAGAAATTACATCTTATGTCCCTGGACTTTCCACTTAGGAATATAACTCCCGTTATTTCTTAACCAGAATAACGCTGTTTCCCAAAGGATATCCGTTATCTCCAAAGCAAATAGACTCTCCTCTCAAGTCACCTCCGTTACTTCCGTTATAACGGGATAAACGCTAGGTGACAACCTCCGAATTGTCAAAACTCAAACTTTAGCTACCTCTATCTCACAGATAGTGAAGTACGTTCAAGTTCTCCAAACTTTAGCTACCTCTATCTCACAGATGGTGAAGTACGCTCAAGTTTTCCAAACTTTAGCTACCTCTATCTCACAGATGGTGAAGTACGCTCAAGTTCTCCAAACTTTAGCTACCTCTATCTCCTAGATAGTGAAGTACGCTCAAGTTCTCCAAACTTTAGCTACCTCTATCCCATAGATAGTGAAGTACGCTCAAGTTCTTTAAACTTTAGCTACCTTTATCTCATAGATAGTGAAGTACGCTCAAGTTCTCCAAACTTTAGCTACCTCTATCCCATAGATAGTGAAGTACGCTCAAGTTCTTCCAACTTTAGCTACCTCTATCTCATAGATAGTGAAGTACGCTCAAGTTTTCCAACTTTAGCTACCTCTATCTCATAGATAGTGAAGTACGCTCAAGTTCTTCGAACTTTAGCTACCTCTATCTCATAGATAGTGAAGTACGCTCAAGTCCTTCGAACTTTAGCTACCTCTATCTCATAGATAGTGAAGTACGCTCAATTTTTCCAACTTTAGCTACCTCTATCTACTCGATAGCGACGTAAGCTTTAGTTTCAATCAGGTGACAACCTCCATTAATTGTCAAATCAGGTGACAACCTCCATTAATTGTCAATCAGGTGACAACCTCCATTAATTGTCAAATCAGGTGACTCCTCCATTAATCGTCAAAACCTCAAGGATCCTAGACATGTTCCTAACTATCTAGTGAGACTTGAACTACGACCAAGGCTTGATTCCTCCGGGATACGTAGGTAGCCTTTCATAAAGGTCCAGCCATCCGACGACATTGGTCACCCTTTTCATTTATCACTCCCCAGTGATGCGTGAGCCTTTCATAAAGGTCCGGCCATCCGACCACATTGGTCACCCTTTTCATTCATCACTCCTCAATGGTGCGTGAGCCTTTCATAAAGGTCCAGATATCCGACCGCAGTGGTCACACCCTTCATTCATCACTCCTCAGTGGTGAAGTAGCCCCTCATAGAGGTCCAAATATCCGACTACATTGGTCACTTCCTTCATCTGGCATATCCCCAGTAAGATTAGCCATTTGACCCCATAGATCACTTTCCCTTCTATTTCCCCAGCAAGGGACCAGTTTCTCTTCGCCATTCCCCAGCGGATCTTTTCCGAACTACGACCTGGCTTGATTCCTCTGGGATACGTAGGTAGCCTACCTTAGGTTCAGCAAATTCGTCACATATGACACCCCTTTCCCCAGTGGATTTTTTCCGAACTACGATCATGGCTTGATTCCTCCGGGATACGTAGGTAGCCTTCCAAAGGTTCAGCCACTCGACCACCTTGGTCACCCAATCCATCTCGGCATTCGCCTGATTGGATCCTTTTCTATCGACAACCCCACTCGCCCTGCAAGTGACGTTGCTGAGGGGCTTCTGTAAGTACCCAAATCTGGCTCATGCTTTCCGGTTAAGTTTCCCGGCAATTTCCCGGACTTTCCTAAAGTTCAGGGGCAATTTGGGAACTTTTTCAAACCTTCCGAGGGGCAAGGGACTTGCTAGGAATTAAAATTCCACGCAGTCCTTCACCGGAAAAGCCCTTCTAGAAGGCCACCTTGCATGGTTCTAGAAATAAGCTGAGTCATCTCTAGATAAGACCGCACGGCCTCATTAGCCCTGGGGTTACAGCCGCACGGCTTTATTAGCCATTGCCAGAGTGCCTATAAATAGAGGCCTCCTCTACTCATTTTGATATACAATTTTCAACAGTGTTACTCTGCCAAAATACCACCACGAAATTCCAGAGAGCTGAGAGCACCAAAAACCACCTCCCTCCTCTTCAAAACCCTTCCAAAGTTGGTCCTTCCCTAGGCAAACTTCAAGGAGATAGAGGGACACCACCATTGGTAACCTCTCCTCCTCTTTATCTTGAAATATACTTGTCATTATGTGATATATTGCTCCTTGCTTTACATATTGCCATATACTTGCTTGGTACTTGATATATTGTCATTAAAGATCCCATATTTAGGCATGTAAATCATACATTCCCCATTCCCCTATCACATAGGATCCATGGAAGATCCAACCCAAGGATGAACAATAAGACCTCAAAAAAGGCTTGTTCTAGGGTGGATCTCTCACATGGTGGTGTGAAAAATAGCATCCTTTGCATATAAAAATGTCATCTTTATATATAAAGTAGTATCCTTTGCACTTAAAATACCATCTTTGCATATAAAATAGCATCATTTGCACTTAAAATATCATCTTTGCATATAAAGTAGCATCCTTTGCATCAAAAATAGTATCTTTTCATATAAAATGTCATCTTTTCATTAAAAATGTCATCTTTAGCTTAAAATGCATTCCCCATGTCCCTCATGGTTGGATCTCTCTCCTAGGATTGCCTAGTGACCTTCATAAGGCACAAAAAGGCATAGGATGAGTATAAAGATCCAATCTTTATACCCCTCCCCTAGTCCACTTTGGTACTTGGAGCATCATCTTGGAGAAAAATGGTGTAAAGGTCCTATCTTTACATCATTTCCTCCACTTAAAGATGCCATAGACGGATTATTCTTTAGAAAAGGATGAACTTGAGCCACATATCTCCGATCATCACTTGAGACGAGCATAAATGTCCCGAAAAAGCTCAAATCGTCTCAAGATGTAGGATTGATGGGCAAAGGTCATTCCTTTCTAAAGAGTCTCATCCTTGGACTATAAAAATGGTGTCCCTATCCCGATCACATGTGACCCAAGGTCTCATCATGATGATCATAAGTCCAAGATGAGAACGGGACCAAAGTCCCGAACATATCAAAAATCCAAGGAATCCCGAGTGATAACCAACTCATGGTTTATACGTCCGGAAGACCACTTGGTACATTCCCTCCTTTTCAAAACACACATCCCACACACAAAAACACTAAGGCAAGCATGAAAAGTGGATCTTGGAAGACTTGCTTCGGTAAGGCTCCTTGGGTGAACGACGATCCGTTCTTCCCAAGGGGTAACTTAACCTCCGAACCCAAATTTCTTTTTTTCAAAGTTTTGAGGAAATCAAAATGGCGTGGCGACTCCGTTTTTCAATTTAAACCGGACGTTTCCAAACTGATGTGAGGCGGTGATCCCCCTTACACGAGAAAGCGATTCCAAAAAAAATATATAAAAAGAGAGCCGCTAATCTTGGGCACCACATTCACAATGAGGAGTATGGGTCCTTTGTCAGGAGGAAGCTGAGGATGCCACAGGTGTTGGCGAGAGAGAGGCGGGATGGTCCACCTCGTCCCCTAGATGTTTCGGTGCCTAGGGCGAACTTTACATATGTACGGGGTGACTCGTCGAGGCGAAGGGTGTCGGTACCCGTGCCTGAGCTGGCTCCTGCTGCCTATCGGGTTGACCCGGATGCGTTTGTGAGTGTGCTTACTCTTTTCCATCTTTTCATCTTTTCTGTATTTTTCTCTTTTTTTGAGTATGACTGTATCTCCTTTTGCTGAGCGTTTCTTTGGCTGCTTGCTTGTGCAGGTCTAGGGGAGATCCTTTGACACGTTGACCCGCCATTACGTGGCAATGCGGTCTTTTATGAAGAAGATGGCAGGGAAGCTATCTTGCCAGTCTTCGCGGCGTGTGCCGGCGTATGAGACGATGCCTTCGAGGCATTCTGTGGATGTTCCTCCGTCGAGAGCTGAGCCAGAGCTGCAGCAGGAGGGACCCATTCAGGGGCGGCATAGCATGGATGCAGGGACGTCTTCGGGGGTCCGGAGGCCATCAATTTTTCATCAGTTCTTGCTGGAGTAGGAGTCTCAGGGAGAGGGTTCGTCGAAGCCTTCCTTCTTTGATCCTTTTACCGGGCTCGATCCTGGGGCTTACTTCGAGTACTTGCCTCAGGAGGGGGTCCAGTATTCGGATGACGTGGGCATGACCGGCGAGTTCAGTGATATGCCCGACTTCACGTTTGATGAGGTTGATGATGAGGAGTCGGAGTAGGGCTCATTTGCTTTCCCTCTTTCCATTTTTTCTTTTTTTTTTGTTTAGCAAGTGACATTTTGGGTACCTGTAATAAAACACTTGTATTTGCACAGCAAAGTATTTTATTTTAAGATGTAATGTCGTATTTTGTGATTCCCGGGGTTTGTCCTGGGAATTGTTGCTAATTTATTATTTGTACATGCCACGTGAGCTGGGAGTGCATTTGTGGGTAGTGTATGCTTGCCGGGAATGGCTTTGGCCATAATTTGGGCAGTTTGGAGCAAGGTCCTGCTGGGAATAGTGGTTGTTGTACTGTTTGCTTGAAACGTGGGACCAAGGTTGGAAGAAGGTCCATACGGACCATTTAGGCATGCAAAGAGGTCTGTACGGATATCCTTTGCTTTTGGGGAAAGGATAAGCCTTTTCAGGATGTCTGAACTTCTCCCACTTCCCATTTGCAGTCATTTCGAGCTTTTTTCCCCATTTTCTCTAGAAACCTCCATTTTTGCCATGGATTCTTCGTATGTTCCACGGGTTTTGCCGAGGCTTTCGAAGGAGAGGCAAGCATACTTCCTTGAGCGGCTGAAAATGTGGATGCGACACCCTATGAGGCATCAGAGGCGAGCTTTTGAGGTGAGGTTTCGACTCTGCTCGATTTGGTCCCTTAAGGAGTTGGTTCCTGATTGGGAATTGTTGCGGGCTGCCGCGAAGTTCTGGGATGTTAGGAGGCATGTGTATATCTTCTCCTACAATGAAGTGACGCCTAATTTTGAGGATTTTCGAGCTTTGATGGGAGGACCGGAGGTGGAGGCCATCTCGCTTCCTTTGATTGGCGGTGCTGCCGTGAGTGTGAAGCTTGCATGCTTTCTTCGGGCTTTATTGGAAGAAGTGCAGGGTATGACCTTTGATTCGGGTCACATTGACATTTCTGTGCTGCCGGAGCGGTTCATGAGTGATGACGAGAGTGACGTCTCGTGGGATGCATTTGCCTTGTGCGTGATAGTGACGCTCTTCATGGTCAGCTCCCTTAGGGTTTGCGGGCTTTGCTGGATGTGGTAGGGCACTGCAGAGCTGGAGAGGATATTGTTCCGTTGGTGCTAGGGGAGACCCTTCACGGCATTGATCGTCTGGCAACTGGAGATAGGTTCATGAGAGGGGGAAGCCCCGCTTTGCTCACTTTGTGGCTGCGAGAGAGACTTCAGGCTATGCCCGAGGCTCCGACGTTGTTTAGCCCATGGTCGTTTGCTCAGCGACCTCTTGCATTGGATATGGATCAGTCCGCCTGGGAGAGATGGATGGCACAGCTTTGTACGCATCAGATCCATTGGTGGGTTCCGCAATGGGGGATTGAGACTAGGAGGGCCTTTCAGGAAGGGTCCTATGTTGTCAGAGTTCCAGGTTTGTCTTGGTCCTCCTTTTACATTTCGTCGCTTGTTTCTCGGCAGTTCGGGATGAGGCAGGAACCTTTGTTGGGTTGGGATGACCTTGGCACTGCGGAGGTGGCTCCTCTTTATATGGCAGCTCCAGGTGCTCTTTTGTATTTTCTGAGGGTATGGAAATATTCCGCCTTCCCTCCTGTTGTGCTCCTTCGACGTCGGGAGAGCATTGTATTGACTACCGTGTACCTGGATTGGTACGAGCGGTGCATTGGGCAGTCCCAAGTGATTTTGGGGAGCAGGCGTGAAGCGATTCTGGGGCCCGATTGCCGTCACAGCTATTTCCTCAGGAGTGCCGAAGCCTGGTCTGACCCTCAGGATGTTACGGGAGACACTCTGTTTGACTATGAGACCAGAGTTGACCGAGTGACGGAGAGAGGTCCTCTCTTGCAGACTCGCAGGGAGGAGATTAGAGCCGAAGCACGGGCGAATGAAGCCCTACGAGCTACTGGATTGTTTGACTCTACGGGGAGGACCCCTAATCTCGGACTGAGAGATGCAGAGCTAGCTCGCGTGGAGCGAAAGAAGACTCGTCGGGGACGAGGAAAGAAAGGGAAGAATGGTGAGGGGACAAGCGTAGATGGCGCGGAATGACCTCCTAGGTATCCATTCATTGCATTGCATACACATTATTTGTTAAATGTATTAAGCTGTCTTTTAGCATGTTGTGAACTTGAGAGTAGACCGTGCTTGAACTCATCAAGAAATGTTGTAACCGTTAGTGATTTGTGATTTACTTTTAAAGCTTTGTCGAGACGCAAGATCTCTTGTTTGCCTTTTGTTTCTTTTGTGAGCCTTGATGGCGTCCATCTTTGGACTTTTCTATTGCATTTGCGGACGAAAGCAGCCTGGGCCTTGACGGCAATCCCTTTTCTCCTGGGTTTTGTATTTGTACGAGAGGTTGGGTGCTCCCTTGACAAGTCATTTTGACGGTCCTTTCCGTGGTTTCCTTGCCTCTTGTGTGTTGGCGTCAGGCTCTTGACCTCTTTTTTTTGTAGCTTCTGCTTGAGCTTTTTTTTTTTTGAGAGCCTTTGCTCAAGCTCTTTGTTTTTTTTTTTGAAGCGCGTGAAGGCGAAGACAAGCCCCTGGCTTGGAAGTTGACATGGATCATTCATTTGACGTTGAGTGACCCTCGGATGTCCTTTGATGTTGCCGCCGTCATTTGACTTGGTCAAGGTGATATTAGGGGCTTGCTCTTGGAAAGTGTGTAGTTTGATGGAGGTCTTGATTGACATTCAAACTTTTGACTTTTTTGTGTGTTTTTAGACCGGACCAATTAAGGTTGCCTACGTTCCCCCGAACTAGAGGGCTCAGGTCTGCGTAGTTTGACACTATATGGAGTGCCAAGAGATGCACAGTTGTTCTTCTTTAGGCGAAGTATCTGCGAAGTTAGCTTCCATTGACTGGATTCATGAAGGGATTTCCGTCTAGGTCTGTCAGCTTCATGGCACCTCTGGAGAAGATCTTTTGAACCACGAAAGGGCCGATCCATGTTGGTTCCCATTTTCCCAGTGGGTTGGTTCGAGTGGGAGGCTTTTCTTTGAGTACCAGATCGCCTTCCCTGATGTCTCGGGACTTGACTTTCTTGTCGAAAGCTCTAGCCATCCTGCTTTGGTAGGCTCGGACGTGTTCCATGGCCTTTAGTTGTCGCTCGTCTAGCAGAGCCAGTTCGTCGTGTCGGCTTCGGAGCCATTCGACTTCGTTGATTTCGTTTTCCAGCAACACTCGGAGTGAGGGAATTTCCAGTTCCACGGGTAGTACCGCTTCCATCCCGTATGTCAGGGCGAATGGAGTTTCTCCTGTGGCTGTTCTGACTGATGTTCGGTAGCCCCAAAGTGCAAGGTGCAGCTTCTTTGGCCAATCTCGTCCTCGGGTGGTCATTTTTCGGATGATCCGTTTGAGGGTCTTGTTTGCTGCTTCTACAGCGCCGTTCGTTTGTGGCCGGTAGGGAGAAGACTTGTGGCATGTGATCTTGAATTCAACCAGCAATCTGTCGCATTCACCTCCGAAGTGGGAGCCGTTGTCTGATATGACTTCGTTCGGGATGCCATATCGGCAGATGATGTTTTCCTTGAGGAAATGTGCCACTTTCTTGGAGGTGAGCACCTTGTAGGACTTGGCTTCGACCCATTTTGTGAAGTAGTCGATGGCTACCAAGACGAACTCGTGGCCGTTGCTACCTGGCAGAGCGATTTTCCCGATGACGTCGATTCCCCATGTGGCGAAAGCCCAGGGCGTAGTCATGAAGTAGAGATCGTGGGGAGGTAGATGATTGAGGTTGGAGAACTGTTGACACTTGTTGCATCTTCGGACAAAGTGGATACAGTCTGCCTCCATGGAGATCCAGTAGTAGCCCATCCGAAAAATGATTTGCATCAAGGCTCTGGCGTTCATGTGGGGGCCGCAAGCCCCATTGTGGACTTCGTTCATGAGCTCGTTTGCTTCTTCCTGGCTGATGCAGCGTAGGAGCGGTCCTTGGTAGCGTTTCTTGTATAGCATGTCCCCAAGGATGACAAAGTGAGAGGCGAGGTGTTTTAGGGCCATGATGCTCTTGACTTTGACTCCTTCCCTGCGTTGACCTTCCTTGTTCGTGAAGGCGGTTTCCCCGTTTTTGAGGTATTTGAAGATCTGGTTGTACCATGGCTCATTGATGGGCTTGGGCTCTGGTTCGATCTTGCAGCAGTAGGCGGGAATTTCCTTTCGTCCGACTTTGAAGGGCTTGATTGCCTTTCCCTCGGGGATCTCCACGAGTGAAGCCAAGGTGGCTAGGGAGTCTGCAAACCAGTTTCGGTCTCTTGGCAAGTAATGGAAGGTGACCTCTTCGAATTGTGTGATGAGGTCCTCCATGCAGGCGTGGTATTTTTGAAAGCATGGGTCTATTGTTTTCCACTTGTTGGAAACTAGGTTGATGATCAGGGCTGAGTCCCCATAGTCCTCGAGTTTCTGGACGTTCCTTTCGAGTACGGCCTCTAGTCCGGCGGCGCAGGCTTCGTATTCGGCGGCATTGTTGGTTACCTCGAAATTTAGCTTTATGGCGATTGGGGTGTGCTCGTCCTTGGGGTCGACCAAGAGCATACCGATGCCGTTTCCTCTTTTTTTGGCTGCTCCGTCGAAGAACAGTTGCCATCGATTTTTGCCTTCGAGTGCGAAGATTCCTTCATTTGGAAATTATGGTTCAGGGCCTCGAGCCTCGTCGGTTGGGAAGTCAGCCAGCTGTTCGGCCATTACCCGTCCCTTGATTGACTTTTGGTTCACGTACTTGATGTCAAATTCCGCTAGGAAGAAAGACCATTTGGCGAGCCTCATTGACAGAGATGGTTTATCGAAGAGGTATTTGACTGGGTCCATTTTGGAAACCAAGTGCACCGTGTGCGACTGCATGTAGTGTCGTAATTTTCCGACGACCCATACTAGAGCTGCGCAGGTTTTCTCGAGGGCTGAGTAGTTGAGTTCGCTTCCTTGAAACATTCGACTAACGAAGTAGATGGCGTTCTCGACTCGTGACTCCTTCTTTTCTTGACAGAGCATGGCTCCGACTGCGGTGTCGGTCATAGTCAGGTATAGCAACAGTGGCTTCTCCTCATGTGGAGGACAGAGAATCGGAGGACTCACAAGGTACGCCTTTTTTTCGTCAAAGGCATCTTGGCATTCTGAGTTCCATTCGACGTCGGCATTTTTCTTCATCAGTTTGAAGATTGGCTCGCACATGGAGGTCAAATGGTTGACGAAGCGGCTGATATACTGCAGGCGGCCCATGAAGCTTTTCACATCTGTTTGAGTTTGCGGTGGTCTCATTTCGATAATGGCCTTGATCTTTTGAGGATCAACCTCGATGCTTCGCTCGGTGACCATGTATCCCAAGACTTTGCCTCGGCTGACCCCAAATGTGCATTTGGCAGGGTTTAACCTCATTGAGTGTTTCCGGAGGCAATTGAAAAACTTTCTTAGGTCCGTGAGGTGTTGTCCATCTGATCCCTTTGAGTGGATGATCATGTCATCGACGTACACTTTGATCTCTTTGTGGATCATGTCGTGGAAGAGGGCGGTTGCTGCCCGTTGGTAGGTAGCCCCAGCGTTCTTTAGTCTGAACGGCATCACTGTGTAGCAGTAGGTTCCCCAGGGGGTTGTGAAGGCTAATTTTTCTTGATCTTCTTCGGCCATCTTGATTTGATTGTAGCCGACAAACCTGTCCACGAAGGACTTGACCTCGAAATTGGGTGTAGTGTCGACCAACATGTCGATGTTTGGTAGTGGAAAGTCGTCCTTGGGACTTGCTTTGTTGAGATCTCGGAAGTCCACGCAGCAGCGCACTTTTCCATTGGCCTTGGTGACCGTGACTATGTTGGAGAGCCATGTAGGGTATTCGATCACCCTGATGAAGCCGACGCGGAGCATCTTTTCGATCTCTTCCTTGACTTGTAAAGACCATTCTGGCTTGATCCGGCGTAGCTTTTGCTTGATGGGCTTAGCCTCGGGATTCAAGGGAATCCGATGTTCTACTATGTTTGGATCTAATCCGGGCATGTATCGGTAAGACCAAGCGAACACGTCCACGAACTCTTTGAGCAGTGCAGTCAATGTGTTTTGCTCTGTGCCGGTGAAGAAACTTCCGATTTGCGTCTCTTTTGGCTCTTCAGCAGTTCCCAAATTCACTTTGGTTAAAACCTCCTCGGCAGCTTGGGCCCGGTTTTTCTCTCATTTGACAACATGCTTAAAGATGTGCTTAATGTATTGTTCGTTTAATGTGTCTGCTTCTTTATCAAGTGAATCGTTATTAACTGTTTGTGTGTTAGTTAATTTATTAGTTGTTAAAGATGCAATGAGAGGATACTCGGAAAGATCGAAGCATTCATTAAAAGCATACGGGAATACATTATTGGCAATGAGTTCGTAATCTTCTGGCGTGAGGCCATCAGATGACTCGAGAGACTCGAATTCAAAGATAATGGACTCAGGATGGGCTTTGACACTGGACTCTAGGACGCGAGGGGTCAGACCAAGTTGTTCGATCATGTCCTTTTTGCTGGTGGTAGGTCTGGAGAAGGTGGCCCAGTTAGTGAGTGGCAATGAGCTTGATAGGAGGCAGGGATTGAAAGGCTTTGTGCTGCCGTTCCCGATCATGGCTACCATAGAGTTATCAGAAACAAAATCGATTAGGTTTGGCACCTCGATTTCTTAACTGAAGAGCTGGTGGAGCAGTGGCTCGTTCCAAGCATCGTTTGCGGAGTCTTTCGCTCTTGTCTTGGGCATTGCTAGTTCGAATGCAGATTCGTCCTGCTTGTTGGTTGGAGGGATGTTGACAGAGAGTTTTTCGAGTTCTTCTGCCAAAGAGTGGGTTTTCCCGAACCAGAATTCATTGTGACTAGTGGTGGTTGTGGGTCCCGGAAGAGTTGGCGCATCGAGAAATGCTCTTTTGACGGGATTTACCTTCAGGCCTCTGAATCTTGCCAGGTTCTGCTGGAGCTTGTCCATGGTTGTCGGCCAGCTTTGCTGGGTGTTGATCGGCTTTGTTCCCTTTTTTGTGTCTTCGTTCAAACTGTCGGCTTTCTTTGTGAAGTACCTGGTCATGTCGAAGCTGTAAGAGCGGAGTTCGGAGATTGCGTGTAAGCCTCTTTTGCTATTGGCAAAGCATTTCTGCGCAGCTCTTCTGTCTTCTGCAGCGTCTTCGGGAGTAGGAATGTATCCCAGGCCATGGAGGGTATTCTGTTCTTTGATCTCGATGATTTGTTGGGTACCTTGATGGCGTTTTCCCAAACTAAGCCCCGGGATGTAGTTCATGCGCTTCATCATTTTCATCGGGGGAGGGATCTGGTCCCAAATCAAAGGCAGGTCTATGTGGCACACCTGGGCCTTT
This sequence comes from Adenophora triphylla var. japonica, assembly GCA_022495995.1. Classification (NCBI taxonomy): domain Eukaryota; kingdom Viridiplantae; phylum Streptophyta; class Magnoliopsida; order Asterales; family Campanulaceae; genus Adenophora; species Adenophora triphylla. Next base: position 244,031 of record JAFEMH010003165.1, on the reverse strand, counting down.
GGGCTTTCGACGGTGAACCCTGTCAGCATCATGCTGTCGTTGTCGTGTTTGATCTCCAAGACCGGGATGCCGTTTGTGTCGGTCCCTTCGATGGTTATGCTATCACCGTAGATGATGGAAAGGTCTATTCCTTGGACGAACTTGACACACTGGTGGAGGGTGGATGCCACCCCATTGATCTGGTGTAGCCAAGGGCGTCCCAAGATGGCAGTGAATGTGATCGGGATGTCGATGACTTGGAAGTCGGTCGGGACCATCTGCTTTCCGAACCACATGTTCAGGGTGGCTATTCCCAAGACTGAGCCAGACGTTGAGTCATATGCTTTGATGGTCTGAGTTGAGGGTTTCAGATCAGTGGTTTTGATCCCTAGCAGATCCACCATTTTGGATGGAAGAACGTTCATGGCTGATCCCCCATCTACCAAGACCCGAGGGAGGCGACGCTGGTCAAGTTGAACTGTTATGTAGAGAGGCTCGTTTTGTTTAGCCCCAAATTTTGGGAGGTCGAGCTCCGTGAACGTGATGATGTTGCTGTAATGAATGTTGCCGATCATCTGAACAGCTTCATCTGGTGTCACGGTGATGGGTACCATGGTCTGGGCCAGGCTTTCCTCCAACTTGAGTTTGTGCGGGTAAGAGGAAGTGAGTAAGGACCAAAGTGTGATGTTAGACTGAGTACGCTTGAGCTGAGTTAAGACAAGATCTTCAGCCTCCGGGTCAAGGGTTTCGGCTTCTTTGGCGTAGGGCCCCTTTTCAGTTCGAGGCTCAGGCATGGCTGGCCTTTTGTCTGTCCGTGGAGGATTCGTCGGGATTTGACCGGAACGCGTCAGTACGTTCACCTCTGGCTTGGCTGCTTTACTTGTCTCTCCTTTTTTTTTAGAAGGGGATCAACACATTTTACTTGTCTCTCCTATTTTTGTAATGAGAGGGCCTTGGTTGGCGTAGGGCCATACTGCGCATTTCAGTTCGTTTACCGTCATTGCTTTTGTTGTAGCCTCAACAGTGGCTTTGAGATCTTCCCAAGACAGTGGTTGAGGTATCTGGACCCTCGGGCCGTTGGTGGCAGTGCGGAGCTCGTCCCAGCTGATCATGGAGCAGACATTTTCGTGGCCTTGTGCAGAGCTAGGCTGAGGAGATTTGCTGGAGTAGATGACGTAGTAGTTAAACTTTCCTGATGGTTCTCCAAGGTTTCCGACTGTGGGGTCGCCGGATTCGTATCTCTTCTTCAGTTTTTGTTGAGAAGAGGGTTTCTTCTTTCTTCGAGGGCGGCCCTTGTTCATTTCATCTTGGAATTCCATTTCCAGACAAGCGGTGCAATCGCAAACGTCCCACCAGATGTGTTCGTTGTTCGGCGGTGGTATCGGGACCTCAGGATGTTGACCGAACACGTCTTCCCCCGGGGGTTCTTGTGGCTTGATGTCGTAGCTACATGGCTCGTACGAGGGCAACAGGTTGACTTCTGGGAGACAATGAGAGATGTTAGGAGCTGCGGGAGCGGGCATTTCTTTGGGAGTCCCGAGTGATCGAGGAATGGCTAACGTTCCGAAGTGGTGCATGGCACCTTCGATCCAGGCTTGCTGTTCGCCTTGGCGTTTCTCAAGAGCCATGAGGACTTGCCAAAATTCCTCCATTGTTGGGAAATTTCTCGGGGGTAAGGTCCCGTTTTCCTTGTTGTTATCCACCGACTTGGCCATGGGGAGTTGACGGACTGCCCTAGTGGTTGTGCTGGGAAGAATGTTGGACCTTGCGGCTTTGACACTGGGAGAATAGTTCCCGGGTACTCTCGATCACTCTCGGTTCACTGGAGGGGTGACGGGTAAGGTTTAGACACGGGAATACCTTTCGGGATAAATGGGGAGAAAGCTCACGTGACATGCGGTTTCCGCTTTTATATTTTTTTTGTTGTTTTAATTTACTTAAAACAGTGTTTTCTCAGAATCCTAGGTAGGTTGGAAAAGATTGTTCTTCTTTTTCGCAACTATGCTAGATCCTCGGTCGGTGGAGACCATCTGTGCGGCTATAAGCCCCTCGTTTTGCACCTGTATTTCGACATCCCGGGGTGGACAGCCCCGGGCGAGGGTCCTATAGGGCAAGAAGTTTCCACCGGCCTAAAAGAAAAATCAAACCTAAGGACCGAGCCTGTCATATTCGTTTTAATGCGTTAGCCACGTGAATAGTGAGCCGAGCCGGCACCTGAGTCAAGATCGGGTCAAGAGTTCGGCATGAACTCTCTTTACCTTGCTTGCGCAAGGGATCTGTGACGTTAGGCGTTGGCTGGGTCATATCGTCATGGCTGACGTATTAAAGGCTTGATGACATGGTGTCATGTGGGCATGGATGTATATTCCGGACGGAACATTGTCTGGGTGTAGCTTCGGAAAATCAAGATCGGGTCAAGATTTTAGCATGACCTTTCATCGCTTTGCTTGCGCAAGGATCTTGAGTTCCGAGCTTCGACTCAGAAAATGGCCGGCATGGGATATGTATCCAGGCTGTATGACACGGACTGGGTAAAAACCAACCGAGTCTGGACAGAGTGTGACTCAAGACTCAAATGTGCATGGTTGACACTTGGCTAGGATGGGATGTTTGGAATGATCCCTTGCGCGTCATAGAGGCGTAGGAAGGCCAAACGAACTGCAACTAAGACCACCCCGGGTTGAGGGTTGTAGTGTGCAGTGTATCCGAGGCAGCAGTGCGCGTAGCGTGCGGTGTACCGAGGCAGCAGTGCGAGTAGCGTGCGGTCTCTAAAATTCTTTTTCTGAGTAAAACAGAAGTTTTTTGAAGAATTTTAAATGTGTGTACACAGATGTTTATTGATGCATTTTTTTTTTGTATTTTTATTTTTTTTTTGTAAAATAAAAAAGTAAAGCACATGCACACACACACAACAGTTAAAGAAAGGGGTAAAATGAAAGTTTGACCCTCATCATTGTTTTAAAAATCTTTTGTTTTTGTTTAAAAGTTTTTTTTTAAAACAAAATCGTCCCCAGCGGAGTCGCCAACTGAAATTACCCGGATCCGAGAGGCAGCGCGATCGCGCCCCGGCATCTGGTATTTTCGCTTTCGTTGGGAGTTGCCTCGCCGTGTTTTTGCTTTGTAGAGTCGCCACGCCGTTTTGATTAAGCCCAAAACATTGAGAAAAGGCATCAGTTTAAAAATAAACTGTTTTTGTGTGATGAGATTTTTGAGTTCAGAGGTCAGGTTACTCCTCGGGAAGAGAATATTAGAATATTAGAGCTCACCCGAGTCGCCTCGTAAAAACGAGTCTTTCAACACCCCTTCTTTCTTTAAATGTTGTGTGTGTGTGTGTGTGCTTTTAAAAATGCATGCTGTGTCGGATGTCTACATTGTACACTGCTTATTGAAATGTATTGAAATAGTGTAAGAATGAAGCCTTACCAATGTTGGTTCGTGTCTGTATTCCGCTGGGGAATAGTGTTTGAGGATGGAATAGTGTTCCGAGATGGACCGGGATTGCTTCGAGATGTGCCGGTTGTCTGCGGACAGAGTTTCGGCGTGTGTTGGGATCGCAGGGATCGTCGGTTGGATTCGGGCAGAGGTTCGGCGTGCGTCGGGATCGTCGGTTGCGTTCGGGCAGAGTTCCGGCGTGCGTCCGAGTTGCCGGTTTGACTCGGAAAAAGCCGGGATGCCTCGGGAAAGACCAGGCAAGGCCTTGGAGTACCACGAAGGGCCTCAGAGTACCTCGAGAGTGCCTCGGGGCAGCGCGGGAGCGTCTCGGGAGCGCTCGGAAGGGCTTCGGAGCACCACAAGGGGGCTCGGAAGGCCTCGGAAGGATCTGAAAGGGGCCGGGAGTGCCTCGGAAGGACTTAGAGGGGAAGCCAGAAGGCCTAGGGAGAGAGTAGAAGAGGATGGTGTGTGAAATGAGGGAGGGGGAACCCTCTATTTATGGTTGAGAAATTTCTGCAAGAAGGTCCGTACGGACCTCCAAGGAATTATAAAATTTTGGTTTTCCCGGATTTAGGGGAATCTCGTGGACTTTGGAGGGATTCTGTAATTATGAGAGTTGGTAGCAGGAAGGTCCATACGGACCTTTTAGCATGCAAAGAGGTCCGTACGGACTTCCATGCTTTTTCCAATTTCTGTATAATTCCCGAAAAGTCCTTTTGTGTTTTTTTGGTCCTAGAAAGGCCCCCCCTTGGTTTGGTTGGTGGTTTTTTGGGCCTTTGAGGGTTTTTGAAGGGTTTTGAGGGCCTTTTGAGGGTTCTGGGTGTTTGAGACTGCGTTTGAGTGAGTATGCGGTGTTTCCCGGATGCTCGGAAGAGGGTGATCCAGATTGGGGTACTTACAGTGTGTGACCATTTAGGAATTATATTTTATGTTGGCAGTGAGTTGAAACATCAACCTCACAAGACATAAGTGACTTCAAGCAAATCATCATGTCCACCCAATTAAATATAACATCAAAGCTTGATTCCTTAATAGATCCAATGTCATAATCCCTTTGTCCATGATGTCCAATTGAACATGAGTCATGATCTAGGTCAACTCATTCCTTTCAATGCTTTCTCGATTCCGAATATGTTGATTATCCAAATGTATTTGATCTCTATCAAATCACTTGAGTGCGGCCACACATTTCATCAACATCATTCATCGAGGGGCCCAAGAAAACATCTCTCTTCATAAGAGGGACAAATCCCGTCTTGACTTATCATTCTTCCCTACATGGATCCAAACGTGCTAACATAGCCCTTATTGCTATCCGATTAAAGATAGTGTTAGACTATATCAAACACGATCTTCACCATGTGGAAGACGATGATAATCTCAGGTACAAAGGATTCAATAACATGACTATCATGAGATTTAATCATGACAACAGACCATGTCATAAATCTCATACGTAGGTCAAGTCCAATACTTGTTCTCTAGCAAGCATCCATAAGTGTAATGTGCATCTCCATGCATATAATCATCTCTATGATTATCCATTACCAACTTATACTAGTTGTTCACAACAACTAGGGACGCAGTTCAATATAATAAACATGCAAACATATAATGAACAGAATAAATGCGCTCTATAATAAATAATAAAGATGATACATAACGCTTCAAGTCAATCATAACTATAGCCTAGGGCATTACACCAACACATTCAACTTCGTTGATCTGATTTTCCAAAAATACGCGGAGCGAGGGAATTTCTAATACGATAGGAAGTACAGCCTCCATTCCGTAAGTGAGGGCAAATGGCATTTCCCCTGTGGCAGTTCTGACAGATGTCATGTATCCCCAGAGGGCAAGGTGGAGCTTGTCTGGCCAATCTATTCGGACGGCCATCTTTTTGATGATGTTTCTAGAGTCTTGTTTGCCGCTTCAACAGCTCCGTTGGTTTGGGGCCGATAAGGGGATGACTTGTGACGAGTTATTTTGAATTCTACCAACAATCTGTCGCATTCTCCCTCGAAATGAGAACCATTATCCGAAATCACCTCAGCTGGCAATGCGTATCTGCACATGATGTTTTCTTTGATAAAGAGGGCTACCTTCTTGGAATTGAGGACTTTGTAAGACTTGGCCTTGACCCATTTGGTGAAATAGTCTATGGCTACCAGGACAAACTCGTGACCGTTGCTTCCTGGTGGTGTAACTTTTCCGATGACGTCGATTCCCCAGGTAACAAAAGGCTAAGGGGTTGTCATGTAATAGAGGTCCTGCGGAGGCAAATGGTTGAGAATTGAATAGCGCTGACATTTGTCGCAGCTTCTCACGAACTGGATGCAATCCGTTTCCATAGAGATCCAAAAATAGCCCATTCTCAGGATGACCTGCATTAAAGCTCGAGCATTCATGTGGGGGCCACATGTACCGCCATCATACCTTTTGCCTTGATCCCTTCTTTGTATTCCCCGTCTTCATTTTTGAAGGAGGCTTCACCGCTTTTTAAGTATTGGTAGATTTGAGCATACCATGGGTCGTCTACTGGTTCCCTCTCTGCTTCAATCTCAAAGCAGTAGGCTGGGTTTTCTCTTCTCCCAACCCTGAAGGGTTTGACTAATTTTCCTTCGGGTATTTCGACAAGGGAGGCTAGTGTTGCCAGGGCATCTGCGAACCTGTTGCGGTCTCTGGGCAGGTAGTGGAAGCTGACCTCCTTGAACCGGGCTGTGAGGTGTTCCATATAGGCGTGATACTTTTGCAAACCTGGATCAATTGTTTTCCACTTTTGGACACTTGGTAGATGATGAGAGCAGAGTCACCCCATACTTCCAACTCCTTGATGTTCCTTTCCAAGGCTGCCTCCAATCCAGCTATGCAGGCTTCATACTCGGCGGCATTGTTAGTGACCTCGAAGTTGAGCTTTATGGCTATGAGAGTATGTTCATCAGTAGGGTCGACCAGGAGCATTCCTATCCCATTCCCCCGTTTGTTAGCTGCCCCGTCAAAGAAGAGTTGCCAGCGATTTTCTCCTTCTAGAGTGAAAATTCTTTCATCAGGGAATTGAGGTTCAGGTCCTTGGCATTCATCACTTGGAAAGTCAGCCAATTGGTCTGCCATCACCCGCCCTTTCACGGACTTTCTCGTCACATAAGTGATATCGTACTCGGCTAGAAAGAATGACCACTTTGACAATCTCATAGAGAGGGAGGGCTTGTCGAACAGGTATTTAATGGGATCCAATTTCGAGACCAAATGCACTGAGTGAGACTGCATGTAGTGCTTCAACTTTCCCACTACCCATACCAGACCTGCACAAGTCTTCTCGCAAACTGAGTAGTTGAGTTCACTTCCCTGTAGCTTTCTGCTCACAAAATAGACGGCGCTTTCAACTTTGGAGTCTTTCTTCTCCTGTGCCACCATAGCCCCAATTGCGGTGTCTGTGACAGTCAGGTATAGAAGTAGTGGCTTTTGCCGATGTGGGGGGCAAAGGATTGGAGGGTTCACAAGGCATGCCTTGACCTTTTCAAAAGCAAATTGGCATTCTGGGTTCCATTCTGTGAATGTGCTCTTTTTCATCAACTTAAAGATAGGCTCGCATATGGAGGTCAGTTGATTCACGAAACGGCTTATGTACTGTAGCCTTCCCATGAAAGATTTAACTTCTGTCAGTGTTCGAGGTGGTTTCATCTCAACTATCGCTTTGATCTTCTACGGGTCCACTTCGATTCCCTATTCAGTTACCATGTATCCCAACACTTTACCTCGTTTGACGCCAAAGGAGCATTTAGCTAGGTTCAGCCTCATGGAATGTTCTCTGAGATGATCGAAGAATTTTCTCAAATCGATGAAGTGCTGGCCATCGGATCCTTTGGAGTGGACTATCATGTCATCCACGTAGACCTCTATTTATTTATGAATCATGTCGTGGAACAGGGCGGTGGCAGCCCTCGATAGGTAGCCCCTGCGTTCTTCAGACCAAACGGCATGATTGTATAACAATATGTTCCCCAAGGGGTAGTGAAAGCTGTCTTAGCCTGGTCCTCTTTGGCCATTTTGATCTGGTTGTAGCCGGCAAAACCGTCAACGAAAGACTTGACCTCGTAATTGGCTGTGGTATCTACCTGCATGTCAATATTGGGCAGGGGGAAGTCATCCTTTGGGCTGACTTTGTTGAGATCTCTGAAATCCACGCAGCATCGGACTTTTCCGTTAGCCTTGGTGACTGTTACGATGTTGGAGAGCCATGTGGGGTATTCAATGACCCTGATAAATCCCACTTTGAGCATCTTCTCAATTTCTTCTTTTACTTGTAACGACCATTCGGGCTTGATCTTTCTCAGCTTTTGTTTGACTAGATTTACTTCTGGATCTAACGATATCCGGTGCTCCACTATGGAGGGATCGAGGCCGGGCATATCCTTGTAAGACCATGCAAACACGTCCACAAATTCCTTGAGTAGTTCTGTTAGAGTTGCTTGTTCGGGCCCGTCGAAGAAACTGCCAATCTGCGTCTCTTTAGGCTCTTCTGCAGTTCCCAGATTCACACGAGTCAAAACCTCCTCGACAGCTTGGGCTCGGTTTTTCTCTTTCTCAACAACCTGCTTAAAGATTTCTTTAATGTATTGTTCGTTTAGTGTGTCTGCATTTTTATCTTGTGAATCATTATTAACTGTTTTTAAGTTGTTAGTTAATTTATCATTAGTTAAAGTGGCGATCAGGGGATACTCGAAAAGGTCGATCATTTCATTCAGAGTAAAAGGAATTACAACATTGGCTACAATTTCATAGTCTTCTGGCGTAAGGCCATCAGACGACTCTAGGGACTCGAATTCGACGACAAGAGACTCAGAGGACATGAAATAGGTGGACACAAGGGGACGGGGGACCAATCCAAGCTTCGTGACCATTTCTTCTTTGTTCGCAGACAGACCTGAGAGAGTTTCCCAATTCTTCAAGGGCATGGTAGACTCTATGACCATGGCTCGGGGATCTAGCAGCTTCTGTCCTCCTGCTTCAATTACTACGATTGTTTCCTTCACTGAGCCCCAGTCGATCAGGTCTGGAATGTGCGCTTCTTTTCCAAACATCTGCTGCATGATGGGACCATCCCATTCATCTAAGGAGAATTCTGAAGTCTTGGCCTTTGGCATGACCAGTTCAAACTCAGATGTTGTGGCCTTCTCGACAGTCGGAATGACTTTGTTGAGCTTTTCAAACTGCTTTACCAGCTCTGGTACCCCTTTGAAAGTGTACTTGCTCTTCATGGTGGTAGTAGCCCCAGGTATCTTGGGTAGATCGAGGAACATTCTTCGGACGGGGTTGGCTCTGGTTCCCCTGAACTTACTGAGGTTCTCTTGTAGCTTCAGCCAGCCTTCTGTAGGAGTGGGCTCTTTGACTGTGGCATTATCCAGCTGTGGAGCTCCCTTTATGAAGTAGTCAGTCATGTCAAGACTGAAAGAGGGGGATTTAGGGCCGTTGAAGGGGACCTTTCTTGCAGTAGCTTCCTTTCTTTTTCGAGCAATTTCTTTCTCTTTTGCAATCCCCTCTGAAGTTGGCTCATATCCCAGGCCGTGGCGAGTTTTCTGTTCCTTCACCTCAATGACCTTGTGAGTCCCTTCTATGCGTTTCTCGAGACCCAGACCAGGCAGGTAATTCATCTTTCTTATCATCCTTATAATAGGAGGGATCTTGTCCCGGGTGACAGTCAGATCCACGTTGCAAACTTGGACTTTAGGAGACTCGACTGTGAAGCCAGTCAGCATGAAACCTTCCTTATCATGTTTGATCTCCAGGATGGGTATTCCACCCGTGTCGGTGCCTTCCAAAGTGACTAGGTCTCCATAAATGGTTGTTAGATCCCCATCTGAAACGAACTTTACACACTGATGAAGGCTCGAAACGACCCCATTAACTTGGTGCAGCCAAGGTCTTCCCAACAGAGCATTAAATGTGATTGGGATATCAATGACTTGGAATTCTACGGGTATCATTTTCTTACCGAACCACAGGTTTAAAGTAGCAGCCCCTAGTACAGTACAAGATGTTGAGTCATAGGCCTTGACTGTGAGGGAGGAAGGCTTCAGATCTGTGGGCTTGATGCCGAGCAGGCTCATGATCTTTGCTGGGAGGATGTTCATTCTGGACCCATTGTCAACTAAAACTCGAGGGAGATGTCGTTCATCTAGCTGGACCGTGATGAAGAGAGGCTCGTTATGATCGGCTCCGAACTGGGGGAGATCTAGGTCCGTGAAGGTGACTATGTTTCCGTAGTGGATGTTCCCAATTAATTGCACCACATCGTCAGGGGTAGCATCAATAGGGACCAATGTGCGGGCCAGACTTTCCTCCAATTTCAACTTGTGGGGATAAGACGAAGTGAGCAAGGACCATAGAGAGATGTTGGCTTGAGTTTGTTTCAACTGAGTGAGCACAGGATCCTCTTTCTTGGGGTCAGGAATTTTAGCTATCTTGGCATAGGGGTTACGATTCTCCCTGGGTGCTTGATCCGCTGACTTCTTATCTATCTTGGGATTACCCTGATGGATCTGCTCGGATCTGGTCAATAGGTTCACTTCTCCTTCTGGCTTATCTGTCACCTCTTTACAGGAATCTTTTAATGCTGCTAGGCTCAACGAAGGAGCTTGCTTAGCAACTGGCCACCAATTCTGACTGATTTTGTTGCAAGTCTCCCGGAGCTTAGCAATGGTGAGGGGCTGAGATTGGGGATATTGGGTATGACTGGCTTCTGACCGGGTAGCCTTTCGGGTTGTCTCCCAAGTTACGGGTTTCTGAGCCTGAGATTGCGTCATTGTTCCTTGGATGGCCCACAGAGCTAGGGCGTCTTCCGATTCATCTTGATCAGGGTCTACATTGTCCCATGTCTGATTGACCTTGCCCACGGTTAGCATGCAGCAGGAACTATTGCTTCCCGAGCTTGGTGGCTTTCTTCTTTCGTTTTCGACTTTATGTAGCAGTCCCGGCTCCCTTTTATATTACTCAGCGCTAGAGATAATTATGGCATTCTGTACAGGAGGTGCATCAGGTATCATGCCAGTGTCCAGAACCTCTCTCAAGGCTGAGATACACTTGGGAAAAGTGACTCCTTCCTTGGTAATCCTGACGAGGATTATTACTTTGCCTTCGGGCGGGCTTGATTTGACAATGGTTACTTTCTCACTGGGGAGGATAGGGGCCAGTCGTCCCTTTTTTAACAGATTTTCAACTATCTGCTTAGATCGGATGCTCGAGAATCCTTTCCCCAGAGTATGGTAAGTTGTGTTGAATTCCAAGACATCTACATATTGGAAAATCCATGGCTTTCATGTCTTCGGTTACGTGGTTGTCCCCTGAAGTTTCTTCAATTTTTTGACTGTCGGCTTCCATCTCATCGTACACCATTTTCCTCTCGTTTTTGCAGGCTAAGCAACCACAAGTGAAGTATTGACAATGCCCGTTTGCTTAGCCCAAAGCGGCAGTTCGTAACACCTGAGTCCAAATGAGGAGTTCTCGGGGTCCGTTCCTGGGTATCGGGGCTACTAGAAAGGCGTCATGGGGATCCATGGGTATGAAGGCAACGGGAGTGGCTTCCAGATCCATAACCCTTTTTAGCGATTCCAGGCACTCAGTGTGCTCGAGAGGTTCAGCAGTGACTCTTATAGCAGTGATGCCGTCCATCCTAGGGGAGGAAGAAAGGGATCTAATGACGTTCAAAAACTCATTGTCCGCTGGAGGCTGAAAGCCTGCTTTTTCGATTAGTGCTTCAATGAAACTTCTCCATTCGCCTACTAGTTTTTCATAGGGGACGTTGTGCTCCAGGATTTCAGATCCATATTCCTCTTCAGATGGGGTCTGTTGCTCCTCATCCTCTGATGTGTTTGGGCATTGACCACAGTTGCATCTTGAGAAGGACTCCTTATAGGGGTCAGTTTCCATTGGTTCCTGATCCACATTTTTTGGCGGCTCTTCGTCGTCACTAGACGACAACCACCCATTGTGCCTGGCACCCATGCGGTCATTTCTAGCGTGATTGTTCCAAACTGATTCTGGGTCTTGGGGTTCAGTTGATTCTTCACTCTCGTCATCATCACTGTCATCAGAGTCATCATCACTGTCATCAGAATCATCATCATCCCATACTATCTGAAGTTCGGCTAAGAGAGAGCGCCGATCATATCTATTAGGGGAGGACGGGTGTGTGCAACCACAGAAGTTGTCATAGGCCCCCCAATGCTGGAAGTGGCAATTGTGACTCAGCTTTTCCTACCAGGAACTGTGGGGGAGAGCGAGAGGTGGCGGCACATATTTAACCCCACGCTCTTCCTAACCTGTTTATGTGTTGTATCTTGTATGGCATATTGTTGCATACATAATAGCTTGCTGAGATTTTATCTCACCCCTTCTCCCTTTATTGTTTTAGATCCCGCTGAGACAGGAGGACTGGACCGGTGAGGCCGGAGAGGAGTTTGGACATCTTCTGGGTTGTCAGGGTATGTGTTGATTTGGGGAGTTGGGATTGTCATGGTTGTTATTCTTTTGGGAAAAGTTTTGTATATAAAACTTTTATAAACATGTTTCAGTTGTGTTGTGTTGTAATTAACCTTGGGAGTGGTTTGTTCTATGGTTGGCTTTTGTAAGCCTTTCCAGTTGTATGGTTTGTAAAAATAGGTTGTGTTTGTTAAAGCAGGGTTATATATCACCTCCGTGTAGAGGGGTTATTTTGAAATTGTTTTGAAAAAGGGTTGTTAAACTTATCAAGTTAAAGTAAAGAAATGTTTTTTTTTGAAATGGTATATTGGGACCCTCCATCCTGGGACATGAGTTTATAGGTTCCGGGAATTGGGAGGAGCCCACACTGTTCCTGCCCAGCCCAAGGGCAAAGAAGCTGTCAACTTTGTCGGACAGAATTGCAACAATGCCACTCCTTTCGTGCCTAGGAAAGTCGAGATGCCCAAGCCTTAGAATATAAGGTTCAGTAACTTTGGAATGCCCCTGAGTGAAGTTTTTAGAGGATTTAGGCTGACTCTTGCCCTGACCTGAACTCTGGCCTGAAAACTTAGTCTTGCTTTCACTACCCTCAGATTTACCTCTATGCTCCTCAATGTCATTCTCAATTCTGTATGCCATATTAACTGCCGCCTGGTAGTTAGGAAAATCATGAGTCAACAATTGCTTTCTAAACTCCAACCTGAGTCCCTTAACAAACCTGTAAACCCTCCTGCTTTCAGCTGGTACAAGATGTGGATAATACCTTGCCAGCTCTGTAAATTTTGCAGAATATTGGGCCATTGACATTACCCCGTGCTCAAGTTTCAAGAACTCCACCTCTTTCTTGTCTTTAGTGATCACTGGGCTGAAATTCTCCTTGAATTTCCCTGTGAAGTTATCCCAAGTTTGGGGCGTATGGTCCCGCTCCCAACTTTCCTTAAGAATTTGCCACCAATGCTCCGCAGGACCCTCTAATTTAAACATTGCACATCTGACTTTTTCTTCATCTGTGCTCTCCATTGCAACAAAGATTTTATTCATAGCTTCTAGCCACCTCTCTGCTATCAATGGATCTGGATCCCCATTGAAACTGGGTGGAGATAATTTGATAAACTTTTCTAACCCCTGTATTGGCCTTGCCTCAGGTTGTTGCTGTGCTCACCCCTGAGTTGCCATATTCTGAAGGAATACCCGAAACATAGCCATCATCTCAGTGTTCTGGTCCCCCAGCACCCTGATCACCAATATTTCCCTGCTCTCTCTGCTGGTCATTACTAGTCCCAGCCATTACAATAATCCCTGCATTAAACACTCGACGTCAGATATCACACACTCCCCCTTAGACTAGACATCTACCCTTGACTTCTAGTCAAAGCTCTGATACCAACTGTGGGCTCCTCCCAATTCCCGGAACCTATAAACTCGTGTCCCAGGATGGAGGGTCCCAAAATACCATTTCAAAAAAAACTTTTCTTTACTTTAACTTGATAAGTTTAACAACCCTTTTTCAAAACAATTTCAAAATAACCCCTCTACACAGAGGTGATATATAACCATGCTTTAACAAACACAACCTGTTTTTACAAACCATACAACTGGAAAGGCTTACAAAAGCCAACCATAGAACAAACCACTCCCAAGGTTAATTACAACACGGCACAACTGAAACATGTTTATAAAAGTTTTATATACAAAACTTTTCCCAAAAGAATAACAACCATGACAATCCCAACTCCCCAAATCAACACATACCCTGACAACCCAAAAGATGTCCAAACTCCTCTCCGGCCTCACCGGTCCGGTCCTCCTGTCTCAGCGGGATCTAAAACAATAAAGGGAGAAGGGGTGAGATAAAATCTCAGCAAGCTATTATGTATGCAGCAATATGCCATACAAGATGCAACACATAAACAGGTTGCTCAATAACAATTATGCAACACCAAACAGGTTGCTCAATAACCACATTGGGAAAACAGTAAACACTTTACGTTACCTTTCCCTTTACCTTTTCCATCTGAATCATATGTATTACTATGGCGGAAGTTATACTCCTCTCATTTTGTGAACTGCTAGTGCATATCCACATCTTATACGACCCCTTACAGAGATCCATATAAGCTACCTCGCTATCTTGTGAACAGTTTATACCTATCCACAGAAGTTGTACCCCCTCTCCGTGGCCACGGAAGGGAGTGAACGGTCACAAGTATAAGGAAATCCAATCACCTTATGAAATATCTTCTCATAAGTGACTGTATTCCCTATACCCCCGAATCTCAGCTGATACAACCATGTTCAAGCACATAACAGATACTTGAAATTAAGTCCAACCCATGGGACATCAACACACACACACATATATATATATATATATATATATATATATATATATATATATATATATATATATATATATATATATATATAACATGGTACAGCAACTCATGTTAAACCAATCACAATAGTGCACATATATTTCAACACTATTGAATAACAACAATCCAATGACATGGTATTAATACTCATGCTCAACAAATGAAACAGTGCAACACGTATTTAAACACTATGTGCACAACCAACTAAGAACATGTAAACACTTATGGCACAATGTATATCACATAAGTCCTACATATTCGTTACACAATATGTAACCCAGTAACAGGGTAATACCACTCCTGTCCAAACCAATGAAGTAGTGCACTATATGTTTTATGCACTATAAGAACAAATAACTTTATACAGGTCACCACGTAAGGATACAATATCATATAGGTAACCCTACGCGTTCATAACATAACATTATAGACCTTCTATAAAGGTTCCAAGTTCGAATACCAAGTTTTACTAACTTTGGTTCAAGTTTCATAATTGCCTCTCAACCCTTTTTAAGACAATATTTAACACATTTCCCATTATCCATTTGGACTATTTCAAGTTCCATAGTGTAGTACTAAAGTTGTACTAGAAGCTTAGTTAAAGAGTGTACCATTGCGTGCCCATTAGACTAGGTGTTCAAGGCTTCAAAAACTGTTCAAGGTCTGCAGGGTAGGGCACGACTCGAGCCCTAGGGCATGACTCGTGCCCTATTACACCCCCATCAGAAACTGTTGTCCCTTGCAGTTCATGACTATTCCCACCAGTCACAAAGTGTCGCACGACTTGGCACATCAAGGTCACGACTCGTGCTTCAGGGCACGAGTCGTGCCCAAGCCCAGAAACCACTATTCTGTGTCGAACAACATCAGCAACAGCAATAACACTACCAGTTCTCAGTCCAGCTATGGTAAAGTGATCCTAATTTCACCCTAACAGTATTATAGCACATAAATATCCACTCTTCATACCCCATAACATATATATAACATGTTCCCAATTCACTTCAACCTATTATATCACTCTTTGGACATTTTCATCAACCTTACTTGGTTGTTCCCTTTCAACACCAAGGAGACTGATTTCAACTTTACATAAACCATTCATAACCTCATAATAACATCATTTCACAAGCCATGAACAGTTATAGAAGGAAAACACAACAACTTACCAAATTTTACCAAAATAAAAAGAAGATATAATCGGCTCTTCTTGTTCCAATCAACTCCCTTAGCAAGAATTCGAAGTTGGAATTAACAACGGATCAACTTATGAATTTCTGGGATTTTTGGAAGTTAACTAGGGTTTAAGGCTTTCTCAAGAATGTAGAACCAAGGAGAAGACTGAGGAAACAAATGAGGCTTCTTGAAGAAGCTTAAAGAGATTTATATAAAACATGTTTTACACAAGCTCCTCCAAGTTTGAAAATCAACAAACAACTACCTCAAGGTTATACTTACACCTAAGCACCTCGACACTTTCATAACACTTTCAATTCAAAATTCAAGTGTTATCACTTTACTACACAAAACTCCCATTTCCTTTATTTAAACATTATAGGATTCAAAATCACTTTAACAACATCTAACTTCACATAGTTCATCACAAATATCAAAATGAACACGTAATCAAAACAAATGCCAACAAGCAAAGGATGATGAGAAAAGCAAACCCAACCCCACGTGCTTCACGTGTGACCAAAATGTGCCTAGGTTTAGGGTCATGACAAACACGATTGGCGATAGTGGCTCAGTACCGGTAAGTAGGGGCAGTTGCTTGTTACAGATTGTAAGCCTTTTCAAACTTAGCCCCAGAGCTGACCATGGCACGCAAATCTGGATAGTGGAAATTGCTGAGGGATGCTCTTAGGTGAGTCTTCAAACATGACTGAAAGATGTCCAGCTGTTCTTCATCAGAAGGAGGAATGGCCATTTCACTCAGCTTAAGGTTCCAACGTTTGTAAAAGTCACCAATATTCTCATCAGGGCGTTGCATAGTGTTGGGTTTTATGGGTCCATGCACAGCGAAATTAAGCATCTAATTAACACAAAACCCAAGAGCCTAGGATCTGTTCTATACAATTAACTTGAAACCTATGAGATAGAAATAACCAACCTTGAACGCTTTCCGTTCTTGAGCTATCGAACGATTTAATAATGTGATTTCGAATCACAAACTTCGTTCTTCAGATTGCTTGAACTCTAGGCCTTGATCGATGAACGAGCGAAGACCCTCTTTCGGTATCCACACCTTTGAATGAACCAAGAAAAGCTTCTTGAAGATTGCTAAATCTCTTAAACCTTGGAATAATATTGAGAATATTGTTGTGAATTTCTTTTCAGAATTTCGGCTAGCTTTTTAGGGCTGACAGACTGTTATATTTATACTACTTTAGCATCAATATTTGTTTCCTAATCAAATTAGGAAACCAGTCCGAAAATACCTCTATGGTCTTAGAGTGTCGCACGACCAGACGAGTCCCATGGACTAGTTCTGTCGCGCGATACACTAAGTCACATCAGGTTTCTCTCAATCATTCTTCCTCTGGTTTATTCAATTCATTCTAGTTGTGTGTGACCCAATAGGATTACATTATGTTGGCAATGAGCTCGATCATATCGACTCTCATAAGACATAAGCGGACTCTAGCAAGCCATTATGTCTACCCAAATAATATAACGTAAGAGTTCACGTTTCCAATGGTACACTTCCATTTCTCCCTTTGTCTCACGATGTTATATTGAACACAAGTCATGGTCCTTGTCAACTTATCTTTGTTCAATGATTTCTCGATTCCGAGTATAATGATAATCCAATCGCATTGGGGTATGGCCATACACTTTCATCATTATCACTCATCGAGGGGCCCAAGCAAAACATCTCTCTTTCGAGGGACAAATTCCATCTTGACTTATCATCCTTCCCATCATGAATCTGATCATGCCAAAATTAGCCTTTATAAATATCGTGTTAAGATATCGTTTGACTAAAATCAAACATGACTTTCATCATATGTAAGGTCATGATAATCTCAGGTCTAGGGACTAAATGAAGTGACCTTATGAGATTTAATTATGACATTTGACCATGACATAAATCTCATACGGGTCAAGTCCAGTCACTTGTTCTCTAACAAGTACCCATAAATTTAATGTGCATCTCTATGCATATAATCATCATATGATTATCCATTAACATTTATACTAATTATTCACATAATAATTAGGGACGGAGATTATTATAAACAAATATACAAAACATATAATAATCAAATAATAAACATCTCATATGATAGTAAATAATGTCAACACATAAGTCTATCAACTATAGGCCTAGGGCATAACACTAACAGTCTCCCACTTGCACTATGCCCAATCTCCCATGTATCAAATTCCCATGGACCTAATATGACCATCATGCTTAGCTTGCGGGAGAGCCTTAGTTAATGGGTCCGCCACGTTGTCATCAGTGTCTACTCTGCATATCTTTACGTCTTCCCTTTCACATATCTCACGGATAATGTGGAAACGTCGAAGTATGTGTTTGGATCCCATATATCGAATACCCATAAACCTAACATGACCATCATGCTTAGCTTGAGGGAGAGCCTTAGTTAATGGGTCCGCCACGTTGTCATCAGTGTCTACTCTGCATATCTTTACGTCTTCCCTTTCACATATCTCACGGATAATGTGGAAACGTCGAAGTATGTGTTTGGATCTCTGGTGTGACCTTGGTTCCTTTGCTTGTGCAATGGCACCGTTGTTGTCACAGTAAAGTTCAATAGGATCTTTGATGCTTGGAACGACTTCCAAATCACTAATGAACTTTTTGATCCAAACGGCTTCCTTAGCTGCATCAGATGCCGCTATGTACTCAGCTTCGGTTGTAGAATCAGCGATGGTACTTTGCTTGGAACTTTTCCAACTCACAGTGCCTCCATTCAGCATAAACAAAAATCCAGACTGCGATCTGAAATCATCCTTGTCGATTTGGAAGCTAGCATCTGTGTAGCCTTTAGCTACAAGATCTTCTTCCATTCCTCCAAAGACCAAGAATACATCCTTAGTTCTTCGTAAGTACTTGAGGATATTCTTGACTGCTATCCAATGTGGTTCGCCGGGATCCGATTGGTACCTACTCATCATGCTTAGAGCACACGAGACATCAAGTCTAGTACATAATATAGCATACATGATAGACCCAATTGCCGAAGCATATGGAATACCATTCATTCTCTTTCGCTCATCATTAGTCTTAGGACTTTGAGTCTTTCTAAGAGATACACCATGCAACATTGGCAAGTTTCCCCTTTTAGAATTTTCCATTTGGAATCTTCTAAGAACCTTGTCAATGTAAGTACTTTGACTTAAACCAATCATCCTCTTGGATCTATCTCTATAGATATTGATACCAAGGATATATGCGGCTTCGCCCATATCTTTCATTGAAAAGCACTTTCCCAACCAAGACAAGACAGTCTGTAGTGCAGGAATGTCATTTCCAATGAGTAAGATTTTGTCGACATACAACACTAAAAATAGTGCTACGCTCCCACTAATTTTCTTGTATACACAAGGTTCAAATCCATTCTTGATAAATCCAAACTCCTTGATTGCTTCATCAAAACGTAGATTCCAACTCCTAGAAGCTTGCTTCAATCCATAAATGGATTTTTGCAACTTACACACCTTGTTAGAATTTTCTGGACTGACAAAACCTTCACGTTGTATCATGTATACATCCTCAAGTAACTTCCCATTAAGGAAAGCTGTTTTGACATCCATTTGCCATATCTCATAGTCATAATATGTGGCTATGGCAATGAAAATTCTAATAGAATTAAGCATAGCTACAGGCGAAAAGGTTTCATCATAGTCGATGCCATGAATCTGCCTATATCCCTTAGCTACAAGCCTAGCCTTATAGGTGTGCACCTTCCCATCCATGTCGGTCTTCTTCTTGAAGACCCATTTGCACCCTATGGTTTTTACACCTTCGGGTGGATCAATCAAGTTCCAAACTTGATTATCAGCCATGGATTGTAACTCGGACTTCATGGCTTCTTGCCATTTTTCCGAATCAGGAGCGGACATCGCCTCTTGATAGCAAGTAGGTTCATCGTTTTCGATTAACTCCACTTCATCACTTTCCGTAACAAGAAATCCATATCTCTCGGGTTCGGATCGTGACCTACCACTTCGGCGAAGAACTTGTGCATCTTGAACCTGTTCCACAACTACTTGTGAACTTGGTTCAGTCTCTACCATTGGTTCAATGTTGTTTTCGGGTTCTCAAATTTCTTCGAGATCTATTTTACTCCCACTGGTTCCTTTGCGAAGAAACTCTTTTTCTAAGAAAGTACCATTTCGAGCAACAAACACTTTGTTCTCGTTTCGGTTGTAGAAATAGTATCCTTTGGTTTCCTTAGGATAACCCACGAAAACACATTTATCAGACTTAGGTGCTAGCTTGTCAGAAGTTAACTTCTTGACATATGCATCGCAACCCCATATCTTCATGAAAGACAAACTAGGTTTTCTTCCATGCCACATCTCATATGGGTTCTTTTGAACCGATTTGGTCGGAACTCTGTTTACAGTGAAAGCAGCAGTTTCTAGTGCATGTCCCCAAAAGGATAAAGGAAGCTCAACTTGACTCGTCATAGAACGAACCATGTCCAACAAAGTTCTATTCCTCCTCTCAGACACACCATTCCATTGTGGTGTTCCGGGTGGAGAGAGTTCTGAAACGATTCCACAACTCTTAAGATGACTGTCAAATTCTTGGCTCAAATATTCACCACCTCGATCGGATCGAAGTACTTTAATAGTTTTGCCAAGTTGGTTTTGCACCTCATTTTGAAATATTCGAAATATCTCAAACTAAACATATCCAAATCTACTATAATCATCAGTGAATGTTATGAAGTACCAAAATCCTCCCCTAGCATCGCTACTCATAGGCCCACATACATCGGTATGTATGAGTCCTAATAAGTCACCCGCCCTTTCACCGGTTTTGGTAAATGGGTCCTTAGTCATCTTGCCAAGCAAACAAGATTCGCATGTCTCATAAGATTCATAATCATGTGAGTCTAAAAATCCATCTTTGTGGAGTTTAGAAATGTGTTTCTCATTTATATGGCCAAGACGACAATGCCATAAGTAAGTGTGGTTTACATCATTGGGTTTAGATCTCTTGTTAATGTTATAGACATCATTATCACAATTTTCAACATCAAGGATATAAAGGCCATTGAATGAAACAGCAGTACAATAATGCATATCACTCTTGTAAATGGAAAACTCTTATCACATATAAGAAAATTAAAACCTTCATTATCCAAACATGAAATCGAAATAATATTCCTACTTAAAGCTGGAACGTAATAACAATTGTTCAAAACAAGTATTAGTACACTAGGTAAAGTAACTTCATAAGTTCCTACGGCTAATGCAGCAACTCTTGCTCCATTCCCCACACGTAGGTCCACTTCACCCTCTTCAAGCATCCTTCTGTTCTTTAGACCCTGCACATTTAAACAAATGTGAGTTCCACATCTGGTATCCAATACCCAAGAACTAGAAGTAGATAGGAATATATCTATAACAAAGATACCTGAAGTCGAAGCAACTTCTTTGCTCTTCTTCAGTGCTTTCTTGTATTTTGTGCAGTTTCTCCTTCAATGTCCAATCTCATTGCAATGGAAGCAGACTGCGTCCTCTTGGGACTTGGGCTTAGCCACTTTAGGCTTGGCAGCCTCTTTGGGTTTGCCAACATTTGCCTTAGGATTAGCAACCTTTGCCTTTCCCTTACCCTTGAAACCCTTCCCCTTGTTAACCATTAGCACTTGATCGGTTTTCTTCTCGACAATATTGGTTTCCGCAGTGTTCAACATTTGAACTAACTCGGAAAGGTTTTTATTCATGCCACCCATGTTATAGTGCATTATGAAATTACTAAAACTTTTGGGCAATGAATTCAGTATTATGTCGGTAGCCAACTCTTGGCTAATTGAAAAATCGAGCCTTTCAAGATGCTCAATGTGGCCCTTCAACTTAAGAGCATGGGGACCAACAGCTTGTCCTTCACTCATCTTGCATGAGGTCAAGACCTTAACTGTGTTATACCTTTCTTGCCTAGCTTGAACTTGGAACATTTCCATCAGTCGATTGTTTAGATCAACTGTCCCCAAGTGCTCAAGACCTTCTGAAGGTTCTTGCACATGGCGGAGAGCATGAGGCAACCAACATCAGTAGAATCACGCTTGTGCTTCAGATATTGATCCCTCACTGCCCTAGTAGCATTGGCAGCAGGTTCAGGTGGAATAGGTTCCTCGAGAACGTACAGTTTTTCCTCTTGCCTGAGAACAATTCTCACGCTACGAATCAAATCCATATAGTTTGTACCATTCTCTTCCAACTTCTCCTTCTCAAGGAGAGATCGCAGTGACAGATGATTATTGTTTGATGCCATTTATTCAATAAAAAGATATACATAAAATATGAACACATATAAGTAAACATATCATATGAGAAGTATAATGCATTTACATAAAATGCTCCCACTAAATTATACACCTTCCAATGCAAATAAGCATAATATACATTTAATGGGCTAAGATCCAACTTTAATTTAATTTCGAGTTTGCTATGGCAAACCGCTTAAAACTAAATTAATTAGGTAGAAACATCAATCATATCACATATATGACTCTTAGATCTTTTATGAGATTTATTCAAGACATCAAATGTCTAGGCATATTTTAATCTCATCTTATGCCTTGGGTCCAAAACCATTTTGATAACCCAATTAAGTTCATTCACTTTAAACGTATAGGAACCACCATTTCCTCATCTTGCTCGCATACGAATAGAATCAAAGTACCTTGCTATGGCAAGCCCACCCAAAACTATCCGAATGGTCTCAAGTATTTTAATCATGAATTGGCATAAAGAACTTAAAAGTTAAATGAAGGTTATTTAAAGTAGATTATAAGCATATCAGCAAAGATAGTCATAACTGTGTACCAGGTAAGTTCCCAGGAAGATAGGTGAGCCACAAGGACTACTTAAGTACCAAATCTCTCCTTCGACAGAACTTTCCTAGACATGCACAATCAGAAATCAGCTCTGATTTGCAACATAATCAACACTTTGAATAAACAACCAGTTTCCTTTTAAATTTTGCGTAATATGACTTGTTTCTCATAAACAATCATAAACCAAAATCTTAATGTTTAAATCTAAACACTTAGGAAATTATAATGTAATGTTTCAACTAAACATCAAAAATTCTTAACACGTAAGAACACATAAATCATGCATCGCAACAATTAATAAAATCATATTTTAATTAACTAAGCATGCATAAACAATGAATTAATCTAGCATAGCCCTATAAACTTAATTTATAGCATCCAGATTAACACATAAACATATCAGATTGTAAACACATTCACAGATTAGCAGGATTGTTCAACAAACTGATTCTACCCAGATTGGGCTTGTTTTTGTCGCGTGACAGAGACTCCCAGAGTCCTAATGTGTCACACGACTGAGAGAAGCCATCAGACTAACTCTGTCGCGTGACACTGGCAAGCAGTGTCGCGTGACACCAGATTACCAGTTTTGCAGATTTGCAGAATTCAATCAATTCTAAATCACAGAGCAATTAAATCATGCAAATGACTTTTAACAGATTTAATTCAATATCAATAGAACATGATTTAGGCATATTGTTTCAAAAACAATTAATCTATCGCATACATAACATGCAAAAGAACATACAAACGATTTATATTACTTTTCTAGCATGTTAATTCAAACTTAATGATACGAACGGGGCTCTGATACCACTGTTGGGTTTTATGGGTCCATGCGCAGCGGAATTAAGCATCTAATTAACACAAAACCCAAGAGCCTAGGATCCATTCTATACAATTAACTTGAAACCTATGAGATAGAAATAACCAACCTTAAACGCTTTCCGTTCTTGAGCTATCGAACGATTTAATAATGTGATTTCGAATCACAAACTTCGTTCTTCAGATTGCTTGAACTCTAGGCCTTGATCGATGAACAAGCAAAGACCCTCTTTCGGTATCCACACCTTTGAATGAACCAAGAAAAGCTTCTTGAAGATTGCTAGATCTCTTAAACCTTGGAATAATTTTGAGAATATTGTTGTGAATTTCTTTTCAAAATTTCGGCTAGCTTTTTAGGGCTGACAGACTGTTATATTTATACTACTTTAGCATAAATATTTGTTTCCTAATCAAATTAGGAAACCAGTCCGAAAATACCTCTATGGTCTTAGAGTGTCGCACGACCAGACGAGTCCCATATACTAGTTCTGTCCCGCGATACACTAAGTCACATCAGGTTTCTCTCAATCATTCTTCCTCTGGTTTATTCAATTCATTCTAGTTGTGTGTGACCCAATAGGATTACATTATGTTGGCAATGAGCTCGATCATATCGACTCTCAAAAAATATAAGCGGACTCTAGCAAGCCATTATGTCTACCCAAATAATATAACGTAAGAGTTCACGTTTCCAATGGTACACTTCAATTTCTCCCTTTGTCTCACGATTTTATATTGAACACAAGTCATGGTCCTCGTCAACTTGTCTTTGTTCAATGCTTTCTCGATTCCGAGTATAATGATAATCCAATCGCATTGGGGTATGGCCATACACTTTCATCATTATCACTCATCGAGGGGCCCAAGCAAAACATCTCTCTTTCGAGGGACAAATTCCATCTTGACTTATCATCCTTCCCATCATGAATCCGATCATGCCAAAATTAGCCTTTATAAATATCGTGTTAAGATATCGTTTGACTAAAATTAAACATGACTTTCATCATATGTAAGGTCATGATAATCTCCGGTCTAGGGACTAAATGAAGTGACCTTATGAGATTTAATTATGACATTTGATCATGACATAAATCTCATATGGGTCAAGTCCAGTCACTTGTTCTCTAACAAGTACCCATAAATTTAATGTGCATCTCTATGCATATAATCATCATATGATTATCCATTAACATTTATATTAATTATTCACATAATAATTAGGGACGGAGATTATTATAAACAAATATACAAAACATATAATAATCAAATAATAAACATCTCATATGATAGTAAATAATGTCAACACATAAGTCTATCAACTATAGGCCTAGGGCATAACACTAACACATACTCCATCCGTCCCACAAAACATTACCCCTTTACTGTTGAGAACGGAAAATAAGGAATAATGTCATTAAAGTAGGTGTTGTGAGTGGGAGGAGAGAGAATGAGTGGAGAGAATAGTAAATTTGAAAAGTGGTGTGAGTATGACAAGTGGGTCCCATGAATAAAGAAGTATTAAAAAATTTCCTTTTTAGGAAAGTGGGACTTTAAAGTGGGATGCCCAAAATAGTAAAAGGGGTAATTTTTTATGGGACGGAGGGAGTAGTTGTTTGCAAGTCTACCCGATTCGTCTCCCATTCAAGGTTGGCCTTGTATTTTTCGGTGAAGGCGTTGATGATTTGTTCCCAAGTGGTCCTGGACTCGGGTTTCAGCCGGAAGAACCATTGCAGAGCCCCCAGTTTCAAAGAGAAGCTGAAGTAATCGGCTAGCTGCTGGTTCGTGCATCCTTTAGCTTTCATAGCTAGGGTATAAGTGTCCAGATGGGTTTTTGGGCAGGCAGTTCCATCAAACAGTTCCAAGCTAGGCATCACGAACTTGTGGGGCAAAGGCACAATAGAATCAGGATCTGTGGGCCGGAGAGCAGCCTTCTTTCTTGTCAGCTCGACAATCTGTGCTTTCATTTCCTTGTGTTGTTCCATGAACCAAGCCAGATGAGGGTCCTGTGGTGGAGACGTAGCGTTCAAACCAGTGACTGAGCTGGAGAGAGGAGTTACCATTGGCGGCACACTGGTGGAAGGGATGGCCGGTCCGGGGACATAGGTGAAAACCTGCCCTTGGTCCAAATTACACTGGGGAGTGTAAGTAGGAGCCTGGGCAAAGGGGTAGAACCCAGCGGCTTGCTATTGACTTCCAATTGGCAAAGAGGGTGGTGGCAGACCTGAGGTGGCCGGGTAGCTCAGATTCCCGAGGTGAGACTCATAAGTAGGCTTAAATGCGGGCTGTGATCCCTGGTTGTTGAACTGCATGCCTGGCTTTGGTGATGGTGTATAACTGGGAGGATACTGTGGTCCTGGTGATTCTGATGAGACTGGGATGGGGGCTTGCTGGCCCATTGGACCTTGGGTGAGAAATGGGTTTGTGGAAGCTGGCGAGGTGTTAGGGGCTGCCGGACCAACGTCATTTTGAGGAAGGGCCCCTGACTGTTGCCCTAGACCAAACTGCAGTGGTGGCATTACAGATTGTTGCTGCGGTACTTTGAACTGTTGTTGTGAAGGTCCGAGCTGATCGGTTCCGAACTGAGGTGGGATCCCAACTTGCTGTGGCATTCCGAGGTACCCCCAACCATGGGAAGACATTTCGTACTGATTTTGTCCCCACTGAGGAACTGCGAATTGGCTTGTCCCACCAGACTGTATGGGCCCAGTAGCCTGTGGTTGAGGAGCTAGCTGACCCATAGATTGAGAAGCATGAGTTACGGTAGCGGTGCTATAGGAGGCTGGCGGTGGCATCATGGAGTAGTCAGGGCGACCGAGAGTGGGATTAGGGTCCTCCTCATCTTCCACGGTGAAAGTGCCGTCGGGATTAAGACTGGCAGCCAAACCATGGCTCCTAATAGCCTCCAGAAGGCTATTCATCTGTGCTTCATGTCGCAGTCTCATTTGTTCGGCCAACTGATTCCACTGCTGCTTTGTCTGGGGAGTCCCGAGAGGTGGAGTGGTGTTGTCCCCATTGTTACCAGCTGATGCAGACATTCTGAAATCGGAGTTGAAGCGAACGGTGAAGCTGACGATGCACTTGATTCTTCCCAACTAGCCAGACGGTGACCCGGTGTCCGTACCCAAGCCTTGCGAGGTGCTGCGGGAGGAAGATACAAGGGAGGTTCAGACTTTGGGGGTGGAAGAAAAAGGGTAGGTGTTTGGGCTCAGGGCTCATGCAACATGCGGTTATTTGTTTCCGTTTACTTAAAACGTGTTTTATTAAAACCTAAGCGGTTGGAAAAGATTGCTCTTTTTTTTTAACTACTCTAAGTCCTGGATCAGTGGGACCCATCACTACGTCTGTGGACCCTCTACTTGCAACCCCGAACAAGGGCTCCGTAGGGCAAGCGGGTCCCACCGACCGAAAAGGAAAACGAACCTAAGGTCTGGCGGATCATGAAGTCTTAACGCGCACTCGATGTAAATTACCGGCAAGGCCAGTGTCGAGAGTCAAGATCGAGTCAAAGTGCCTGACGGAAAACCAGCATGACTTCGACTGATAATAGTCCACAAGGGATCTTGACTCGTCGTTGGTTAAGCAGTAATTAGACATGGATTGAGCGTTAATCCTTGATGACTCGGTGTCATACCGAAAGCCGGTGTATGAGCCGTACGGATCAAAGTCAAAGTCCGAGCCTCAGTCAAGATCGGGTCAAAGTTCATGACGGAAAACCGGCATGACTTCGACTGAGTTAGGTCCGCGGGGGATCCTGACTTGGCACGTTGACTAGGTTTTGACCTACACGGGGCATGCACTGACACAGTCTGACACGGACCGGACCAAAAACCAATCGAGTCTCAGAAAAAGTGTGTCACGGACAAGTGCAAGGTCGACACGAGGGTAAACTAATGGCTGTTTGGGTCATC
Source organism: Adenophora triphylla var. japonica (assembly GCA_022495995.1). Taxonomy (NCBI): domain Eukaryota; kingdom Viridiplantae; phylum Streptophyta; class Magnoliopsida; order Asterales; family Campanulaceae; genus Adenophora; species Adenophora triphylla. The sequence goes on along the minus strand of JAFEMH010003165.1, from coordinate 216,992 downwards.
CCGTTCTCGCACCAAGAGGCGTAATAAGGCCTCCCAGGCTGCTACTGAGATTTCCCGGGTTAAGGACGTAGTGTGCAGTGTAAGGTCGATGTGCGCGTAGTGTGCGGCAGTCTATCTTCCCTTTTGAGTAAAAACATAAATTTTCAAATGTATCTTAAAGGCATGATGCATGCAGAAAATATTTTTTTTTATTTAAAAATATGTAAGCACATAAGCACATAAAATTTTAAACAGTTAAAAGAATTGATCCGACAGTCAAAATTTGACTTTTTCGGGACGGTCAAAACGACAACATGGCATAACGGGAAAATACATACACACACAAAACAAAAAGTCTCAAGAGTTGGGATGGAAGTTTGACCCACAAAAGCTTTTTTTTTATGAAATGACACCGGTACGTGGCATTGTTATACCATATTTTATCCCCGACTCCAATAAGGAGGCGTTAACAGGAAATTTAATGGTTTCCCGCCTATATACTCAGCATTATTTTTTATTATTTTTTATTTTTTTAAAAAAAACTTATTTATGATCCCCAGCGGAGTCGCCACTGTGATGATGTGTATCCCGATTTTTCTGGCTGCCCGAAAAAACTTTTGTTTGTTTTTGAAAGTATTGTAAGATCTTTATAGGACTTTGAAAAGTTGTTTCGGAGTCGCCACGCCGTTTTTAGTTTAAGGGCCAAAACTTTGAAAAATACCCAATATTAGAGAAAGTGAGTTCGGAGGTCACGTTATACTCCGGGAAAAACGTTGGTGTTCACCCGGAATGCCTCGTATGACGAGTCTTCCTCACTTGAAACCTTTTGTGTGTGTGTGTGTGTGTTTAAAGGGACTTTTCTGAAAATAACTGAAATTTTAGGGCGGGCGAAAAACGGTTTGAAAACTTGATAATTAAGCGAAAATAACAGAAAATTGAGGGACTCTTTGCAGATGACAATGTCATCCGCGTGGACAAGACTGCAGTGCAATCTCATCCGCGCGGATAGGGCTGCAATGTCAATATTTTTACAGTTTCCAGTTTAGTCACTGTAATTTCCAGAAAGTTAACTGGATTTACAGGACTTAACTGGAATTGTAACTGAAAGACAGAAAGTAAAGGGGGATTTGGGTTTTGGCATCCATGCTTGTCTTCTCTTTCCCTAGACTTTGATTAGTGGTCATAAGTGATGAATCCACTTGTTCAAGTCATCCCGGGGGTACGTTAGGACTTTGTGAGCATTTCATTTGCTAGGGAAAAGGGGAATTTGACATGAAAGTAAATTTGAACAAGGGATAGGTCAAGATGTATCAACTTTTAGAGGAAGATTTCTAAGGTGGTCATAAGATGACCATCCTTGAGATCTATACTCAAGTGTATCTCCTACATCTTGTGTGACCTATTTTGTAAGTCTAGATGATGTTCATCCAAGGAAAGTGTTCCAAGGTGAGCATCTTAGACTAGGGAGGGGGATTTGCAAGGAATGTAAATAATGTGGACCATTTGAAATGATCATCTATGGAGATTGACTCCAAGATGGCCATATTTAGATCAAGAAAGCAAGTAGCAAACAAGAACTAGCTAATAAAAAGGAGAGCAAAGGGGAAATGCATAAATAAAATGTGGATCCATGTAGAGAATCATCCATGGAGATGAACTCCATGGAGATCCTCTTGGATCCTTGGGACAAAGAGGGAAGGGGAGTTGAACAAGAGATGGTAAGTAGAATTACATCATTTTCACATGAAGTGTGTGCATAAATGAGAGAGATATGAGTGAAGAGACTGAGGGTTTACCAATTTTCTTGGGTTTGTGTTTAGGGTTTGAAGGTTTCAAATGGTTAGAAGTGGTTTTGGGATGGATAAGAGGATGAATATGGTGTGGAATTTGAGTTATGAGAGTGTAAATGACTGTTTGAGGGTGAATTTGGGCAGAGTACGGTAGGTTTTCATATTTTTTGGCCTATTGAAACTGAGGGAGAAGGGTTGTATTTATAGGTGGCCTGGATGCTGATCTTATCCGCGTGGACAAGATTGTAGGTGCAATCTTGTCCGCGCGGATGACCCCAGCAGCGTGCCTGATCTGTGCAGAAAAGCAGTTTTGGTATTTTGCTCTTGGTCAATATTCCCTTTTATTGGAAATGACAAATTTCCAGCGAGGTATTTGTCCATATTTTTATTCCTAAGAAGTCCTTCCTCATTCAAATTGTCAAAATAATGTCCAAAATGCCCCTAAATGATTATAAATCATTAATTTGGGCTGACGGAACATTACCGACCCAGATTGGGGTACTTACAGCCTTGCACATCATATCATCCTCGTTGGAGACGAAACACATAGTAGCTTCCAGATGCTGTATATGACTCTGGGCATTGGTCGCACCTGAACATTTTTCAAGAGTGGGCAACCTGAAACTGTGGGGAGGTCTTCGGTCAAGCAATTCCTTGGACAAGGGTCGAAGAGTAAAGTCGTTTCGTTCGCCCTTTCCAGTAACCTCTTTCTTGTTGGCCTCCCATTGCTCTAGTCTCTTCTTCCACTGCAACCATTCCCTAGCATCTGGATTGTCGTCCCTTACATGGGAGACGTCGTTGGATCTTTGTCGCTCGTCACGATGAGGTTCCCTCCTTGAGTTAGCCCTACGCCTTTCACTTCTGGGAGGAGTCACCACTCTACCTCGCATGTCTCTGTAGGAAGGCGACTTTACTGAATTCACTGGCGACCTGCGCCTATCTTCCCTGACTGGCAACATGCGCCTATCTCTATCCCTATGAGAATGCGATCTAACTGATCTGACTGGCGACCTGCGCCCATTTCTCTCGCTGTGGGACTTCGATCTCTCTGTTTCAGCAGGCGACCTACGCCTATTCCTTTCAGCCTCCCTCTGTCGTCTCAACTCTGACTCAGCTTCCTGCTCCCTGTTCGTATTGAGATGACTACGCAAGTCATCAGGCGGAACAGGTATGTGGGTGCGAATATGTGGTACGATCTGCCGCTCATCATTCTGCATGTTACTCCCGTTCTGCCTAGCACTTCCGTTGGGCTGCCTATGAGAAACCTGGGAGGGGGCTGCCCTTTCCGACCTTCTGTCATTCTACTCAGGCTCCTCCTCCATCGCTATCAATTCTGCTAGAATTCTAGCCCGCTCCACTAGCATCTCCTTTCTACTGAGGGGATTGGTTGAGGGACCTGGTATGTCGCCTGCAGCCATTCGCCCTGTTTGTGGATGCTTTGGAGGGGGCTGTGCTCCTTGCTCGACCATAGGTCTCTTCTCCCTCCTGTTATCAGGCAGGCCTCTACCATCAGCAACGCTGTTCGAACGTGTCGCCCTTGCGTGCTGACGAGGCGGGGGAGAAGGAGGCATGTTAACATTGCGGTTTTCAGCATTCATATTAGTACCGGTGTTTCCCTCGTTATGCTCGTCCGAGGACTCTGAAACATGACCAGCAGAAGTCACCATGATGATGGGTTGTAAGAAATTTCGAGGTAAAAAAGCACGATTCCCGGCAATGGAACCAAACTGATGCTGCAAGAATCGTGCCGTAATCAATCTGCGTCCAGCTGCAAGATCAATCTCCTGACTTCTGACCTGAAAACAGAACCCACGACTAGCCGGAATGGTCTCCGGCGAAGACCCTCGGGCGTGAGAATATTATGGTGATTTGAGAGCTAAAATATTATAATGAACAATGTATTCAGAATAACAAATAGCAATTACCTAGAAATGGTTGACATTGCCTTGTATTTATAGTTGTTGATGAGAGATATAATTGTGGTAGGCTTGTATTAAATCCCTATAATCTCAGATCAGATATGCATAAGAGATCTTGTCCACGAATAACTCCTGATTTGCTGGGAGTCCGTTATGGAAAGACTTGTGTTCACGCCTGGACTCTGTAGGTCGCCACGTATTGTAATAGGTCGAGGTCGCCTGTTGGGTCTAGATCGACCTGACTGACGGGTAGGATTGGGCCGTACCCGACTAATATCTGGATCGTAATGTCGGACCGAGCTAGGTCGGGACCGTCTGAGGTCGGACCATGAGCCAGATCGACTGATCCTGCTGTTGGGCCATGGGCCTGGTTATAATTAGGCCTAGGCCGCCTAGCCCACAAAGAATGTGGTGAATATAATATGTAGTAGACTGGGCTTGCTCGTTGGGTCTAGCCCATCACATTTATTCTGTTCAATATTGTTCAAAATTAAAACCTAATCACTGGTTTAAGCTTGATAATCAATTAAATGACTTCATTCCAAATTAACGTGCTATTAAGTTTGTGAACATAATGAGTAATCTTAATTAGTCAATAATATCAAACGTTTTTCATTAACTTTTATTAAATAACAAAATTTCTAAATTAGGAAGCATTTTTGGCGGGAAAGTTTCTTATTTCCTTATTTAGCGACTATCTTATTTATATATATATATATATAGATAGATATAGATTCGCATTCTACCTCTTCATTGATAGACAATATTAGTTCAAATAAGTATATGAAGGGGTGAATTATTTATAGCATGTTTAATTTCAATAACTTTGTATGATCTTTGATTTTTTTTCACTCAATGAAAAATGAAAAAATAAAAAAACAAATCACAACAATTTATGGGACATTTGTTTAAAAATATTACACATTTAACAAATTGTAAATATGTAATTTCAAATTCAAATCTAAAAGAATAATTAAAAAATAAAAATTAAAAGAAAATTAAAAGATAAATAAAATACAAAAATAAAAATAATTAATTAAAAATAAATTTCTCATTCATATATAATTAGTCAAAGTTTTTACTATAAAGAATTCATGCAAATTTTAAATCAATAAATAATTGAATCTACAATAATCATAAATCATAATAGAAATAAATAGACCAAAAAAATTATAAATAAAATTAAAACTAAAATTAAAATCAATACTAAACAATTAAAGCGATAAATACATACATAAATAAATAATTAAATTTACTTTGCAAAACATAAAAAATAAGTTAAAAATCAAGTTCATAAAAGCACCAAACTAAGAGTACTACGATAGCATTAAAACAAAATTAAACAAATACAATATCAAATAAAAACATAAAAAATATGTATTCAAATAAAGAGAATAATAACTAAAATAAAATAAATCTTTCATAAAAAAAATAACACAAAATAAATTTATAAGTCAAAACTAAATTCTCATTAAATCAAATTTAAAAAACAAATTATAACTAAAAGTATAACCTAAGAGCACAATTTTTATAAGAAAATTTATATGAAAAAATATATACGAAAAATCAAAGCATAAAATCTTATAATTTCATATAATACAGTTCTTCACAAATTGTACTCAAAATAACAAACAAAAAAATTGAAATGAAATATTACAAAAAAATAATCTAAAAATACATCTAATTATGAAATAAAATTAAAAAAAGGGCAAAATCTAATTCAAATTACGAAAAGTCAAAAGGAAACATTTTTTAAAGGGGAAAAATACATATAAATCAATTGGTAAATTAGCCCCAAAATAAAATCAAAAGAAAAGCAAAAAATCAAACAACAATATAAGTTTAAAAGTAACAAATTAACTAAAAAATCAAAATGAAATTCTTATTTGAATCATGTTGTAAACAAAAATAAAAATTGTAACGAAAATCAAATTCAAGAGCATAAATTTATAAAGCAATATACATATACTCCCTCCGTCCAGTTACATACTTCACACTTTCTATTTTGGGCGTCCAATTACATACTTCACACTTTGTCTCCTACATTATTTTAATACTCACAACAACATTATAATTTATTATTCCCTCCACTCATTCTCTCTCCTATTTTACTTTTACACTCACAACATTATATCATTATTTTTTTCCTTAATCCACGCGTGAACAGTAACCGTGAAGTATGTACTTAGACGGAGGGAGTATATAATAGTAAGTAGTATCATAACATAACATAAGATATTGCAATTTCATTAAACTATGTTTTCTTTATCAATTTTTTTTAATCAAAATCAACAAAAAATCAAAGCAAATATTAAAATAGTTTGAAAATAAAAATTAAAACCAAAACAAAAGGTAAAGCAAAACTTGAATAGAAATACAAAGTCAAAATATAATCAAAAGAGAAAATAATGTAAAATCAAGTCAAAATAAAATTCTCATTTAAATCAATATGTAAATTAGCAAACCAAAAAAAATTAAAGGCATAGCAAAAGGTAAATAAAAATTAATTATAAAAATATATGTGAAAGTGAAATATAATTAAATTTAAATAACAGAATAAATATTAGTATGAAAATAGAGAAATAAAGTTAAGAATGAAATAAAACAAAGTGAGAAATCAAAACTTTTATACTATTAAAAAAAAAACTTGAATACAAAATCAATAATATATTTTTAATTCAAATTAATCATAGTATCAACACCAAAAATTATAACAAATACAACATAAAACTGGGACTTACTAAAGCCTTGGCATGTCAGCATAAATTTTTCATGAAAGTTGATATAATCCACGACAATGGCGGCAAATGATGAAGAAAATAGGAAAAAGAAATCACAAAAGATGTGGGGAGGAGGAATGGAAGTATGATGAACAAAAAAATAGAAGAGCCAAAAGAAATTTAATCAAATTCGTCATTAAAAAATTAAACATCTTTTTGCCTTTTGAATTACTAAACTATTCCATTTCACACCTATTAGTAAAGTTTTTTTTTTTAACTATTATCATATTTCCAAGCAAAACTATATGTATTACATCATAAATAATGAATCTTTGTATATGAAAAGTCGAATTCAGATGATCAATTCGTAAAGATTCGAAAAGTTGGAAAATGTATCAATTTATTGGCATTTTAAGCAAAACTATATGTATTCCATCATAAATAATGAATTTTTGTATATGAAAAGTCGGATTAGGATGACCAATTCATAAGGAGTCGAAAAGTTGGAAAACGTATCAATTTATTGGCATTTTAAATGCACGACCTACCTAGTATATACTTCTATTCTATATATAAGAGTATATGTCTATTAGGTATTAACATATTCTTCAAGAATATTATTCTCTTTATATTTGTTTTTTATACCTCTCATATATTGTATAGAGTACTTCTCTTTATATATGACTTATGTGTCATGTCCTTGTTAAGTTTGACCAACTTAATATACTATAAGTATAGATTTTGTGGGAGAATTTCTATGTACATTATCCCTCTATTCTATTTGTAGTATAACCAATTCATTTAATGATAGTTTTAATTTTATTTCACTATTTAGATATTTTAATAATTTATTTTATTTTATCATTACCTTTAATGTAATTTAATTATAATTACATTACTTTTCCTTCTTTCTTAGTAGACTATTTTTTTTACAATTTTGAAAGTTCATTAATAGTTTTAAAAATAGACCTATTTTTTTAGACAAATAAAAGTGACAAATCTTACTATATACTCCCTCCGTCCCGGTAGTAAGTTCACAGTTGCTGTTTGCTCGCAAATTAAGAAAAAAGTTAGTGGAGAAAATGTTGTGAGTATGAAAAGTGAGGTTGGAGAGAGAAAGTGGAGTAGAAAATAGTGATTTGATTGGTGTTGTGAGTATAAAAGTAAATTAGGAGAGAGAATTAGTGAGTGGAATAGTAAAGATTTTTGCTATTTTAGGAAGTGTGAAATTTGTAATAGGACGCCCAATGAGGAAAGTGTGCATATTGTAGCGGGACGGAGGGAGTATAAAAACAGAACAGTCTGTTTTTGGCGCCCATATTTTTATTATTACTCCCTCCGTCCCACTTCAAATGAGCCATGAGATTATTTCACGATTCTTAAAATTTTTTTTGAATAAAGAATTGAAAGTCGGTAGAAGATTAGAGGAGAGAGAATGTAAAAGTTAAAAACATTTAATATGAGAGAGAATGAGTGGGAGGAATAGTAAGTTAATAATTAGTTTTTTTGTAAATATGTTAAAATTATAATGGTATAATGAATATTTTTTTTGTAAATATATAAACATTATGTGGGTATAAATGTCTGAAACACTGTTCACATATTTCCATTTATGGAATGACTCACTTGAAGTGGGACAGATCGAAAATGAAAGTGGCTCACTTGAAGTGGGACGGAGGGAGGCTGATGTTGCCAGGAATTTCCTCAAGCAGCAACACACCGTTATAGTCAATCCGTGATAACTATGGCTCCTTCTTCTCGCCTGCACACCACAGCAAAATAACTAATCCGGGGGCGGCTCCGGCGTAAGCCCCTCCGGCGTGAGGATAAGTATTTGTCTGAGTAAGGATAATCTGAAAAAAGGGAAGGGGTGTTTCGTGTGTGTGGGTGAACGTACCTTGGTAGGGGTGACAGCCCCTCATATATATACCCTTTCCCTCGTGCCCTGCACATGCTACCCTCACGTTCCATGCCTCATTCCACGTGTCATCATTCAATTGGTCAATCATAGAAATAAACTCAAAGCATGTGATCACTTTTCCCAATGTCAACCGTTTAATGGGTCCCACTTCATAGATATTTATATGCCGCCTCTTAAGCGTCGTACACAATAAACTTCATATCTCGCCGGTTGCGGTTAACTAGGTGTTGTGTCGCCTCAATCCACTATCTCGCCGGCTCACCTTATTATCTTGCCGTTAATCAAGCAATATCTCGCATTTATCATCTTGGGCCTACCTTTTTATTGAATACTGCGTGATATATTAGACGTACTTTCCCGCGGAATACACCGGAATCAACTTTATCGCTATCTTCTTCGTGGGCCTTGACTCGCTTTGGGCCTACACAATCATTTCTCGCTTATGAACTTGATCTAAGCCCAACTTTTATTTTTGGGCAGCATCAGAAGCCCCTAAGTTTGAGGTGAGATTCATTTATGGTCTCGCCAAAAACTTGATGTTCACTGTCTCCATACTTCTGCGACATATTGTTCCTTCTCCAAGAAGCTAAACCGTTGGTGATCCCTATCCACACATGTGTCACAATTTTGGCGAGCCTCCAAAATTTAATGTGCCCTCATTTGAAAACCGTGTCAAATAATGAGAGGGGAAATTTAAAATTTTTACCTTAAACCGTCCCATCAGTCACTTCACCTTCTTTCCCCTTTTCATATAAATACTTCTATCCTTCTCTCATTTTACTTTTTACCCTTCTTGCCTTCTTGAGAGAGCTTACCCACTTTTTCGGCCACCCATCTTTGTGATTCCAACAAAATTATCTCATTTTTCTACCGTTCTTTTCTGGATTTGACCATAAATTTGTGTCTGGAATCCCATTTCGTTCATTTACTTGCTCTTTCGAAGTAGATTTGGAGCCCTAATTTCCGTTTCCCAGGAATCCGTTCACTATTTCCGGCATCTCTTTGTCTCTTCCGGTGGCCCTTCATATTTTCCGAACAAGATCTTCTTCTTTACCAGGTAATTCTTTCAAAACCCTTCATATTCTTTAAACCCTAAAGTTTTGATCTTTCATTTTTGCCCAACTATTTGAGTTTGGTTGTTATTCCCTTTTGTTCCTTCAATTTTTTCCCAAATTACCCCTCATGGCAAGATACAAGAACTGTGCTAGGCGGGTTAAGTACGGTAGATGTCAAGTCTCAGGCGGCTTATATAGACGCCTGCGAACTACTTGGGCGAGATTGCCCAAGGCTGACATAGTTAGGTTGCTAGTTGAAAACTGGGTAGACCCTTCAGTGATTGAGTCCCTTGAAATCCAAGGCCGCTTTTTCCTTCCCCTTTCAGCCCCTATGTCTCACATTTTTACTTCTAACAAAGAATTAGTTCGATTTATCAAAGATAAGTATGAGCCCAATTTAAGCAACTCATCTGAATCCCACTGTGTCGCTGACCCTTTTTCGAAACGTAGGCTGCATTATAAATCTGTCCTTTCTTCTTCTTCCAGTGATCCTAGCGAGATGGCCGATGAAGTGACCTCCTCTCCCGCAGCGACATCCAGCAATCCCCCTCCCACTGGGGTTCAGAATTTAAACATAAATGAAGGTAACCTCTTCACCAATCCCGCTCATGCTGAAGCGGGATCTTCTCTCGCTCCCCATAACCCGGATGCCAGCTCCCTTGCATCTAACCCTATAACTTCTTGGCACACTTTGTACAACATAGATCATACCATCTATCGCATCTCTGACTACCAAGGCAGCACCTCTCTCGCCCACCTAAGAGAGATGCGAGACGGCATAGTTATTTTTCCTTCACAACTTAAGGCCGGCCTTAGGATTCCCTTAGACCCATTTCTTTGTGAGGTTCTATATAAAGCCCAAGCTATGATCACAGAAATTCACCCTAATGCCATGAGGATCATTACTTCTTTCATTGCTATTTGTCGCACCTTGAGGAGAGAACCTACTTTCACGGCTTTGGTTACCTTGTTTAAAGGGTACAAGCAAACTTCCAAGCTTGATGACGAAACAGAAGAAACCCGCCTTTCTCTTCAATACCAAAGAGGCCCCAAAGTCCTTACTCCCTTGCCAGCCAAGGTTCACGAATGGTTGAGCGACCCTCTTTTTGTTGTCTCCCGCATAGGATGGTCTCATCCCGCCGATCTTAACCCTATCAAACCCCAAATTGAAACCCGAGATGCCTCCGTTGTTGGCGACAATGCCCTTTGTGCCGCCATCCGTGCTCTTGTTTCCATTCCCGCGGGTTCTCCTGATAACACTCCGCAACCTCTTATTTCTTGGAGGGGTATTCTGCGAGATAAAGCACTTCTTGACCAAGTTGGAATAGCAGATAACTCGCCAGTTATCCCGCCACGAGTTCCCATAGTTCACACCTATTTTGAAGGTTGGTCTCGACATTCAGAAGACAAGTATGCTCATGAATGTCTGTCGTGCAAGGGTACTCGTTGTTGTCCCGCCATGAATGTAGTTAATTGTATGTCTCTTTTTGGCCTTCTCTTCCTTTCAATTTGACTTATATTTGAATAATTCTAACTTTAAATTTTCTTCTCTTTGTTTCTAGATCATCGAGCTAAGACCATGGAAAGCCGCCAGGTTGCCAATCTTGAATCTGATAAAAGAAGGAAAAGAATTTCCAGCGCCCGAGACGCGGCTCTTGCCCTCCTTCCCGCGAATCTACCTTTGCCCCTATCCCGCGATAGGACTGATAAAGAAGAGATTTCCCTGGAAAAATCCCAAGGTTCCTTCAAGGCTAGGGCTAAGCCTACTAACCCCGACACCAGATCAAAGCGACAAAAGAGAATCGTTGCAGTTTCTCCCAATGTCACTTCTTCTGCTCAAGAAACTATCCCTCCAAATCCAGCTATCTCTCAAGTCCTTCCATCTACTGAAGGCAATATCCCGCCAATTTCTATCCCGCCAACTGTTGATGCACCTATGGAAGACATAACTGACCTTCCCCCTTCAAGCTCTATCCAAACAAACTCTCCAGCTCTTGAAGCTGACGCTATTGAGCCCAACCAAGGTGAAATTCTTCCATCTCTGGAAGTAGAAGTTTGCGACTTAACTAATACTTCTAACTTGCCCCCAACTCCTCGCGATCCACATATTCCCGCTAGTCTCCCTGTTCCCAGCTGGCTTCAGGAAAACTTCGTGAAGCCCGCCGATTTCGATGGACTTTATGAATTGAGCAAGGAAGCCTCCAGAGTTCCTCGCTTAACTGGCCTTATCAATGAAACTCGCGGCATAGAGGAGTGTTTGTTAGGCAGTTCTGCTCTAATTCGCGCCAGCGACCCAGTCCAGGCGAGACAAGTGACTAACATGGATGTGGACCATGCCACTTGCCAAACTGGGATTTACTTTTCATTGGTATGTCGCACTTCCATTCCTTAATCAATTGTGACTTTGTTCATTTTTGTCCTTAACTTATGTATTGCTTTTTCCTTAGCTTGGAGCTTCCATCATGGGCATCAGCGAGAAAAACACTTGCCTCACCAGAGATTTGAACAAGTTAGATATTGCCAATCAAATTCTGCGGAAAGATAAGGATACCCTTCGCGGTAGAGTGGGAAGGCGGGATGCTACTATCACTAACTTGGAGGGAGAGCGAGATAAATTAAAGACTGACTTAACCACTTCCCAGAATCAACTCGCGACTGCTCAAACTGAACTCAATGCCGCCAAAGCTGATCTCAACAATGCTAACACTGAGCATAATACTGCCAAGGACGATGTCGCCAAGCTACTGAGCGAGAATGAGACTTTAAAGAAGACTCATGCCGCTGACACTCAATTCTTTCAAGGGGAGATAGCTAAGTTGCGAGAAGAAATGATTGGGAAAGTCGCTGAGATTACTTCACTTAATGCTGATGTGGCCAAGCTCAAAGATGACCTTCTTGACATTGGCGACCAAACCTCTCTACAAGTCATGCGAGCTGCAGCTGCTGATGCCACTGAAATACCCGCCATTACCATTGAGTGACTCTCTAAGTGGGGTTGAGAGCCAATTTTCAGCGACATATGCCGCCGTGGTCATCCTATGGTCCCCTACTCACCTGATGAACTCAAGGACCTGGCAGAAGAAGATGCATTACTGGGTAAGGCTCCCTGGAATCCTACTCCTATCCATTCTCCCAATGTTCTCACTTTATGGAATGATCAACTGGAACAAAAACACAAACTTTTGGATGATGCAAAGGCTCTCGCTCTTGCGTCCTCAAGCTCTACTCAACCCGCACCATCAGATGAACCCAATGCTTAACTTGATTCTGTGTTTGGTACTTAGTTTCTTTTGAACAACTGTTGTAACTTTCCTTGGTGGCTAAATAATTTACTTTCTTTTATTTGGGCCTGTGTGCCTTTGAACAATGTATATTCGCGGCCTTCGAGCTTGCCCTTTTATCTTTATGCTTTGTTTCATTATCATGTCTCGCTTTTGCTACTTTGTTTTGATAATTCATCAAAAATCATCATTTTGCATAACAGGTACCCCATACTTATACTCCCATCGAAAAAGTGAAGTCGTCTTTAGGCGACTTTACTTACAGTGCATATGTTGCGGCTTGCATTTGTCGCTGATCTTTGTCCTTACTGACTTCATTCTTGCTTTTTTCATGATTCTTACTTAGAATAATTTCCTTCTTTTGTGCCTTCATATCTTTCCTTGAACCACATCTTTACATGCCATTCAGGCGAGATGGATATCTTTTCCCTTTAGCGACATCTTTTCATGACATTAAGGCGAGATGTGCTTCCTTTTCCTTGAGCAACATCTTTTCATGCCATTCAGGCGAGATGTGCTTCCTTTTATGCATGCCGCATCTTTACATGCCATTCAGGCGAGATGGGCTTCTTTCTCGTTTATAGTTGATATATACTTTCTCGTTTATAGTCGATATAGACTTTCTCGTTTATAGTCAGTATAGACTTTCTCGTTTATAGTCGATATAGACTTTCTCGTTTATAGTCAATATAGACTTTCTCGTTTATAGTCGATATAGACTTTCTCGTTTATAGTCGGTATAGACTTTCTTGTTTATAGTCGCATCCATATTCATGCCATTCAGGCGAGATGGGACTTTCATGTTTATAGTCCGTAGACTTTCTTTCTTATAGTCCGTAGACTTTCTTTTTTATAGTCATATCTTTACATGCCATAAAGGCGAGATAGACTCTCTTTCCCTTACAATTTCATGCGACTTGCAATTTGTTTTGATAATTCATCAAAAACCTTTTACCTTCTTGTCTTTGGCGAGATAGCACCATATACTTATACTCCCATCGAAAAAGTGAAGTTGTCTTTAGGCAACTTTACTCCAAGCGACTTACTTTTTCTGCTTTTAGTGACTTATTACATGAGCATTATTATAGTACAAAGTATAATAACAACAAAACAAATTTGAATCATACAATTTCATACTTTCATTTCATTCAAAATTATCAAGACATGTATACCTTCCATTCATGAAACTTTCATTTCATTTAAAGAATTCAAGATATGTATAACTCTATTCATAAGTGAAAACTCCATATATTCATCAAAATTAATATGAAAAAGATTCTAATAAGAATAATTTTAAATAGACAAATTACCCTTATCTCTTCAATGATTATATCGCTTGAGGTGATCAACACTCCATGCATTGGGGACATCTTTGCCGCCTTCTTCCTTCAAATGATATGTCACTTCTCGCACAACCTTTGCAATCTGAAATTGACCCTCCCATTTTGGATCTAGCTTTGCGAATCCCGTCGTTGCACCTTTAACCTCGCGACTTCTTAGCACCCAATCTCCTACACTGAATGACCTCATGTTCACCTTTTTGTCATGTTGTGCCTTCATCCTTTGCTTATAATTGATCATTCTCAACCTCGCCCTCAGCCTCTTCTCATCACTCAAGTCCAACTCGCTGCACCTTCTGTCGCCATTCATTACTTCGTCATAATAGGTTACTCTATGAGTAGGCAAACCCATCTCTGCAGGAGCCATTGCTTCAGAGCCATAAGTCAGTGCAAACGCTGTCTCGCCTGTTGATCCCTTCACAGTTGTCCTGACATACCATAAGGCCGTAGATAACTCTTCCAACCAAGCTCCTCCCCTTTTCTCTATATTCTTGCATAAAATTTCCAGGACCTGTTTGTTGGCGGCTTCTACTTGTCCATTACATTGCGGCCTATAAACCGCAGACTGCCAATGTTTGATATTCAAGTTCGAACAAAATCCATGAAACTTTTTCCTAAATTGCGGCCCATGGTCGGAAATGATTGCTCGCGGCATTCCATGGCGACAAAGGATCTCCTCAGTTACAAATTTGATGATCTGGTCTTCAGTTGTGGAAGTTAATGCCCTGGCCTCTGTCCACTTTGTGAAATAATCAACAGCTACAACCACCATTTGAGCTCCTCCTTTGGCTTTGGGGAAGGGCCCTATGAGATCAATCCCCCACATATCAAAGGGCCAAGCCGCTACAATAGGTGTCTGTTCTGTGGCGGGCTGCCTAGGGATATTGGCATGTCGCTGGCACTGATCACATCTCCTCACGTACTCTTCCGCATCCTTCTTCAATGTTGGCCAATAATATCCATGAAACATGATTTTATTGGCCAAGGTTCTAGCTCCTGGATGACCGCCACAGACTCCCTCATGTACTTCAAATAAAACTTCGTCAACTTTGCCTAGCTCCACGCATCTCATCAAAGGCCGCGAGAAAGATTTGCGGTATAAAATTTCATCTTGCACGGTAAATCTTGGCGACATTCTCTTAACAATCTTCGCCTTGTCCTCATCTTGGGGCAACTCTTCCCTTTCCAAATAATCCTTCATCTCGCT
The DNA here is from genome assembly GCA_022495995.1 of Adenophora triphylla var. japonica. Classification (NCBI taxonomy): domain Eukaryota; kingdom Viridiplantae; phylum Streptophyta; class Magnoliopsida; order Asterales; family Campanulaceae; genus Adenophora; species Adenophora triphylla. The sequence goes on along the minus strand of JAFEMH010003165.1, from coordinate 201,780 downwards.
AACCCAATATTTGTCTGAGTAAGGATTATCTGAAAAAGGGAAGGGGTGTTTCGTGTGTGTGTGTGAACGTACCTTGGTAGGGGTGACAACCCCTCATATATATACCCCTTCCCTCGTGCCCTGCACATGCTACCCTCACGTTCCATGCCTCATTCCACGTGTCATCATTCAATTGGTCAATCATAGAAATAAACTCAAAGCATGTGATCACTTTTCCCAATGTCAACCGTTTAATGGGTCCCACTTCATAGATATTTATATGTCGTCTCTTAAGCGTCGTACACAATAAACTTCATATCTCGCCGGATGCGGTTAACTAGGTGTTGTGTCGCCTCAATCCACTATCTCGCCGGTTCACCTTATTATCTCGCCGTTAATCAAGCAATATCTCGCATTTATCATCTTGGGCCTACCTTTTTATTGAATAATGCGTGATATATTAAACGTACTTTCCCTCGGAATACACCGGAATCAACTTTATCGCTATCTTCTTCGTGGGCCTTGACTCGCTTTGGGCCTACTCAATCATTTCTCGCTTATGAACTTGATCTAAGCCCAACTGAAAAGCAATAATTAGTTTTTTTGTAAATATGTTAAAATTATAATGGTATAATGAATATTTTTTTGTAAATATATAAACATTATGTGGGTATAAATGTCTGAAACACTGTTCACATATTTCCATCTATGAAATGACTCACTTGAAGTGGGACAGATCGAAAATGAAAATGGCTCACTTGAAGTGGGACGGAGAGAGACCTTTATATAAAAACAGAACAGTGTTTTCGGCGCCCATATTTTCAGTGGCAAATTTGTTATTACATAAAAAAGTAGGGCATTTTCGTATTATAAGCTGATTCATTTTTGGCTTGACACATGTCTTCCATTTGTTAGACCGTGTACAATGGGGGGATGAAATGGGGATGAAATCCCATTTCATCCAGCTCACCCACTCCAATGGGGTATTAAACCTTGGCTGAATTAATTAACGGGATGAAAAGTTTCATCCCGGTTGAAAGCTTTTAATTTTTTTTATTTTTTTTTAATTGGACAGGTGTCGGCTTGGCATTGGAGGAGCCTTGGCGCGTGCGCCTCACGCTCCGGATAGGCGCGTGAGGCGCAAGGTTTTTTGTTTTTCCTGAGTTTGCCACGTGTCAGGAAATTATTGGTCCGTACTTTATTATTTTTTCACCCAATTATTTAAACTCAATTATCTCATAATAAATGATTTAAAAATAAAAAGAAAAATTCACCAAAATTCATCATTTTTTTTTCCCTACAAATTGATATAAGTTTCATTTGATTTGGACACAAAAAATAACACTTAGTTTTCAATTTGGGCTGAATTATTACCTAGTAAATTAGTATTTTTTTTAATTTTTTTTTTCACCAAAATTCATCATTTTTTTTCCCTACAAATCGATATAAGATTCATTTGATTTGGACACAAAAAAAAACACTTAGTTTTCAATTTGGGCTGAATTATTACCTAGTAAATTAGTATTTTTTTTTAATTTTTTTTTTCACCAAAATTTATCATTTTTTTTCCCTACAAATCGATATAAGTTTCATTTGATTTGGACACAAAAAAAAACACTTAGTTTTCAATTTGGGCTGAATTATTACCTAGTAAATTAGTATTTTTTTTAATTTTTTTTTCATCAAATTTAATCATTTTTTTTTCACCAAAATTCATCATTTTTTTCCCTACAAATCGATATAAGTTTCATTTGATTTGGACACAAAAAAAAAAACACTTAATTTTCAATTTGGGCTGAATTATTACCTAGTAAATTATTTTTTTTTTAATTTTTTTTTCACCAAAATTCATCATTTTTTTCCCTACAAATTGATATAAGTTTCATTTGATTTGGACAAAAAAAAAACACTCATTTCTCAATTATCCTTTTTCATTTTAGCATTCATTTAAAAAAAAATCATTATATTTTTTTAACCTATAAATTGATGCAATATTTTTTTAATTAAGTGTGAAATATTTTTTTAATTATAAATAATAATAATAATTATTATTATTTTACTAATCATAAAAATAAAGAATATAAATAAAATAAAATATAAGTAGTGGGGTATAGAATGATGGATTTTTTTTTTTAAAATATAGCTTTTTAAAATTTTATATATCAAAATAACATTTTCAAAAACTTAAGTACCAAAGTAGCACTTTTGACTTGAAATCCGGAATTGGTAATTCCGGATTATGAAATCCGGAATTACCAATTCCGGATTTGATTTTTTTTTTTTTTTTCGTTTTTCAAAATTGAATTTTTGCAAATAATAATTCCGTAAATAGGGGGCGATCGCGCCCTAAAATAGAGCGATCGCTCAAGTGTACTCCGGAGGTACCAATTCCGGATTCTATTTTAATTTTTTTTTTTTTTTTTCAAAATTGAATTTTGGAAAATAATAATTCCGTAAATAGGGGGCGATCGCGCCCTATAGTAGAGCGATCGCTCAAGTGTACTCCGGAGGTACCAATTCCGGATTCTATTTTAATTTTTTTTTTTTTTCAAAAAAGAAATATATCTGAATTGAATAAGTAATGTTTTTTTTTGAAAAATTCAAATCCGGAAATGCTAATTCCGGATTTGCTTTACAAAACCCATCTTCCTCGGCAGACCAGAAAGAAATCGAAAAACAAAAAATCCAGTGAAGAAGAAGGAGAAAAGAAGAAAGAAGAAGAATAGTAGGTGATTTTTTTTCAAAAAATATTGAAAATTCAAGAAGTTGATTAAGAAGTTCAAGAAGAAGAGGTGATTAAGAAGGTACATTTAATCCTCTTATTTTTGTTCGAAATTTAAATTTAGTATTTATTTAAATTTTTTTGTGAATGTAGTGATATTGTTAAATTAGATTTTTTATAATTTATTTTTCAATTTCTAGGAATAAATATGGCTGGAGTTCCAATTGTTTTCATGTGTTATTGGGGAGGAAATGATGAACACTGTTTGAAGGTGAACATTTTGAAAGGGGACCAAAATGTGCACTTAGGGCTAAAACTGTGGAGTTACAAGAAGTTGATTAAAAAGTTAGCTAAGAAAATTGGGGTAGATCGAGCCGTTGTTCGCTTGCAAGTTATATGTAGATATCCTCATCTTGTTGCTCCCGAATTGCAAACTACATTCCATTTGTAATCGACAATGATATGGGTATGGAAGTCATGTTTGATGTTTCGCTCGCTTGGTGGGTCGAGTAGCTTACAATTGTATGTTAAGATAAATTTAGTTGATAATGTGAATGTTGAGGAGTTTGAAACCTATGAGGAGCCATTACAAAATCGCATGTTAATGACATGGATACCTTCCAGATGGGTTCTTTAAGCCGCTATAGTCGAGGGATGCCGGAACAAGTACACAAACATATGTGGAAGAGGAAGAGGAAGAGGAAGAGGGAGAGGAAGAGGAAGAGGAAGAGGAAGAGGAAAAGGGAGAGGAAGAGGGAGGGGTGAGGGTGAGGAATTGTATAATGATGATGATAATGATTCAGATTATGAAGAAAATATTGAGTTGCTTCTAAATGCAGATCGTGACGATGGATATGATGATTGCGTAGTCCTACCGATGTTAGCGAGAATGAGGGAGAAGATTTGGCGTTACATTTGGTTGCTTACGAAGAACCACAACATCATGTGCATGACAGTAGTCGGGTATCAATTTTATCGTGATATTGGAGAAGGATCGGAGATATATGATGATAACAAATATGACTTTGCCGAATGGAATGTAGAACATCAGACATTGCCAAAGGTATTCGCTTTTCAAAGAAGACAGATGTGCAAAGATAAAATGAAGTTGTTTCATATCAAGAAAAATTTGCGCTTCAAGGTAAAACGAAGCACAACCCGAAAGTGGACTATTGAGTGTTTGATGAAAGATTTTCCGTGCAATTTTTATGTGAATGTGAGTTTGAAGAATGCCGGTATTGGGAAATTACCAAATACAAGGGTCCTCATTCTTGTTTGGCAACCGAAATTAGCCAAAATCATCGAAACATGGATGCTAAGTTCATAGGGCAGAAGTTTTGGAACCGGTTAAGGCCGATCCCGAGTTGAAGATTGTACTAGTGAAGGCGGAAATAAAAAAGCCCATGGGAAGGAAGTTTCATATAGAAAGGCATGGTGTGGCAAACAAAAAGCTATTGCAGAGGCATATGGAGACCGGGAAGAATCTTACATAAGACTCGCCACGTTTGTTAGCCGCCATCCAAAAGTGGAACCCCGGAACCATTGTGGAGCATTCTCGATCCTCCTCCTCCCGGTGCTTTAGGTATGTTTGATCGTGTGTTCTGGGCATTTGGCACTTGTGTGGAAGCATTCACTCATTGTCGTCCTGTTATTTCTGTTGATGGCACATTCCTGCATGGAAGATATAGAGGGGTTATTCTTATTGCCATGGGTGTCGACGCAAATGATAGTCTACTTCCTCTCGCATTCGCTATTGTTGAAAAAGAGGACTATCGAAACCGGTGTTGGTTTCTGCATCTTCTATGCAAACATATTGTTAAGGGTCGTGAAGTTTGCTTGATATCCGATCGGCATAATGGCATCCTTTGCACGGTTGGAGACATTGCCAGCTGCCACGAAATGTTATCCACAGATGGTGCATGTTGCACTTGCGAGCTAATTTTCTTAAAGCTCACAAGGGCGTTGGATTGAAAGATCTTTTTTGGCGCGCTGTTAGCACCACCCAAGATAGAAAGCTTAAATGCTATCTGAGGCAAATTCGTATCATCAACCCTGAGGCATATAAATGGATTGATAACTTGGATGCTAGAAAGTGGACAATGGCTTACGATGGTGGATATAGGTACGGCATTAAGACTACTATTTTGTCGGAAGTTTTTAATGGCGTTATGAAAGGAGCTCTGGGAATGCCAATTTCAGCAGTTGTTGAGACCTCATTCTATAGGTGTGTGGCATACTTTCAAGATAGACTCACTAAAGCAATTAGTGCTTTAGGGGGAGATCCTAATGGCATCCCACCACCAAATGCCACGCTACAATTCAAATGAGAGAATCCATCGAAGATACCTATACAACTTGGATAAGGCCGGGTTTCATCACGTCACAAGGTTTAACACTACGTCTCGTGGGTGTTTATAGTGTGACGACTGTGGTACGTGGTGACAAAGGTGGACACATTCAAGTTGTGAGATTGCGTGATCGAACATGCACTTGTGGCAAATGGATGCAATATCATTACCCTTGTTCGCATGTGCTTGCGTGTTTCAAATCGCAAAGTGTCGATGGTATGAGTTATATTCATCCTTTTTACAGCCTTGCCTCGTACTACAAGACGTGGAGTTGCTCTTTTCATCCAATCCATGACGAGGCCTATTGGAATGTAGATCATATTGTCCCACGTTTACCCTAACCCGAGCATCGACGTGACAAGAAGCAAGGGAGACCTGTGTCAAGGCGACCGAGAAACTCTATGGATTGGGCAAGTTGCAAAAAAAAAAAAGAATCGTTGTGGGATTTGCAAGTTAGAAGGTCACACGAGAAGGAGATGTCCAACTCTTAGACAAGAAGAGTAAATTGTTATTTTTATTTTTGTTTTATTAGATTACGTACTTTGAACATTTAAGTATTGTTGTTTTATTTGAACTTGTAATATTGCTTTATTTGAACTTGTAATATATTTAACTCTTGGTGGAGCATGACATCAAATATATTTGTAGTTGCGAAACTTAAAACGACCAAATGGGTCAACCGCTCCATTTTATAGCAAATAAAATATGAATAAAAACTGAAATAACATTAAAATAAATATTAAAATTAGTGATCACATCCCGATCACATAGGACGTAAATACAAGTTCAACAGCTCAACAACACATACATTAATCAAACATTAAAATAAAGAGTTCAAATTAGTGATCACATCCCGATCACATAGGATAGAAATAGAAGTTCAACAGCTCAACAACTTTTACATGAAAAATCCCTTCATGGAAAATCGATGGGATGAAATCCTTATGGAATACCCGCAACACAAATAAACTAATGTCATTTGTTGAACAATCAACCACTCACACCGTACCTAACAATTTTACCTTGAATACATTGGGGAGTGTGATGTTGAGTATATGTGTTTTACGTGAGGGGAGAAAACAACAACCTAAAAATTACAAAAAAAAACATGATTAGATGGCAATATTAATAATAGGTTCAAGTTGTTGCATTTTTAATACATCATACCCGATGAAGTATCGTAACGTAACCAACAACTATGTCATCTCCGAACTCACTCTCGCAAACACCTTATGATGAATTGCACCACCTATTGTTCCCGTTGGATCCTATCAATTTTATCTTAATTAGTAAGATAAGACACATACTAATCATGCTAGAAAACATACAAAACGCATATGCTAACCTTCAAAGTTACCGTAAGGCCACCAAATTCATTTCGTGTGATGGTCTTGACAACACCAACGGCAACATTAATCCTATCAAATCCATTAGGAAATCCGCCCGTGATAGTAATGAAAGGGGTAGCAAAGAATCATACCATCGCCACCGAGCAGCTCAAGTGCGGAGAGCCAAGGACTCGCGTTCGAAATCTTTATCCTCCTTGGGATCTTCAATCGCTCTCCTCACATACTCTTGGGTCGGAATCACAGTTCCCCGAGAGGATCCCCTCTCTCGACGATCGAGGTTTCTCTCGGCGCAAAGCCAACCGCACGTCACCACTGGGACCAGTATCGACGCTCTCCTTCGCGTTGAGACGCATTTATTTGAGAGAGGTGAGATGGTTGAGGGTTAGATGTTTGGCCTTTTTCAAAATGAGGACGGAGATTAGAAGAATTTTTGAGTCTACGATCCATATTTCAGAGAGGAGAGAGGGTTAGATGTCTGTAATGAAACTACTCCTTCCTTTTAAAGGGGAATTCAAATTTGATAAATCCGGCATTAGCAGTGCCGGATTTGTAAGTTAAGATAAATCCGCATCGACAAAGGCCGGATTTGTCGCTGAAGATAAGATCGGCATTGGCAGTGCCGGATTTGAACGTATATTATAAATGTTCAACCTATCTTCAATTAATGTACTTTTGAAAATGTTATTTTGATATATAAAATTTTAAAAAGCTATATTTTTTAAAAAAAATCGAGTTTTCCCACTTTAAATTAGCCAGAAAATAAACACATACCATCATGTATAGTCAAAAATATGATAACTACGAATATTTTTAACATGGAAAATAAGGAAAAATGGGGCGATCGCTCTTCCCATCCGCGCGTTCGCGCAAAGTTACTGGAATTTTGGGAGCGATCGCTCCCATAAGAGGGGCGACCGCTCCAAAGCCAAAACTGAGGCAATAAGCTTTTTATACTCCCTCCGTCCCAAAATGTTTGTCCCATTTTTTATTTTCAATTAACCCGTTATTGTATAAAACTCTTGTAATACTCCCTCCGTCCCAAAAATGTTTTTCCACTTTTTGACTTTTTTGTTGAACCCGTTATTGTATAAAATGAAATTTCCATATATATTGTGTTTATCAACATTTTCATAAATTATTTTCCCATAATTAATATTTAATAATTACTTCCCTAGATTGTAATTGTTAATTTTTAAAAATTACATATTTCCATCTACCGAATATTGGAACTCCTAACATTCCTAAATTACTACTCCTACATAAAATCAAGTTTGTTACAAACCAAACTTCACCATACCACCAGTGCACACTACAAGAAGGGAAGAAATAAAATAGATTTAGCGAGTCAAACCAAAGATGAAAGTAACTACAAGTTTGTTACAAACCAAAAATAAAGATGTCTTTGGGACACACCCCAACATAAAACCAAGTTTGCATGCCAACAAAGGCATGACGAATTAAAATACAAACCAAATATGAAATATTGTTTATGAGGATCCCCTCATCAAATTAAACCACAAATCAAAGCTGAAATTAACAAAGAGTTTTAAAATTCAACAAAAAGCATTAATCTTCAATACTGTCCACCATAGCCCGAACCATCTCCCGGTGGTGGTGGTGGCATCCGTCCAAGGATATTCTGGAGCAACCGAGTCTGCTCCTCCTGTACACGATCATGTTGTGCCATCCAAGCATTTTGTTGTGCCCTCCAAGCCTGATTTGTCTCAATCTCCGCATCCACGCGGACGGATAAATGTCCAAAATCTTGCCTCATATCTCTAATTTGACTCTCCACGTAGCCAACCTGCTCGGACAGATAATAAGCAGCCTCGATCGGGTCTGCTCGCCAATCCTCCTCCTCCTCCTCCTCCTCATCATCATCATCATCATCATCTCCACCGTGAGGTCTCCTAGATGACCCCTCACCCCTCTTTACATTCTGACATTTAGTGGTGAGGGTGAATAAGTTAATCTGACCTCCTTTAATGTCCTTGTTCACTAGCCCGAGGTTAAACCCCGATTTTGTTACTGTGGATGTGATCAACAATGGAAAATTATAGTTTGTATTGGCCATACCCTTAGCCGTGTTCCATATCTCCTTACTAATTATTTTTCCAAAATCAATTTTTTTTCGTTGAACTATCATGTGCATTAGAAATGCACGTCTCCAATTAACCTCATTAAAATGAGAGGAGGGGAGGATCCTCTCACAAATAAATCTATGAAGATACTTCATCCAAGTATCCATGTCTCGAGCCTTAACAACTACCCCTTCTTCACATTCCTAGGGTCAATTATCCCAAAAGTCGGAGCTAGCAAATGCAAATTTTCCCTAACATTTTTTCCTATCTTCTCCATCTCTTTGGTGTACTCACACCCATCCTCCTCAATGTCAGTGGCTAACCCGTAATGTTGATTAATGGTATTCCTATCATAATTAACCGGAAGCCCCCGCACAAAAGACTCTCCCGTATACCCCCGTTCAAAAACATTAGCATAAAATTCTTTGACTAAAAGTGAACTTCCAAAGTTTGGGGGCTTACTCCCCAACTTTCCCCAATTGTAAAGAGTAACAAAACCATCTAAATACAAGTCATTAAAATCAAATTCCCTTTCCGGGTTGAATGGCTTGTTTTCATATAACTCAAAAAATTGTTGAGCTTGAATCCCAACAAATTTAGCAAAGATCATACGGGACCGGTAGGGGTTGGAGTGTTGGTGGTAGTGGCTCGTGGTCTTTTAGGAGGCATTGTCAATCAAAACTCAAAGATAAAAAATTGGAAGCTTACTTTTTAATTGGCCGGAAGTTCGCCGGAATGTCGCCGGAATTTCGCCGGAGTCTTTGTGTTGAACAACAAACAAATGACAATCTTCAAAATCCACCTCAAACCTTGAATGTGTGCTTCAAAATGGATGATATATAAAATTTGGGGTTGAAGAAAATTAGATTTGGGGTTGAAGAAGGGATTTGGGGTTGAAGAAGCTTGAAATTGGGTTTGAAATTTGAAATTTTAGAGAGAGAGAGAAAAGGAGGCGTTGGTGGTGGTAGGGTTATTTGATTGGGAGAGGGGAAGGTTTTTGGGAATAAACCGTGCTTTGGGAAATCCGCGCAGGGCGATCGCGCCGGGGTCAAGTGAGCGATCGCGCCTTTCTCTCGGGAAAAAGAGGGCGATCGCTCGTTTATTGGGGTGATCGCTCGGTAATTAAAAATAAATTTATAATGAAAGAATCCGGAATTAGAAGCTCCGGAGTACATCGGGGCGATCGCCTCTACAAGTGGAGCGACCTCCCTCTTGTCCGTCCCTCTTTTGTCAAATTTCAATCGCTTTAACGTTCGTTAGTTTTTTAGAATTTCCATCGCTTTTTAACGTTTTCGCTAGTTTCTAAGAAGTCCAGCTTAGTTTTTAAGAATTTCCGCCGCTTTTAACGTTTTTCGGGCTTTTTCGGAAAAATCATTCCATGGCAAGCTTTCATGAAATTAAAATTAACAATAATAAAATAATAAGTTTTATAGAAAATTGACCACATCCCTGGCCACGTAGGATACAAGTCAAGGATAATTGGACGGGGTAAATTCATTAGGGGGACGGCGAATCCTACTCCCTCTCCTCGGCATACGACGACCACCCGATATAGATTGTTGAGATGAGGATGAGGATGATCCGTCAGACTTTCTCGAAAACCGCACTCTAGGCAAATGGAAACTAGGCCTAAATCCCGAATCCCGAATGTCCGCTCAGCGTCGATTAAAATTGCTAGAAGAAGGGAAGGAGCTCGAGGCGGTTGCGTGAAATCAAACCGATTCATCAATTCGGTAAAAGAATTACCCGGTCCCGTCTGGGTGAACTCGTCTCGATCGAACTCAAACCGATGCATATCACCGTATTGATCCCGCATCTCGTGCTCATCCTCGCACTGCTGGTATCCGCCACGCCTACGAACCCGATTCTCCTCTCGTGGCTCGTCTTCGCCAGCATGATCAACCGTCGGGGGAGCTTGGGCTTGCCGTTGCCGCTCCCTAATATGTGTCAGTGTGTTAGTGACACATTGTTGAGTGTAATTCACCATGTCTTCCAAGGATGTGGCATTCTCGTCGTATAAGTACATCCCTCGGAGACTTTGAACTGCTCAAAACAATGATGTGCAATTAATTAATACGGAAAAATGATATTGTTTTTTGTAAAATCATTGTATGTAATATATAACTTACCACACCCTCATAATTAATCGAACGTGGCTCGAACTCCTAGGCCCCTCCACATTAGCCGAATTGTGGATGAGCGATCGAGTAATACGCCTATACCATGTCAAATAGGGGTGATGGTAGCTCATATCCACTTCACCAAACTCCCCATCAACGACATTAAACTCCCGTTCATTCCACCTTGCTATGTGTGCCGATCATGTTGTTGCATCCAGCTAACGCCCGACCGACCTTGCCGACTAATCCGACGCAAGTCCAAACCGGTGTCGCAGCCATCGTGCACACCTTGAACCATCCCAAATTGTCGCATTACGCGATCCGGAAAGTGCCATTCAACCCTCTCAAAGCAGATGAGGGGCACCTTCGCCCTCCATATAGCTTCGCCCCTGAAGGCGTAAATTCGAATCGGCACACCGTTGTATGGCCGCCACACAACCCGATCATTCTCTAAATATGACAATCGGTCTCGATAGCCTTTGTGTTATGGGCAAATACGTAAGTATACGATAATGGACCCTTCCACCTACATATGAAACAATTGACATAAAAATAATGAGTAAAAAGCGATATATTACAAAACAGATCGTTTACAAAATGAAGTAATTGAAATATACCCGTAACCCACCGGTTGCAATCCAAAGTAAGTGTTATTTCTTCATGTCTCCTAGGTTGTGTACACAACAACCTCTCCCATGCCCAAAGCTATAAAAAAAATTATCATTACGTACAAAACAAAGGTTAAGTCCACTAGCATAATGTAATCATATATAATAGACATACCCGTACAATGGTTAAGAAGCCACCACACCCTTTCGAATCGTGTTGAGATGCTACACACATCTCCCTATACAAGAAGGCCAACGCTCCACTACCCCAACCGTACGCACCAATATTATTTATATCCCTAAGAAGTGCGAGGTACATCAACTTAACTAGGTTATCGACGAGACGGGCATAATGTATGACCCCAATAATAAGAAAATGTATGCTCGAGTATATGTCTCAATCATATGCTCTGACGCATTATCGGGAAGCCGTTCAAAATGAGGGAAGTGTCCTAGAACCCATCTCATTGATATCATTCCACCTCTTTTGATGTCTCGCATTGAGGGTGCAACCCCAAATAAATCCTCAACAATCTCAACCCATGCCAAAGCACTCCTACTAGTTTCGAACTAGTCACCGCCATTCCGTCTACAGGAAGACCACACAACATGCCAATATCCTCTAAGGTGACGGTCATCTCCCTACAGTAAGTGAAAAGTGTGGGTCTCTCGGACGCCATCTTTCAATCAAAGCCTCAATCAAATGCCAATCATATTGTATATGACCTAATAAATACACTCCATAAAATCCAAGTATTTATAAGCTTCTCTTCTATCCTCCAATCAACTCTAGGTGGAAGTACTTGGGACCACGCCTAGGTCTTAAATTGGGTAACTCTTGTCCCTCCCAAATATATTTAGATCTATGTGCATCCCGAGAAGTCAATACATGAGGATCGATTGGCCCAGGATCAATAAATTGTTGTCAGTACATGTTCATTCATCTCGAAATAAAAAAATTTAATAGTAATTAAATTTAAATGGGACTTAATGTTTAATTCATCGACAATCAAAAATTAAGTACATAAATCATTTTAACAACAAAATATAAAAAATGCACAAATAAAAATTCTTAAAAAATTTATATAGCTAAAATTAACAATCGAAAACAAATTAAAATAAGAAATATAACTAACCATTTTTAAGTACCAAGCTAACACTTTCTCTCACAACTCTTTAAATTTCTTCTCTTCTCCTTAATTCTTTCTTTCTCTATCTCACTCTCTGCACTCCCTCCTTCTTCTTCTTCCTTTCTTAAGACCATTCCATGAACAAAATCAGCAAGGTAATTCAAAATTTGAATCCGGAAATGGCAAATGGATTCAAATTAAAGCAAATCCGGAATTGACAAAGGTCGGATTTTGAAGATACGCGTCTAGGGGCGATCGCCCTTAAGTAGAGCGATCGCCCTCTCTGTTTTCGAATATATTTTTTTATTTGCTTTATTTCTTTTTGAAAAAAAAAAAAATTAAAATAGAATCCGGAATTGGTACCTCCGGAGTACACTTGAGCGATCGCTCTACTATAGGGCGCGATCGCCCCCTATTTACGGAATTATTATTTTCCAAAATTCAATTTTGAAAAAAAAAAAAAATTAAAATAGAATCCGGAATTGGTACCTCCGGAGTACACTTGAGCGATCGTTTATTTTAGGCGCGATCGCCCTATTTACGGAATTATTATTTTCCAAAATTCAATTTTGAAAAACAAAAAAAAAAATAAAAAATCAAATCCGGAATTGGTAATTCCGGATTTCATAATCCGGAATTACCAATTCCGGATTTCAAGTCAAAAGTGCTACTTTGGTACTTAAGTTTTTGAAAATGTTATTTTGATATATAAAATTTTAAAAAGCTATATTTTTAAAAAAAAATCTAGAATGATGAGTTGGAGGAAATTGAAATTAATTTAAGTTAGCCATTGGAGTGGGAGTAAATGAAAAGGGTAGATGAAATATTAGGTGGATGAGAAAAAGTGTAAAAAGTGTTAGATGAAATGGGGGAGTGGGACGAAACCGTCTGTCTGAATGTGCTGGATTTGTGCGTCACGTGTAAGTGTATTGCATATTTGATTTGTAACCAATTACAGTACTCTGTATCCTCTCTCAAACCTTTTCTCAAACCTTTATACCTATTGAGGGGAGAAACATTTTTGCTGAAATTCGACAGCCACCTCCCTAGATTCTGTTAATTCCGGCGAGTCAAAAGATAACCTGATCCGAACTCCTCTCAACGACGAGAAGAAGTCAATATTGTGTCGATCGCCACCGTAACCGACAAAAACCATCAAATCCGGCGACGTTGTTGTCACCACGGCCAATTGGGCCTTGGAAAAACGAGAATTATGGCATACAATCAAGAACATCGGAGCTGAAATTCGCCCAGGGGGGCCATCTGAAGGCTTCTTCGCCGGGATCCGGCACAGTACATCGCGGGAGGAGGCGGATGGATGCCGGAGGTTGTGTATTTTTGGGAGTTGTAGAAGAGAGAGAAAGAGAAGCTTTTATTGGAATTGGTTAAATAAAAGTAGAGGGGGTATGGTTTTGGAGAAAAAAAAAAGACAAAAACTTGGGTGAGAACAGCACATGAGACGGGTCGGTTCCATACCCATCACCCGCCCAACAAAGCCAACCCACGCCTCCGTCCAAGCTTTTTGCATATGGGCGGTCGCCCAAGCTGGAATCAGCGGCCGCCCAAGCTGGAATCAGTCCACATTTGCCTTGGCCAAATCCTTCAGCCAACATAAAGTAATAGTTTGTATACATTAAAGTAATAGTTTGTATACATTAAAGTAATAAATATATACAGAAAAGTAATAATATTTTTTCCTATGTTTTCTTCGTTTGGCAAAAGTAATACTTATTATAACTAAAATGTAACAAACGTGTTATTTATATATAATAGTATTTGTACATAATTGTAACACATATGTATAGGTATCTATATGTTTTCATGTAAAAGTATTACATTATCTATAGAAATATGTTACAATTTCATCTATCAAAGTGGTACATTTACTTGTATAAACTATTACATTCATATACATAAGTTATTACATTTCAAAAATAATACATATAGTTTGTATTACATTTGAAAAAAATGGGTAAAAACGAGCTTTTATTTTTTTAAAACAGCTATTACGTTTACTTATGACCAATGTTACTTTATATGTATACAGTCATTACATTAAGAGATGGTAACGATTACTTTTGATCTGAAAAAAATAATATAAAAAAAAAAAAATTGGCCTATAAAAGGCTGCCACGTGGCGGGTCATGCCCCATAGGTCATAGGTCGACCCGTCTCATGCGTTAGACGGATCCCATGTTCTCACAGGAGACCGGCTCTAATTGGTCTCCTGTGAAAACATGGGATCCGTCTCATGCATGAGACGGGTCGACCCATGACACATGGGGCATGACCCGCCACGTGGCAGCCTTTTATAGGCCATTTTTTTTTTTTAAATTTTTTTTTTTATATTATTTTTTTCAGAGCAAAAGTAATAGTTACCATCTCTTAATGTAATGACTGTATACATATAAAGTAACATTGGTCATAAGTAAACGTAAAACCTGTTTTAAAAAAAATAAAAGCTCGTTTTTATCCATTTTTTTCAAATGTAATACAAACTATATGTATTATTTTTGAAATGTAATAACTTATGTATATGAATGTAATAGTTTATACAAGTAAATGTACCACTTTGATAGATGAAATTGTAACATATTTTTATAGATAATGTAATACTTTTACATGAAAACATATAGATACCTATACATATGTGTTACAATTATGTACAAATACTATTATATATAAATAACACGTTTCTTACATTTTAGTTATAATAAGTATTACTTTTGCCAAACGAAGAAAACATAGGAAAAAACATTATTACTTTTCTGTATATATGTATTACTTTAATGTATACAAACTATTACTTTAATGTATACAAACTATTACTTTAATGTATACAAACTATTACTTTATGTTGGCTGAAGGATTGGGTCAAGACAAATGTGGGCTGATTCCAGCTTGGGCGGCCGCTGATTCCAGCTTGGGCGACCGCCCATATGCAAAAAGCTTGGGCGGAGGCGTGGGTTGGCTTTGTTGGGCGGGTGATGGGTATGAAACCGACCCGTCTCATGGATGAGACGGATCATGTTGTTCTCACCCAAGTTTTTGTCAAAAAAAAATTGGGGAAAAGATAAAATGAAAGAGAGAATATGTAGTTCAAGCTTAGGAACGTGTTTTAGGCTTTGTTTATTTTGTATGAAGTGTTGGTGTTTTTTTTTTATGAGAATTTAATTTTTGGTAAGTTCTGTTTTTTTGTTTTTTGTTTTTTTTTGGTACTTTCTTTTTAGAAAAACTGAAATGGGAAGGAAATTAGTCAAATTCATTAATTACTAATTAAAATATTCATCCCACATTTCCACGTTTCTTTCCCTTAAAAATTACTCCTTCCGTCCTGGGTTAAGCTTTACCATTTTGGTGAAGCACGTAAAATAAGAAAGCAATATACTCCCTCCGTCTCGGTCGAAGTGTCTCAAAATGGGTTCGGCTTGGAAATTAAGGAAAGTGATGTAGGAAAGAGAAAAAGTTTAAATGTTGTGAGTATAAAAAATTAAATAGGAGAGAGAATGAGTGGGAGAAATAGTTAGGAGAGAGAATGTTGTGAGTGTAAAAGTAAAGTAGGAAAGAGAATACTCCCTCCGTCCCGCTAATATTAGCACACTTTCCTTTTTGGGCGTCCCGCTAATATCCGCACACTCCCAAAAAGGAAACTTTATATTAATAAAATATTCACCCAACCCCACTCATTCTCTCTCCTACATTATTTTAATACTCACAACACCATTATAATTTATTACACCCTCCACTCATTCTCTTTCCACTCATTCTTTTACACTCACAACATTTTATTAAAATATCATATTCCTTAATTCCCGCGCAAACAGTGTTTGTGCTAATATTAGCGGGACGGAGGGAGTATGTGGGTGGAATAGTAATAAAAACTTTCCTTTTTTGGGTTGAGACATTTTAAATGGGCGCCCAAATGGAAAGTTGAGACACTTCGACCGGGACGGAGGGAGTATATATTAAAAAATAATGAAAGTGGGAGAAGGATTGTGAGAGGGAGGAAGTGAGTGGATATGACAAGTGAGACTCATAATTTAAATGTGTGAGAGAGAAAAGTTAGGGGGCGTTTGTTGTTTTATTTTAAGCCTTGTTTGCCTCTTAACACTTATTCGTTAAGAGGATTAGAGAAATAAGTGTGTTTGTTTTTTTTTTGAAATAAGGCTTGTTAGGCTCTTAAAATCCTCTTAATTTTAAGTGGTTAAAATGTTGCTGAATTGCCTCTGAAAGCCTCTGAAAGCCACTGTTTCATATTTGGTTTTGGTTAATTTTTTTTTAAACTGTTTACTGTTTCATATTGCATTTACGTTTTTTTTTTTTTTTAATTTTTTTTAACTGTTTCAGATAATGAATTCAGATAGAAAATCAAACAACTTATCCAATTCAGAATTCAGTTTTCAGTTGCTGCCTCTTAATCATTCAGCCATTTTCAGAACTGAAATCAGATTTCAGCACTTATCACTTAAAAAAAACAAAAACTCCCTTAGTGGGTATAACAGAATATTAATAAATCTTTTTCATTTTAGAAAATGTGAAACTTGTAACAATGGGACGTCCTTTTGAGTAATCGGTAAAGCTTAAGCTGGGTCGGAGGGAGCAGGGGCGTATCTAGTTAATCGCAAGGGTGGGCAATTGCACACCCTGGCTTTTTGCAAAAAAAATTACCGAGTAGTTAAAAAAAAATAAAAAATTTAAGGGTGCAAAGTGTATTAATTGAAAGATAAGGGGTGAAAAGTGTAACAGCAGAAATTAAAAACTCTTCTTCTTCTTAATAAAGCGATTTCTTCCTCTCTTTCTTTCTTTCAATTTCAATTTCATTCAACGCAGACTACGCAGTTACACAAACAGACCAAACGCCCCCTCGATTCCGACCGGCGACACTCACACACAGCCTAGACTCGATTCCGACCAGACCGCTGCAGCCTTGACTCGATTTCGACCGCTGACCGCCTACTGGTGCTTTGGCGCAATCGATTAACAAATGTCTCAAAAAGGTAATTTTTTTAAATTCAATTTTAGGGTTTTAAAAATATTGAATTGATGATTTGGAATGGCTATCCAGCAATCAGAACGCAAGCCTTCAATTACTGGCTCAGTTGGGTTTTGTTTCTTTTTTGGCTAAATTTTGATTTATTTAATTGTGGATTTTGTTTAAATTTTGAATTTGTTTACTCTGTGGGACTGTGTATGAACGGAAGCCTTCAACTACTACTGGCTCATAATATATGAATTAAAAGTTCTGAAATGAATTAAAACAACCATAAGTCTGTGTGACTGTGTCTGATTCAAATTTTGATTTATTTGATTGCACATTCTTCTTACATCACTGCTATTTTTTCTTTTACTATATTTAAGGGCGCCCTTACTGAGCAATTATTCTCTATGTAGAGTAAGACACTCGTTGAATGGCATTTTTTTGTTTCCAATTATTTCGAATGGGATTATTGTTAAATGCATTTTATGTTACAGAAAAAACAGATAATTCTTTTTGAGGACCATTCAAGCTTTACTTTCTTCCTGAGGTTACACACATGAGATGACATTGGTTTTTCTGCTGATATCTGATTATGGTTTTCTTCTTCCTTGCTTTTCCAGACAATTTTAGTTGGACGGAGAAAATTCAGTGCAGATTTTCAACTCGTCTTCCGGCTAATCAAATGGCTGATCTTCGTTACATTTGTCTCTATTCTGGTTGTTTTAATTGCGTTGCCCCATATGACAATGCAGGACATCGTAGTGTGCGTTCTTTTTTTTCTTTTTTTTCTCTTTTAGAAGGGGATCAACACATTTCACACCGCATAAAATTTTGCACACCCTCACGAGAAATCCTACATACGCGACTAGGAGGGAGTATGGTTTACCATAACTCCTAATCCTAAAATTACTTCACCTAATATTACCTTTCTTTCAAAAAGTTATTCGTATAGTTTGTTTCTAAAAAGTTAGTACTCTTTCAGAAAAAAAAAGTATTCATATAAATTGCTCATATGTCACTTGAATTTCACGGTTGAGTATGAGTATAGTTCCTCATTTCAAATTCATATTCAAAAGTTAAAAGATTTCGTTTTATCCATATAAATCTTCGTAAAATCTAGGGAGAAACGCGTTTCTCCATAAGTTATGGAGAAACGGGTTACGGGTATCCAGAACCTTTTGAAAGGATATCCAGAAACTTTTTATATTGGCCATGACCTTGTCCCATGGTTACTTCTGGATATCAGTCTCAAAGGTTCTGGATATCCAGAACCCTTTGAAAGGATATCCAGAAGCTTATGAAAGTGATATTCAGAAACCTTCAAAATGATATCCAGAAACTTTCAAAATGTTTCTGGATATTCATTTGATGGTTTATGGATATACATTTGAAGGTTTCTGGATATCCAGAAACCTTCAATAAGCAATTTCTGGTCTTGGCCTTGGATTTGGCTTCAAATCTATTTTTTCTGGATATCCGTCCAAAGGCTTCTGGATATCCGTTCCAAAGCTTCTGGATATCCAGAACCCTTTGAGACTGATATTCAAAAATTTTCTTCTGATTATCAAACGTATAGCTTCTGGCTATTAAAAACTATGGAGAACAGCAGACCTACACATAAATCTTTGCTTTAAGGAGTAATAGTTAATTCTTTATGTTCTATTTTCTTTTAACAAAAAAATTAGTAGTTCTATCAGTTACGTATTTGCTTCTTTCCTCCTACAATACAATCACTTGTACTTCTTCTTCTGTTCCGGAAAGATCTTTTAACTTTGACTTTAATGGTCAATTCAATTCACTTGAACTTTGAGCATAATTGTATGAAAATCTAATTATCCCAACCCATTTTTAAAAATTGTTATCGATTCATCATTAGCAATACTATCAAACACAATTTTATAATTGCATTGGGATAATTAAGTTTTTATAAAATTGTGATCAAAATTCGATTGAATTGATTATTGAAATTAAATTGGGACGATCTTTTTTAGAGCCGGAGGGAGTATATGTGAGCTTGGCATAAAAAATTTAAACAAACAAGTAAAAAATGCGATGAGTTAAATGTACAAGTGAGCTTGGCATAAAAAAATTAAACAAATAATGCGATGTACAAGTGAGCTTGGCATAAAAAAATTAAACAAATAATGCGATGAGTTATGCGTATAAATAGTTTGGGCCAAAAACTTATAAAAAACGCGTTTTTTGTTAACTTAACAAAAAACGTGTTTTACCGTTAACCCAGCTCTCTGTCTTTCTACCCGTAGCCTCTCTCTCTCTAAACGCAATTCACCAATTTCAATCGCCATCACCGGCGACGTCTCCCCTATCCAAAACCCATTCACTGGCGACCTCCCCCACCGTCTTCTCCGGCTACCATCAACAACCGCCGCTTCATCACCGTTCATATCAAGAATTTAGACAGAGAAATTGAAAATTGGACTGTATTGAACGGAATTGAACTCTGGAAGCCGAGAAAATGGTGTGAGCGGCTTTGGGTAGACAGAAGAGAACGACGAGGAGATGGAGATTGGAGTTAGGTCGTGGTTTTGGGTTAGAGACACAGTGTCCGGAACAGGGGAAGAAATCGGTTGTTGGAGGGAGAAACACAGAGATGGGCGATTGAGGGGAATTGAGCTTCTACCGGTGAGGAGGTTGAGGGTCGCCGGGGAACGGGTTGAAGAGAGGTGAGAGGTGAGGACCGGTAATGGGGGTTGAGGAATTGGGTTGATAAAGGTTGCAACGGTGAGGGTAATGGTGCGTTGTGGAAGGACGAAGGGGTTGGGGGGATTTGATCTGGTGCATTGTGGAAGGACGAAGGAATTGTGAGGAAGGCCACAACAATAAATTGGATGCCAGTGCTCTGGTTTTTGAATGCCAGTTCTCTAGTTTTGAAATGCCAGTTTATAAGTATTTGAGTACCAGTTTGAGAATTTGATGCATTGGTGGACTGGGTAATTAGATGCCAGTGTATGTGTTTTGGAGTGCCAGTCCATATATTTTGGAGTGCCAGTTAGTGTATAATAGAGTGCCAGTAAGTGTGTAACTGAGTGTCAATGTATTTTTTGAATGCCAGTTCTTGTAATTTTGAATGCCACCATGTTTTTTTGAATGCCGGTTCATGTTTTTTTGAATATCGGCAAAAATAATTATCGGTGTTTTTGAGTGCCAGTATATGCATTTTTGAGTGCCAGTAAATGTGTTTTCAAATGTCAGGCCATGTATTTTTGAATGCCAGTGCTTGTATTTTTGAGAGCCAAGAAAATATTAGTGTAACAAAGTGCCGGTGTTAGTGTAACAGAGTGCCGGTGTGAAGAGTGCCGGTTCATGTATTTAAAAGTGCCGTGTAAAAAGTGCCGGTTCAGTTTAACAAAGTGTCGCACTACTTACACCGGCACTTTGTTAAACCGGCATCGGCACTTTTTCGCTGGCACTTTGTTACATATGCACTGACACTTTGTCACACTGGCAGTTTGTTAAACAGGCACTGGCATAAACGGGGAAACCATTAATTACGAAAATGCCACCGTTTATTTTAAACATGGTTGCCAGTAATTACAAAATTGCCACCGTTTATTTTGAAAATACGTTTTTCCTTATCTTAAGAAAAAACTAGTTTTTTATAATAGTTTGGTAGAAAAAAAAGTGAGAAAATAAAATACTCCTTAATGGTTATGATCAAGTGAATAGTCTTACTTTTATTTTGAAATATTGGTGACAAAAATTAAATAATTGTTATGAGCAAGGGAGTAATCTTACTTTTATTTTGAAATTTTGGTGATAAAAATTAAAGTACGACATCAATTTTAGGTCTTAATTTTGGATCACTTAATTTTAAGAGTCATTTAGAAGTATGGATATGAAGAAGGGATTTTTATTTTTATTTTTGGTTTTGTGACCTCCGTAGAATTACAATTAAATATATTATCCGCCTACCTCAACTTGCAAAAAAATTGTCGTAACATGAGCATTAAGAGATAATATCGTAGGAGAGAAATTGAGATAAAAAATAATAGTAAATGATAGTAAACTAAAATATCGTAGGAGAGAAATTGAGATAAAAAATAATAGTAAATGATAGTAAACTAAAATATGATGGTAGGCTTCATGGTTTGTTAAGTATTAATTTTAAGTCTTAATTTGGATCGCTTAATTTTAAGAGTTCGTTAGGAAGTATGGATATGAAGAGAGTACTTATTTGTAATTTTATTTAATTTGATAACTATTATTTACAAATGAAAATTACTCATATTCATTTACTATTTAATTGATTTATAATATTTTTAAAATATTAAATATTAATTAATTAAAAATTTTGATCACGGGGGCGTTACTAGTGAATATAATTGTTGGACAGTGAATAATAAATTACTGGAAGACAAGCTGAAAAAAAAAGGAAAAATCAATCAGAGAAAATTAAAGGCACAATTAATCAAGACATTATTATATTGAATATGATGATATATACTAACATACTAGTAAAAGAATTAAAGTACTAAAATTAGAAATTCATAACTACATTAATGCTAAGATCCTTCAAGAAAGCATTTCTTGAAATGATGCTTTCTTGAAGAATGCATTTCCAATGCCAAGAATTCTTGTCCTTGAAACAATATGGAACCCATGCAGTTATTACATACCAAGAAAAGAAAAGAAAAAAAATCCAAGGGAGGAGAGGAGATCAGAAACGTCCTACGATAAGAAAAGAGAGGTGGAAGAGATAAAGATGCTTGGGTATCTGATAGGTAGCGAGAGGCAAGAAAAGGTATACAAATTGAGTTCTTGAAAGAAAAAAAGAAAGACGGGAAAGAAGAGAGGAGAGAGAGAGAGAGAGAGAGAGAGAGAGAGAGAGAGAGAGAGAGAGAGAGAGAGAGAGAGAGAGAGAGGGTGATACCGACTTATAGTAGATCAATCATATCTTTCTACGCATTTTCGGGGCGGCGTAATCACGAAGATGAAGTTTGAGTAGCGTCTTGGTTTCGAAGACATTGAAGCACTTTTTGCAGACTTTCGTGTAACCCCTGTGCTTTGTTTCATTATGCGCTTTAAAACCATTAAAAATTTTGATCATGGGGGCGTTACTAGTGAATATAATTGTTGGACAGTGAATAATAAATTACTGGAAGACAAGCTGAAAAAAAAAGGAAAAATCAACCAAAGAAAATTAAAGGCACAATTAATCAAGACATTATTATATTGAATATGATGATATATACTAACATACTAGTAAAAGAATTAAAGTACTAAAATTAGAAATCCATAACTACATTAATGCTAAGATCCTTCAAGAAAGCATTTCTTGAAATGATGCTTTCTTGAAGAATGCATTTCCAATGCCAAGAATTCTTGTCCTTGAAACAATATGGAACCCATGCAGTTATTACATACCAAGAAAAGAAAAGAAAAAAAATCCAAGGGAGGAGAGGAGATCAGAAACGTCCTACGATAAGAAAAGAGAGGTGGAAGAGATAAAGATGCTTGGGTATCTGATAGGTAGCGAGAGGCAAGAAAGGGTATACAAATTGAGTTCTTGAAAGAAAAAAAGAAAGACGGGAAAGAAGAGAGGAGAGAGAGAGAGAGAGAGAGAGAGAGAGAGAGAGAGGGTGATACCGACTTATAGTAGATCAATCATATCTTTCTACGCATTTTCGGGGCGGCGTAATCACGAAGATGAAGTTTGAGTAGCGTCTTGGTTTCGAAGACATTGAAGCACTTTTTGCAGACTTCCGTGTAGCCCCTGTGCTTTGTTTCATTATGCGCTTTAAAACCATTAAAAATTTTGATCACGGGGGCGTTACTAGTGAATATAATTGTTGGACAGTGAATAATAAATTACTGGAAGACAAGCTGAAAAAAAAAAGGAAAAATCAACCAAAGAAAATTAAAGGCACAATTAATCAAGACATTATTATATTGAATATGATGATATATACTAACATACTAGTAAAAGAATTAAAGTACTAAAATTAGAAATCCATAACTACATTAACGCTAAGATCCTTCAAGAAAGCATTTCTTGAAATGATGCTTTCTTGAAGAATGCATTTCCAATGCCAAGAATTCTTGTCCTTGAAACAATATGGAACCCATGCAGTTATTACATACCAAGAAAAGAAAAGAAAAAAAATCCAAGGGAGGAGAGGAGATCAGAAACGTCCTACGATAAGAAAAGAGAGGTGGAAGAGATAAAGATGCTTGGGTATCTGATAGGTAGCGAGAGGCAAGAAAGGGTATACAAATTGAGTTCTTGAAAGAAAAAAAGAAAGACGGGAAAGAAGAGAGGAGAGAGAGAGAGAGAGAGAGAGAGAGAGAGAGAGAGAGGGTGATACCGACTTATAGTAGATCAATCATATCTTTCTACGCATTTTCGGGGCGGCGTAATCACGAAGATGAAGTTTGAGTAGCGTCTTGGTTTCGAAGACATTGAAGCACTTTTTGCAGACTTCCGTGTAGCCCCTGTGCTTTGTTTCATTATGCGCTTTAAAACCATTAAAAATTTTGATCACGGGGGCGTTACTAGTGAATATAATTGTTGGACAGTGAATAATAAATTACTGGAAGACAAGCTGAAAAAAAAAGGAAAAATCAACCAAAGAAAATTAAAGGCACAATTAATCAAGACATTATTATATTGAATATGATGATATATACTAACATACTAGTAAAAGAATTAAAGTACTAAAATTAGAAATCCATAACTACATTAATGCTAAGATCCTTCAAGAAAGCATTTCTTGAAATGATGCTTTCTTGAAGAATGCATTTCCAATGCCAAGAATTCTTGTCCTTGAAACAATATGGAACCCATGCAGTTATTACATACCAAGAAAAGAAAAGAAAAAAAATCCAAGGGAGGAGAGGAGATCAGAAACGTCCTACGATAAGAAAAGAGAGGTGGAAGAGATAAAGATGCTTGGGTATCTGATAGGTAGCGAGAGGCAAGAAAGGGTATACAAATTGAGTTCTTGAAAGAAAAAAAGAAAGACGGGAAAGAAGAGAGGAGAGAGAGAGAGAGAGAGGGTGATACCGACTTATAGTAGATCAATCATATCTTTCTACGCATTTTCGGGGCGGCGTAATCACGAAGATGAAGTTTGAGTAGCGTCTTGGTTTCGAAGACATTGAAGCACTTTTTGCAGACTTCCGTGTAGCCCCTGTGCTTTGTTTCATTATGCGCTTTAAAACCATTAAAAATTTTGATCACGGGGGCGTTACTAGTGAATATAATTGTTGGACAGTGAATAATAAATTACTGGAAGACAAGCTGAAAAAAAAAAGGAAAAATCAGCCAAAGAAAATTAAAGGCACAATTAATCAAGACATTATTATATTGAATATGATGATATATACTAACATACTAGTAAAAGAATTAAAGTACTAAAATTAGAAATCCATAACTACATTAGCTAAGATCCTTCAAGAAAGCATTTCTTGATATGATGCTTTCTTGAAAAATGCATTTCCAATGCCAAGAATTCTTGTCCTTGAAACAATATGGAACCCATGCAGTTATTACATACCAAGAAAAGAAAAGAAAAAAAATCCAAGGGAGGAGAGGAGATCAGAAACGTCCTACGATAAGAAAAGAGAGGTGGAAGAGATAAAGATGCTTGGGTATCTGATAGGTAGCGAGAGGCAAGAAAGGGTATACAAATTGAGTTCTTGAAAGAAAAAAAGAAAGACGGGAAAGAAGAGAGGAGAGAGAGAGAGAGAGAGGGTGATACCGACTTATAGTAGATCAATCATATCTTTCTACGCAATTTCGGGGCGGCGTAATCACGAAGATGAAGTTTGAGTAGCGTCTTGGTTTCGAAGACATTGAAGCACTTTTTGCAGACTTCCGTGTAGCCCCTGTGCTTTGTTTCATTATGCGCTTTAAAACCATTAAAAATTTTGATCACGGGGGCGTTACTAGTGAATATAATTGTTGGACAGTGAATAATAAATTACTGGAAGACAAGCTGAAAAAAAAAGGAAAAATCAGCCAAAGAAAATTAAAGGCACAATTAATCAAGACATTATTATATTGAATATGATGATATATACTAACATACTAGTAAAAGAATTAAAGTACTAAAATTAGAAATCCATAACTACATTAGCTAAGATCCTTCAAGAAAGCATTTCTTGAAATGATGCTTTCTTGAAGAATGCATTTCCAATGCCAAGAATTCTTGTCCTTGAAACAATATGGAACCCATGCAGTTATTACATACCAAGAAAAGAAAAGAAAAAAAAATCCAAGGGAGGAGAGGAGATCAGAAACGTCCTACGATAAGAAAAGAGAGGTGGAAGAGATAAAGATGCTTGGGTATCTGATAGGTAGCGAGAGGCAAGAAAGGGTATACAAATTGAGTTCTTGAAAGAAAAAAAGAAAGACGGGAAAGAAGAGAGGAGAGAGAGAGAGAGAGAGAGAGAGAGGGTGATACCGACTTATAGTAGATCAATCATATCTTTCTACGCATTTTCGGGGCGGCGTAATCACGAAGATGAAGTTTGAGTAGCGTCTTGGTTTCGAAGACATTGAAGCACTTTTTGCAGACTTCCGTGTAGCCCCTGTGCTTTGTTTCATTATGCGCTTTAAAACCATTAAAAATTTTGATCACGGGGGCGTTACTAGTGAATATAATTGTTGGACAGTGAATAATAAATTACTGGAAGACAAGCTGAAAAAAAAAAGGAAAAATCAACCAAAGAAAATTAAAGGCACAATTAATCAAGACATTATTATATTGAATATGATGATATATACTAACATACTAGTAAAAGAATTAAAGTACTAAAATTAGAAATCCATAACTACATTAATGCTAAGATCCTTCAAGAAAGCATTTCTTGAAATGATGCTTTCTTGAAGAATGCATTTCCAATGCCAAGAATTCTTGTCCTTGAAACAATATGGAACCCATGCAGTTATTCCATACCAAGAAAAGAAAAGAAAAATCCAAGGGAGGAGAGGAGATCGAAAAGTCCTACGATAAGAAAAGAGAGGTGGAAGAGATAAAGATGCTGGGGTATCTGATAGGTAGCGAGAGGCAAGAAAGGGTATACAAATTGAGTTCTTGAAAGAAAAAAAGAAAGACGGGAAAGAAGAGAGGAGAGAGAGAGAGAGAGGGTGATACCGACTTATAGTAGATCAATCATATCTTTCTACGCATTTTCGGGGCGGCGTAAACACGAAGATGAAGTTTGAGTAGCGTCTTGGTTTCAAGACATTGAAGCACTTTTGCAGACTTCCGTGTAGCCCATGTGCTTTGTTTCATTATGCGCTTTAAAACCATTAAAAATTTTGATCACGGGCGTTACTAGTGAATATAATTGTTGGACAAAGTTGAATAATAAATTACCGGAAGACAAGCCGAAAAAAAAAAAAGGAAAAATCAACCAAAGAAAATTAAAGGCACAATTAATCAAGACATTATTATATTGAATATGATGATATATACTAACATACTAGTAAAAGAATTAAAGTACTAAAATTAGAAATCCATAACTACATTAATGCTAAGATCCTTCAAGAAAGCATTTCTTGAAATGATGCTTTCTTGAAGAATGCATTTCCAATGCCAAGAATTCTTGTCCTTGAAACAATATGGAACCCATGCAGTTATTACATACCAAGAAAAGAAAAAAAAAATCCAAGGGAGGAGAGGAGATCAGAAACGTCCTACGATAAGAAAAGAGAGGTGGAAGAGATAAAGATGCTTGGGTATCTGATAGGTAGCGAGAGGCAAGAAAGGGTATACAAATTGAGTTCTTGAAAGATAAAAAGAAAGATGGGAAAGAAGAGAGGAGAGAGAGAGAGAGAGAGAGAGAGAGAGAGAGAGAGAGAGAGAGAGAGAGAGGGTGATACCGACTTATAGTAGATCAATCATATCTTTCTATGCATTTTCGGGGCGGCGTAATCACGAAGATGAAGTTTTAGTAGCGTCTTGGTTTCAACACATTGAAGCACTTTTGCACTCCGTGTAGCCCCTGTGCTTTGTTTCATTATGCGCTTTAAAACCATTGAGAAGGTCAAACCCTTTGTCCAAACAATGAACACAATTGTAGGTTTTTCTTGCTGCTAGTACTTTCATATCTTCATCTTGAAGATTCTCCTCTGACATTGACATGATGGCGATGGGTGGTCCAAAGTAATACAAACAGTAGAAAATCAAGAACTATATCCGTCTATACTATTCACTCTTTAATATTCTATTGCACTTTAGTTTAGTTAGGAATGAGAGACCAACGGGATGGATCACTTATATAACATGTACATAGGCAAATTGCAAGTTAGGCTATGTTTGTTTGGGAAAAAATGTTTTTTCCATTTTTTGGTGTTTGATAAGCACCAAAAAAATGGAGAAAATATTTTTCGAAAATATTTTTTTACTTTTATAAGTAAAATGATTTACGAATTTTTTTAAATAAAATATTTTTCGAAAAATGGTAACACCCTCACAAAGACACATCCCTAACTTTTAATACACCCCACGTTACCCACCCCACATCTACCACCCCTATCCTATCCCCTTATAAAAAAATATTTATATTAAAATTAAATTTTACAATTCTCCCTCCCTCCCCTCCTCACCCCACCACCCCCACCCCACCCCGCTCACCACCACCACCACCACCACCCCCGCCCCCACCCCACCCCAACTCCCTCCCCTCCGATCGGGTCAAAATTAAATTTAATCATTTTAAATTTATTTTTAACAACTCACCACTCCACTCACCACCACCACCCCATGTCCCCCCTCCCCATCAGGTCAATTTTTTTAATCATTTTTAAATTTATTTTTAACAACTCCCCATCCCATCCCATCCCACCCCACTCACCACCACCCTAGCCTACCATCATCTTACCCTTTATATTTTCCCCACCACCCTATCATACCCCTATCCTACCCATACCCTACCTTACCCCACACCCACCTCACCCCTACTAATCCCCACCTCCATCACCCTACCCCACCCTATCTCTTTCAACTTATCTCAAATTGTGTTTTTGTCGAAAAATATTTTCATTATACACATGAAAATATTTTTCGGAAAACATTTTCCATGCCAAACAAATTAAAAACATGTTTATCTCATTTTTC
The DNA here is from genome assembly GCA_022495995.1 of Adenophora triphylla var. japonica. NCBI lineage: Eukaryota > Viridiplantae > Streptophyta > Magnoliopsida > Asterales > Campanulaceae > Adenophora > Adenophora triphylla. Next base: position 173,378 of record JAFEMH010003165.1, on the reverse strand, counting down.
GAAAAACATTTTCATTTTTCGAAAACATTTTACAGAAATCATTTTCAAGAAGTCGTTTTACGTGAAACAAACGGAGTCTTAGTTACCCAAGTTTTACCCGTTGTTGCAATGTGGTTATCAACATTAAATTTTTCGCAACCTCCTTCCCCACGTTGACATTTTGTTGCAATCCAATGAAAAATTCATTCGAATGCATGTGCCTTGCACATGATTTCAAGGGGTAAAAAAAAAAAAGACTAAAAGAAAAAACTGAATATGTCTCTCCCCTATCTCTCAATTCATATGGCCGACCCTCTCCAATCTTACCCCTTCATCTTTTTCGGCACCTACTCCCGCCCCTCTCATCTCCCCTCGTTTCCTCTCTATAGTAGCTCGTTCCCCATACCCACAAACCCAAAATCTGGAAAGGCATCAAGCCTTATTGAAAACGTCGCGACACCGTCTCACCGGAGCTCACTCTCGCTGCCAAACAACACAGATGAACTTGGTATCTCCTACTCCGATTCTAACTGCAAACGTCTACTATCTAAAAGATTAAAATCACGCCAAGGCTGAATTTCTGGATTTTCTCTCGGATAGACATATGGGTTTATTATTATTATTATTATTATTATGAGTTGGTCTTATAAAAAACGCATTTTTTCTGGCATTTAGAAAAAACGTGTTTTGTGTTTTCCCGTTTGTGTCAGTGCCAGATAAACAAAGTGCCAGTGTGACAAAGTGCCAGTGCATGTGTAACAAAGTGCCAGTGAAAAAAGTGCCAGTACCAGTTTAACAAAGTGCCAGTGTAAATTGGCACTGGCACTTTGTTAAACTGGCACTGACGCTTTTTACACGGGCACTTTTATATACATGAACTGGCACTCTTCACACTAGCACTCTGTTACACTAACTCTGGCACTTTGTTACACTAACATTTTTGCTGGCTCTCAAAAACACAAGCACTGACATTCAAAAACACATACACTGGCATTCAAAAACACATGCACTGGCACTCAAAAACACATACACTGGCACTCAAAAACACTAGTAATCATTTTTGCTGGCTCTCAAAAACACAAGCACTAGCATTCAAAAACACATGGACTGGCATTTGAAAACACATACACTGGCACTCAAAAACACATACACTGGCACTCAAATTCCCATCTGATTTGTTCTGCACGACAAGTTGTACTGGCATTCCAAAACTATTGCACTGGCACTCGAATTAAAATGGACTGGCACTCGAATTAAATTTGGTTAGTCGGAACTCATACCTCTGTTCCAAATCACAGGTCAAAATTAGGGTTTGAGGCGGAATTACATTGCCGGAATCATAATACGGGGAAGAAATGAAGCCCGATTTCCGGCAGGATTTATCTCCGGTGGCGTTTCTAGATCTTGCGGAGAGCCATGATTGCACCGATTTGTTGACTAGGTCGTACTCGGATGAGGAGGAATCTGCTTTGACGGTTGGGGATTTGAAGGATGCCTCCCGACAAACTCAGGATTCAACACCGGTAATTCCTTGAATTTCCTAGAATCTATTTTACTCATTCTCTCTCTCCAATTGTTCCCCTGTTTACCAAACAATGTAGTCTGGTTTCCCGGTAGGCTTGAGAGTGTGTGTGTGTGTGTGTGTTTTTGAATTTGGGGATGAACGGGAGTTGGGCGCCGCGAGCGAGGCGTAAGAGTCGACGTGTTCTAAAAACACGTTTTTTTTAAGCTTAAAAAAACGCATTTTTACAAGTTTTTGGTTATTATTATTATTATTATTATTAAAATCACGCCAAAGCTGCAAACACAAATGAATTTAGAGACGAATATGTGTTCAGCCGAATTTAGAGACAAATATATGTTTTGTAGCCTAATTTAGCGACAAATGATTATTTTGTTACTAGATTAAGGTGCATAATCACAAAATCTGGGGAGAAACGCGTTTCTTCATAATTTATGGAGAAACGGGGCCCGACTTGTCGCGCGACAATGCAGGTCAGAATACGTTTCTCCATAAGTATGGCACGACTCTTTTTCTGGATATCCGTCCCAAGGCTTCTGGATATCCAGAACCTTATGAAAGTGATATCCAGAATCAGAAATTTGGCCTTGGCCTTGACCTTTGCCCCAAATCTTTTTTTCTTGATATCCTTTCCAAAGCTTCTGGATATCCGTCCCAGGCTTCGGATATCCGTAACCTTATGAAAGTGATATCCGTAATCGTAAATTTGGCCTTGGCCTCGCCTTTGCCCCAAATCTTTTTTCTCGGATATCCTTTCCAAAGCTTCTCGGATATCCGTCCCAAGGCTTCTGGATATCCGTAACCTTATGAAAGTGATATCCAGAATCAGAAGTTTGGCCTTGGCCTTGGCCTTTGCCCCAAATTTTTTTTTCTGGATATCCATCCCAAAGCTTCTGAATATTCAGAACACGTTTCTCCATAAGTTATGGAGAAACGCGTTTCTCCAGAGACCGACTCGTGCATAATTGGTATTGCCGTCGTTGAACTTGAAGACAAATATGAACATAATAAAAGTGACGTGTTAGGCCCAGCGAGTAATGCCCAATCATTTATCTATTATTGCCACCATATTCTCCGTGGGCTAGGCCCAATTATCACTAGGCCCAAGGCCTGCCAAAATGATCAGTCAACTTAAGCTCATTGTCCGATCTACTTGGTCCCGACCTAGCTTGGTCCGACTCTATGATCCATATACTATTCGGGTACGGCCCAGCCTCTACCCATCAGTCAAGTCGACCTTGACCCAACAGGCGACCTCGACCTACATCGTTATGTTGACCTACAGAGTCCTGGCGTGCTTACGGTTCTTTGTCTAACAAGACTCCCTACAGATCAGGAGTTATTTAGGGATAAGATCTCTAAATACCTATCTGTTCCACAAATCATGGGATTTCATACAATCCTACCACAAATACAACTCTCATCAACAACTATAAATACAAGGCAACATCAACCGTTCCAAGGTAATTGCTCATTGTTATTTTGAATACATCTTGTTCATTATAATATTTGAGCTCTCATACTCCATATTACTCTCACGCCCGAGGGTCTTCGCCGGAGACCATTCTGGCAAGTCGTGGGTTCTGTGTTTCAGGTCAAGGAGCCAAGTGAATAGTCTTGCCACGTGGACGGAGATTGATTAGCACGATTCTTGCAGCATCAGTTTGGTTCCATTGCCGGGAATCGTGCGTGCTTGACCTCGAAATTTCTCACAGCCCTCAATCATGGTAACTTCTGATGGACACATTTCTGAAGCCTCTGACGAACACAACGAGGGAAATACTAATGCTAATGCCAATGCTGGAGACCGCAACGTCAATTTGCCTCCTCCTCCTCCTCCGCCTCGTCATCACGCTAGGGCGACGCGTTCTAATAGTATTGCTGATGGCAGGGGTTTGCCAGATGGTAGGAGGGAGAAGCGACCTTTGGTCGACCAAGGAGTCCAACCTCCTCCAAAGCGTCCCCAGGCAGGGCGAATGGCTGCAGGCGACAGTCCAGGCCCCTCAACCAATCCCCTCAGTAAGAAGGAGATGATGCTGGAGCGAGCTAGATTGTTGGCAGAGCTGATAGCGATGGAGGAGGAGCCGGAGCAGAATGACAGGAGATCAGAAAGGGCAGCTCCCTCCTAAATTTCTAACAGGCAGCCTGACAGGAGTGTTCGGCAAAATGGAAACGCTATGACGAATGAGGAGCGCCGAATTGTGGAGCGGTCTATCCGTACACACATGCCTGTCCCGAATGACGACCTGAGAAGTCATCTCAACACAAACAGAGAGCAGGAGGCTGAGTCGGAACTGAGGTGGCAAAGGGAAGCCGAGAGGAATATGCCTAGGTCGCCTGCCAGGACGGAGAGGTCGCAGTCTCACAGAAACAGGGATGGGCGTAGATCGCCAGTTCGAGATGAAAGGCGCAGGTCGCCAGTTCGAGATGAAAGCCGCAGGTCGCCAGTCAGAGAGGAAAGGCGCAGGTCACCAGTTAATTCAGTGAGGTCGCCCTCTCACAGGGATAGAAGGAGCAGACAGATAACTCCTTCTAGGAGTGACAGGCACAGAGCCAACTCGAGGAGGGAACCTCACCGTGAGGAAAGGCAAAGATCCAATGACATCTCCCATGCTAGAGACGGTCCGCCAGATGCCAGGGAATGGCTACAGTGGAAGAAAAAGTTTGAACAGTGGGAGGCCGACAAGAAGGAAGATGCTGGAAAGGGCGAACGAGGCGACTACGCTCTTCGACCTTTGTCCAAGGAATTGATCGACCGTCGACCTCCACTAGGTTTCAGATTGCCCATTCTGGAAAAATATTCGGGTGCAACCAATGCCAAGAGTCATATACAGCATTTGGAGGCTACTATGTGCTTTGTCTCCAACGAGGACGACATGATGTGTAAGGCACTTACTAGCACTCTCACCGGGGCAGCTCTTACTTGGTTCAACGGCTTGGCACCAGATTGCATCTCGATGTGGTATTATATGAGGAAGAAATTTTTGGATCGCTTCTCGACAACTGGAGCTCGGAAGATGACAGTCACCGACTTGAATAACTTGGTACAGGGAAAGAACGAGAGCTCGATGAGCTATTATACCAAATTCAAGGAGATGGTCGACAAGATTGAGGAGGACCTTACGGACAGGGAAGTAATCAATTGCTTCAGAAATGGGATAGCATCTGCAGATCTAGACTACGAGCTGACAGTCCGACTGTGACTACCCGACAAGAACTGTTCGAGAAGGCCTACAATGTGACAAGAAGGACTCAGCGAAAAATGGGGGTAACAACAAGAATGGTAAGAACCGAACTAGGGCGACTGAGAAGGTGCCCGAAGCTTTCACTCCTTTGATAGTGAGTCGAACTGAGATCCTCAACATTGTCGAGCTAGGCCCTTCTGCCCCTATGAACCCAACAAATAAGTTCAGAAGGGATAACGGCAAGTACTGCGACTATCATAAGGATACGGGCCACACTACGAAAGATTGTATGAGCTTGAAACGCATCATTCAAAAGTGGGTCGACACTGGGAGACTTGACATATACGTAAAGAGACCTCAGCAGGGTGGTGGTGAGCGAGCTGCTGGTGGACAGCAAGAGCCAAGACAGCCTAGATTGAATTTGGGGGTCATTACTGAGCAAGCAAGCAACACTGCCCTAAAACACAAGATATTCCAGCTTAACAAGGCGCCTCATGTACCACCTAGAAGGTACATCAGAGACGAGATGATCTGTTTCTACCCAGACGAGCTACCTACTAATGCAGCGGCTAGAGAGCAAGTTCTCGTTATCCCAGGGTTAATAGATGGGTGTACGACGAGCAGACTCTTAATAGACACGGGGGCCTGCAAGGATATTCTATTTTACAAGACATTCATGGAGATGGGAATTTCAGAGGAGCAGCTCGAACGTTATTGTAAGTACCCAAATCCGGATCGTCAAAATCCGTCAGAAAGTTAACCAAAATCCGTTAACTGGCCCGCTCCAGGTTAACCGGAACTCGTTAAGCTCCCTGTTGCCATGCCAACGAGACGTCCCGGGACTGCCCCGTGCATCCCGACGTCGAAGCGTACTTAACACGTGTCATCTCACGTAAAAGTATGGCTTTCCCTGAAAACGCACTTTCCGGCACTTTTCGAGGGCATTTCGGACATTTTCCGGACTGTTATTTTAAAAAACGGACAAAACTGGGACCGGGGAATGAACTCCCACACCTTTCGTGACTCACAGGGCACGTGGCAGCCATGCCACCTCCCTCTAGTCATCTTTCAATCACAAATCAAGCTGAAAAGACCAAAATACCCTTGGATTTCAGTCAAAGTCCGGCCGGACTCCCTGTGCAAATTTTCTGAAATTGCCAGCGAGCCCCTCAAAATTCCAAAATACCACAAAACCCTGGAAAACAGTCTAAGTCCGTCCGGACTCTTACTGCATTTTTCACCTATAAATAGAGGTTGCTGTCAAAACCAAAAGAAGGAAGAATTTACTCCAAGAAATCACCTCCCTCACGGCCCAAACTCAGTTTTACCCCTCCCGAGCTCCCGTTTTGTCTCGATTCGCGTGAAACTTCCGTATTTCGATCAAATACGCTCCTCACTACTCCGAAATATTGTTTCAAACTACTTTCCGTGTCCCGTACACACCCTCGAGCCAAAGGAGTCGACCCTAGCCATAGGTATAACTTCCTCTCTCTAAATCTCTCGTTTCATCTCGGTTTACGCGCCAGTCGCTACAACCGTTTCGAACAACATTATTGAAATGTAGACGCCTCCGTCTAACGGGGTCCGATACGTTTTAGCCCCTCGATCCTCTTCTCTTCCCGTAAGAGAAGTAATCATGGGTTAAAACGGCGTTCCGACCCCGTTCCGTTTACTTTTTACGTCATTTACCATTCCGGATCGATCGATCCGTTGATCGTCATTTACCATTCCGAGCCGTTTGGCTCGTTGATCGTCATTTACCATTCCGAGCCGTTTGGCTCGTCGATCGTCATTTACCATTCCGAGCCGTTTTGGCTCGTTGATCGTCATTTACAATTCCGGATCATTTGATTCCGTTGATACTGCTTTAAATACTGTCATTTACAAAGTCCGACCCGTTTGGATCGTGATAGTATTTACTTTTCAAAGTCCGAGTCGCAACCCGATTCGTTGATTGCATGTCATTTAATACGCATTTTTCCCGTAAAAATCGTTAACAATGTAATGCCCGGTTCAAAACCGGAGTTCGTCCTTCGAACTCTCTTTCAAAACGCGCGAAATGACGTTTGGCCTCCAAACGCTCATCTTCAAACTAAAAGTCGCCATTTGACACATAAAAATCATTTAATACGCATTTTTCCCGTAAAAATCGTTAACAATGACTCGCCCGGTTCAAAACCGGAGTTCGTCCTTCGAACTCTTTTTCAAAAGCTCAAAATCGACGTTTGCCACGCAAACGCTCATTTCAAACTCAAAACCGACGTTTGTCATTCAAACGCTCGTCTTTTCAAACAAAGTCACCTAATCAACGTTTGACATTCAAACCAAGATTAAGCTTGTCATTCAAGCCCCCATTTCAAAACACACACACACACACGTTTTCGAGAAAGGTAGAAAGACTCGTCATGCGAGGCGTTTCGGGTGATCTCGTAATACTCTTCCCGAAACGTAACGTGACCTCCGAACCTAACAATCTCTGGTACTCAAAGCTTTTTACTCATTTTTGCTACCAATAAAAATGATCCCCTGTTTTCAAAACCTTTTCCTAAGTTTTTGCTACCAATAAAAAGGACACCTTTTCACAATAGCCGTTTATCAACGTTTGGGCTCAAAATACAAAAACCGCGTGGCAACTCCTCATTTTCCTTCCCATGAAGCGAGGTCTCAGACACCAACACCCCTTGAAAGACAACCGCGTTTCGCGCTCGCGCGAAATCCCGGGTAATTTCAGTTGGCGACTGTGAATGTGGTGCCCAAATTTTGTGTTGGATTCACGCGAGTTTGAAGACATCCGAGTTATTTGAAAATCGGAGTCGCCACGCCATTTTGATTACCTCAAAACTTTGAAAAAAAGGTTTTTACTTGGGTTCGGAGGTTAAGTTACCCCTTGGGAAGAACGTTTGGCGTTCACCCAAAGTGCCTTGCCGGAGCAAGTCTCCCAAGATTTCATTAATCGTGCTTGCTTGCGTGCTTTCTTGTGTGCATGTGTTTGAAAATAAGGGGGGGGGGAATGTCCCAAGTTGTCTTCCGGACGTACAAACCATTTGTTGGTTGTCGCTCGGGATTCCTTGGAATTTTATGTATTTGGGATTATGATCCCGTCCTCATCTTATGACTTGTGATCATCGCATTTTAAACCTCGGGACCCTCGGGACTTGCGTGATCGAGAGAATGACTCTCTTTTGGTCAAAGATGAGGTTCTTTAGAAAAGGAGGGTCCTTAGCCCATCAATCCTACGCTTTAAGACGGTCGAGCTCGTATAGAGGCTTCATACTCTTTCTTAAGCGATAATCGGAGATATAGGGTTCAAGGTATCCCTTTCTAAAGAAATATGGAACCTTTAATGGAAGGAACGATGTAAAGATAGGATCTTTTACACCGGTCCGTTCCAAGGTTGGGGGAAAAGGGGAATGCATGATGAAAAATGACACTTTAATTGAAAAGATGACATTTTTGGGTTGCAAATGATGCACTTAGTTTAAAGAAATAATCTTTATTGCAAATGATGCATAAAGATTTGATTTTTATGCAAATGATGCATTTTTGTTGAAGAAATTGGCATTCATTATGCAAATGATGCATAAAGATTGCATTTTGTTTGAAAATGGGAGTTTTAGGTGCAAAGGATGCACCTTTATGAAAAAGACTACATTTTTATGACAAATGAGGTCTTAATGCATACAAAAGGGAAAGGGGGTGATAAAGATGTGATCTTTAACTATGAATGCCAAGTCCCAAGCAAGATATATGAATGCAATGAGCAAGTATATCAATTAAAAGCAAGGTTAGGGCGTGCGAGGTTACTAATTGCTTCCTTTGCTTCTTTGGTTGGGGCTAGGAGGAGAGATTGGTCTTGGATCTTCAAGGAGGAGGGAGGGAGCTTCTTGGCCTTCTTCTTCACCTTCTTGAGCCTTCACCAATATTCTTCACGTCTTGGGAGTGACTGAGTGTATTGCTATGGATTGTGTGTATTGTTGTTGTGTGTTGAAATGGGTAGAGGAGGGCTCTATTTATAGGCAGTCTGGATAAGGCTAATGAAGCCGTGCGGCCAGAGGCAGCGAGCTAATGCAGCCGTGCGGGCTTATCCACAATGACTCAGCATTCTAGAACCATGCAAGGTGGCATTATTCTAGAACCTTCTTCCTAATTAAGAAAAACGTGTTTTCTTAATTAGGAAGGCTCCCTTCAGCCCTTAATTTAATTTGGGACTGCTCCAGGACATTTCCGAACACTAGGAAGGTCAGGGAATTACCGGAAACTTACCGAAATTGCCGGGAAATTTAACCTAAGGCATGAGCCAGATTTGGGTACTTACAGAAGCCCCTCGGCAACGTCACTTGCAAGGCGAGTGGGGTTGTCGATAGAAAAGGATCCGATCTGGCGAATGCCGAGACGGATTGGGTGACCAAGGTGGTCGAGTGGCTGAACCTTTTGGAAGGCTACCTACGTATCCCGGAGGAATCAAGCCAGGCCGTAGTTCGGAATTAGGATCCGCTGGGGAGGAAGAAGAGAAACCGGTCTCTGTGGGGAAATAGAAGAGAAAATGACCTAGGAGGTCAAGCAATTGATCCTACTGGGGATATGCTAGAAGTGACCAAGGTGGTCGGATATCTGAACTTTTATGAGGGGCTGCTTTATCACTGAGGAGTGACAAAGAAACAGGGTGACCAAAGTGGTCGAATGGCTGGACCTTTTATAAAAGGCTACCTACGTATCCCGGAGGAATCAAGCCTTGATCGTAGTTCAAGCATCACTAGATAGTTAGGAACGATGTCTAGGATTCTTGAGATTTTGACAATTAATGGAGGCTGTCACCTGATTGAAACTAGAGCTGACGTCACTATCGAGTGGATAGAGGTAGCTAGAGTTTGGTGAACTTGAGCATACGTCTCAATCTCTTTCGAATCAGAGATATGGGTTGCCAAAGTTTGGATGATTTAAGCATACGTCACTACTCGGGATAGAGGTAGCTTAAGTTGAGAGAAACTTGAGCGTACGTCACTATTCGGGATAGAGGTAGCTTAAGTTGAGAGAAACTTAAGCGTACGTCACTATTCTGGATAGAGGTAGCTTAAGTTGAGAGAAACTTAAGCGTACGTCACTATTCTGGATAGAGGTAGCTTAAGTTGATAGAAACTTAGCATACGTCACTATTCTGGATAGAGGTAGCTTAAGTTGAGAGAAACTTGAGCGTACATCACTATTCGGGATAGAGGTAGCTTAAGTTGATAGAAACTTAGCATACGTCACTATTCGGGATAGAGGTAGCTTAAGTTGATAGAAACTTAGCATACGTCACTATTCTGGATAGAGGTAGCTTAAGTTGAGAGAAACTTAGCATACGTCACTATTCGGGATAGAGGTAGCTTAAGTTGATAGAAACTTAGCATACGTCACTATTCTGGATAGAGGTAGCTTAAGTTGAGAGAAACTTGAGCGTACGTCACTATTCGGGATAGAGGTAGCTTAAGTCGAGAGAAACTTGAGCGTACGTCACTATTCGGGATAGAGGTAGCTTAAGTCGAGAGAAACTTGAGCGTACGTCACTATTCGGGATAGAGGTAGCTTAAGTTGATAGAAACTTAGCATACGTCACTATTCGGGATAGAGGTAGCTTAAGTTGATAGAAACTTAGCATACGTCACTATTCGGGATAGAGGTAGCTTAAGTTGATAGAAACTTAGCATACGTCACTATTCTGGATAGAGGTAGGCTCAGTTTAGAGTTTTGACAATTCGGAGGTTGTCACCTAGCGTTATCCCGTTATAACGGAATTAACGGAGGCGACTGGGAATAGAGCTTGATTGCTAAAGAGATAAGGGATATTTTCTGAAAAAGATGTTATCTTGGTTAAAAGATAACGGAAGTTGCATGCCCAAATGGAAGGTCCAGGGGCAGGATTGTAATTTCTGCTCAGAGCGAATGAAGCCGCCCGGCATGAGATGGAGAAAAAGGAGCCGTACGGCTAGAGACCTGTTTTTTCCAGATTATTTAAAACAGGTTTGAACGGGCATTGGGCATTATTGCCGCCCAAGAACTGCCGAGGAAGAGAGAGAGAAAGGAGAGAATTTCTTCAAAATTCTTCAATTCCCTTTGCTTCTATCGATTGGAATGGATCCGGAGGGCAATCCCATACCGAGGCAAGCAAGAAGGAACATCTCCGCGGCTGCGAGAAGGAGGAGAAAGGAGCTCGTTCGGACGGAGAGGAAGTATGACTTCCTTACGCCTCCATCGGAGCTTTACCCGGGGAGAAGGGAGCATAAATCAACGAACCCGCGATCGGTTGGGGTAAGCATTCTCATTTTGCTCAAATCCGATGATTTTGCTTGAATTTTGAATGATTTAGGGCTTGACCTAAATTCTAGGATTTTTGAATGATTTTTTGAATGATTTTGAGATGCATGAACAACCTATGAGGCTAAGAATATGCAATGTGCAACTTATTTGATGAAAATTATGAGAATGACTCACTTTTTTCTCGCAAAATGAAGTAAGAATGAGAATTGTCTAAATATGAGACGGAGTTCTTGCCTTGTGCTAGAACTAGGTCAAAATTCTGATTTTCAATGAGAAAACATGATTTTGGAAGATGAAAATGATTCATGCATGCCATTTTATTTGAAAAAATAATGCTTATGTGCAAAGAATTGTGAAAATTGTGATTTTGTGCCTTAGGAAAGCAATGGGACTTGACATGACGCGTTTCAGATGATGAAAGGCACTTTTTTGATGCAAATAATGCTAGAAAAACTTTTGTGAATGCTTTTCTTTTGAAAATAGGTGCATTTTTGTGAATATATGCATGCTTTTGAAAATGATGAATGATTGACACTTCTTTTTTTGTGCTTGTCTACAGGAGAACAAGTCTAGAGGACCATCGGAGATAGCGGTTAAGCTTTGGCAGAGGATGCCGGATTTTGAGAAGAATGGGGTGAACCCCAAGAATTTGGTGAGGGCTACCGGCCTGGATGCGTTTGTAGAGGCCATTGGCAGGGGTGTTCACATCACCTCTAAGAGCAAGGGCTTGGTCCAGGCCCTTTCTGAGTTCTGGTGGGATAGTACCCATAGCTTTCACCTGAGCTGGGGAGAGCTGACAGTGACTCCTGCCGACTTCACAGCTATTACTGGCCTACAGTTCACCGGGAGGCCCGTGACTTGGAGAGACCACATTACAGATGAGGAGTTCCAGGCTTTGGTCGGGTTTGAGCTGATTCCCAAGGGGCTGGGGATGGAGACGCGGAACGTCGAGGTGGCAGTTCAGACTTGCATGCAGAACTTTGCTGCTAATGATGTGGACCGCTTGACTGGCTAGAGCATTCATATGGTTGATGCTATCAGTCACTATCTTTGCTAATTCTGGGACGCTGGCCATGACTTGCCTCCTCGACTCTTTGGAGGATGTGGATGGGATAGGGACGGTCTCGTGGGGAGAGGCCGGATTGGCGGAGTTGTACTTCTCTCTGGACATGTACAGTCGGAACAAAGCTGCTTCCATGTGTAAGTGCTCCAATTTGAGCTTGTTAGAATTTTCGTTAGAAAATTAACGGAAGTCATAACATTTCTAACAATTCCTAACTATCCTAACATTCCTAACAAAGTGAGGGTAAAATGGGCATTGTTATTTAAGGTTAAACCTTAAAAAGAATCTCAAAAAAGAAAAACAAATGAAGAAAACCAAATATAGCAATGCTGGAAACAAAAACTGGCTGGTCAATTTGAATTTTGAAAAAGATTATTCCTCTTGTCCAAAGCTGGAGCTGCATTTAATGAACAGTGCACGCTGCCTGATCCTATCCGCGCGGACAAGTATGTAATTTTCAGAGGGCTATAAATTGAGCCCTCCAGTCACAAAAATAAGGAGGAAGAACACAAATGCAACGAACCTCTGGCGAAATATAGAGAGAAAACAGTGAGAATTCTCAAGAATTGTCACCTTTTTCTCTCCAATCTTTCCCAACTCATACTCATCCACTCACTCTCATATTAAAGCCCTAAACACTCATACACTCAAGCCAAACACTCAAGAACACAAGGAAGATTGGTAAACCCTCCTCTTCCTAACCCTAAATCTCATCCATGCATGCATCTTCAAACTACAAAATGTAGTTCTTTCATCTTTTTTCTCTAGATCTAAGAAGATCACCATGGAAGACCATCTCCATGGATGATCTTCTACAAAGATCAACATTATTTTCAAAGCTTTTCTTTCTTACTTGCAAAAATGCACTTTCAAAACCCTAAAAAACCATTTTCAAGCACTAAATCTTGATTTCAAAGGGTAAAATCCCCTCCCCAAGCAAATGAAATGCTTAGTCTTAATGTACCCCAAGGATGGTTTGGTATAGTTGATTCACCACTAAAATGTCTAGTGATCACTAACCAAAACCTAGGGAAATGGGGACAAGCATGGATGCAAAACCCCCCTTAAAATCATATTTTCTTTCTTGAGAAGTTGCTGTCCAGTAGCAATTTTCTCAGACCTCAGTCCATGGTCTTAATTTTTGGACACAGATGAACTTGGAATTTGGTGTTGACTACAAAACACTTTTTGTAGCCAACATCCAAAGCTTTCCAGACATATTTTTACCTTATTTTTTGGGTGAGTAAAACTCCTCTTTTCAATTTTTCTTTCAGAGGCTAGTTCATCAGTTTCTGGGAATCCAGATCTCATATCTGAGGTTTCCAGAAGGTTTTGACCCCTCAAATCTTATCCAAAATGGAAATTTCTTTCACACAAAGTTTATTCAAGGAGTCTAGAGAAACTTTCATTCTCTGAGTTCATCCAGATTATGAAGTTTTAGGACCCTTGAATCCATCTCAAAATCAGGTGTTTGCTGCCATTTCCTTCTGGCAGAAGTGACTTCTCAACTTCAAAAGGTTTTTTGAGTACCAAATCTCAAACCAAAAATTCTCCAAAAAATCATGGGATCAGTTTAAAGTCTTAAAAAGACATCCCAATTTTTACTTTTTCCAGTTTCAACTTATTTTGGCCAAAACACACACACACACACACACACAAATGATTTTCAGCTTGGAAGACTCGTTTACGAGGCGCGTCGGGTGCACACTAACGTCCTTCCCGACGCGTAACATGACCTCCGAACCTAAATCTCTGATCTCGGGCTTTTTCAAAGTTTTGGCCTTCAAAATTAAAATGGCGTGGCGACTCCGTTTTTCCGGTTTTATTTGGTTTTTCAAAGAAACGCAAAAATCGAATTTTTCCCGCGAAAAAGGCAACACATCGTTACACAAAGGGCGACTCACTGGGACTAAGCTTTTTAATAAAAATGGTATTCGGTATATTGGTGGAAACCATTAAATTTCCCGTTATCGCCTCCTAACACGAGTCGGGGATAAATTGTGGTCTAAAAATCCCACGTCCCGGTATCACCGTTTTCAAAAAAAAAAAAAAGGCTTTTGAGGGTCAAGCTTCCGTCCCGGCCGAAAATCATTTTTGTGTGTGTGTTGATTTTTGCACGCTTTTCATGTTGTTTTGGCCGCCGGAGAAAGTCAAAATTTTGACTGTCGGAATAATGTCCCTAACCGTCGGAATTTTCATGCTTACGTGCTTATGTGCTCATAAAAAAATTCAAAAAAAAAAGGGATTTTCAAAAAAAAAAAAAGAAAATCTCCAAAAAAATCATGCATCATATTTTTTAAGACACATAAAAAAATTTCTATTTTACTCGTAAAGGAATATAGATCGCTTGCACACTACGCGCACGTGACCGTACACCGCACACTACGTCCTTAACCCGGGGAAATCCTTGTCGCGGTCCGTTTGGTCTTATTACGCCTCTCGGATGAGCACAGGACTACCCAAACATCCCATGGAGCCTCGTGTCGACCATGCACTTGTCCGTGACACACTTTGTCCGAGACCCGGTTGGTTTTTAGTCTGGTCCGTGTCATGCCCCGTCCGTGTATAGACCTTTCCTTTCAAGCCTTTGTCGGCATACCGACTCAATATCTCTCGGGTCCCTAATCAGCCGCTAATCGCCGAAGTTCTCGCCGGTTTTCCGCCGCAGACTTTGACCAAGATATTGACCGGCGCCTTGACTTCGGCTCGATCGGCACAAATTATACACCGACTCCCAAAGCATTGACACCGAGTCATCAAGGATTAACGGTTATTCCATGCCTAATTACGGCTTAACCGACGACAAGTCAAGATCAATCGCGGACATTTATCACTCCAAATCATGCCGACTTTTTGTCGAGCCCCTCGGACATAATCTTGACTTTCGACGTCGCCTTTGTCCGTAATTTACATCGAATGCTCGTTAAGACTCGATTACCCGCCGACTTTTAGGATCGTTTTTCTTTCGGTCGGTGGGACCCGCTTGCCCTATAGGACCCTCGCCCGGGCTGTCCACCCCGGGAGGTCGAAATACTGTGTGGAATACGAGGGGCTTATAGACGTAGTGACGGGCCCACCGATCCAGAATCGAGTAGTTTGCGAAAAGAAGAGCAATCTTTTCCAACCGATTAGGTTAATAAAACATGTTTTAAGTAAACGTGAACAAATAATCTGCATGTTGCATGAGCCTAAAGCCCAAACACCTACCCTCCTTCCATTCCTGCACATCTCGAACCTTCATGTCCTTTCCCCGCAGCCTCCGCACAAAGCTTGGTTTCGGGCACCGGGTCACCGTTTGATCCGGTTGGGAAGAGTCAAGCGCATCGTCGCCTTCGCCGTTTGTTCCGACTCCGGTTTCGGAATGTCTCGCATCGCCGGTAATGATGGGGATAACGTCACTCCGCCTCCCGGACCCTCGTACAGAGCAACAAAGTGGAATCAGCTAGCGTAACGTATGAGGTTACGACAGAAGCACAAATAAACGGCCTTTATGGAGGCTATTAAGAGTCACGCCTCGGCCGCCACCTCAATCCGATGGCACCTTCACCGTGGAAGAAGACGAGGATGCCAACCCCACTCGCCGCCCGATTACACCAGATGCCGCCACCCACCTCCTATGGTGCCACTACCGTAACCCATGCTCCTCGATTTTCGGGTCACCAGCTCTCCCAACCACAGCACCACCGGATCCATGCAGCCCGACGGGCACAAATCGGTTGGGGGCAAAATCGCACGGAATGTCTTCTCATGGTTGGGGCTATCTCGGAATGCCACAGCCTAATCGGGATCCCGCCTCGCTCGGAACCGATCAATCCGGACCTTCACAAAGAATGCCGCCACAACTTGGAATGCCGCCACAGAGCCGGCACTAGTTCACCAAGCCCTCACACAGAATCCTCCTCCGTTACGCCTCCATCCGTGTCATCCGAATCACCAGACCGCAGCATTCCCGGGTTACACACCTTCACCACAAGCGGCCATGCAATTCAACAATCCGGGACAAGCAGCCCGCACTCAAGCCTACTTACGGGCCCCACTGAAATCCAAGTTATCCGGCTACATCGGGCTGCCCCCACCTACTTTGCCGCTGAAAATCCACAAAGAAGCCGCAAGGTTCTACCCTTGCTCAGCTCCTACTCATGCTCCCCAGGGTAACTCGGCCCAGGACAGATGTTTTCACCTACGTCCCCGGCCGGCCGTTCCCTCCACCCGCCCGCTCCAGTGGTAGCTCCTCTCTCTAGCTCGCCCACTAGCTTGAATGCCATGGTTCCGCCACAAGACCCTCATCTCGGCCCGGTTCATGGAACAACACAAGGAAATGAAAGCGCAGACGCCGAACCGATCGCCAAGAAGTTCCCGCCTTCCGGCCTACGTGCACGGACTCCATTGTTCCCCGCCCCACAAATTCGTGATGCCAAATCTGGATCTCTTTGATGGGACCGCATGTCCGAAAACCCATTTGGACACGTATACCTTGGCGATGAAAGCCAAAGGATGTACCAATCAGCCAGCTGGCCGACTATTTCGCCTTATCCTTGAAGTCCAAAGTGCCTTAAAGTGGTTCTTCCGTTTGAAACTCCGGGGCCGTGGCCACATGGGACCAAATTACCAATGCCTTCACAGAAAAATATAAGGCCAACTTGGAATGGGAAACAAATAGGGTTGACCTACAAACAACAAGCAAATGGCCCCCGATGAGAATGTTGGGGACTTTTACAAGCGGTGGAATCCGAAACTCAGCTGAAATGGCCATCCCTCCTTCCGAAGAGGAACAACCGGACATCTTCCAGCCATGCTTGAAACCACATCTCGAGAGCCTCCTCGGTCACTTCCCATACTGCACTTGCGGGCCACGGTTAACTCTGCAGCCTAAGTTTGAAAAGGCCTACACCGCAACCGGCCGCCGCACTCGCTACGTATATCGGGCTCCTCCCGCAAACACCGCCCGCTCCCGCCAAAGGCAAAGAGACGATTAACTATGCGGGACAGGAATGTAATAACACGACTCCTTTTGCTCCCAGAAACCAGCCGAGCCTGCAACCGCGGGTCATAAATCTCGAAAACTTTGGAATGCCCCCGAATGACATCTTTAGGGACTCGGTGAAAGAAGGCTTGCTGCGGCCTTTGGAGAATTTCCAACCCGTAAATCCGAATGCTCCCGTGGATACTACAAAGTATTGTGCCTTTCATCAAGCTCACGACATCCGACCGACAAATGCTTTACTCGAAAAAGGCAATCCAGGGGCTAATAGAGCAAGGAAAGTTGGAAGGCCCCGAGGGCCTAACACAAAAAAATCCGCCGCCAAGGAACCATAATCGTGAATATGATTGAATGCGGAGAATCTTCACACGCCCAGGAAGATGCCGATGAAGGTCCCCAAATACCCGTGGCCAATCTCGTCGAGGATCCCGACTCGGATTCCCTCGCCTCGAGGATATCGAACGAATCAACCCATCTTGGTCTCATGTCGAGACTCCTTGCAAGAATACGAGGCCCGCTATTTCTCGAGTGAAGGGAAGGCCGATACCGAAGAACCGGGGCTGTTCCGCCGTAACATGAAAGAACTATTTATACAAGATGGTTAGAACATAAGAGAAGATTCGAACAAGAAAGTTTCCGGCGAGCACCAGATCGGGGCTTATCAAAGAAAGAGGCCGAAGAGCATCTGGAGCTAGTACACTTTCGCAAATTGGCTTTGGGAGAGCCCGAATATGATCCCGAGAACAGTGAAGAATCTAAGAGGAGGATTCCTTCTATATCCTACCCGGTGTCAAATACGTGCCACCCCTCTCACTCTTCCCCGCAATTTCGGGAGGAGAAGCCGAATCGCAATTACCATCACTTCCGGGAATGGGAACATATGACAACTTTTGCGGCCGCACGCACCCATATTCCCCAACGGGTTTGATCAACGCTCCCTCTCACCGAAATCCCCGTGGTATGGGAAGAAGATTCCGATGACAATGATGATGATGATGATGACGCATTTAGAGCGAAGAGTCAACCGAGGCCCCGATCCGAAACAACTGGAACAATCATGCCGAAATGAGCCCACGGGAGCTAGGCACAATGGCCGGTTATCAAAGAAGCGACGACGAAGAAACTTCGGAAGACGAATATGAGACCGAGGACATGAAGGCCATGAAGTTTCATGGATCGAGCACGTGGATGTCTTAGAATTCAACACCGCTACCATGCTTTGGGGAAAGGGTTTTCAGTGTCCGATCCAGCCGATAGTCGAAGATCCGATCGAAAGAGGAAAATTAACTCCCATCCGCCCAAATGAAAAAATAACCATGGTTAGATCAAATCCACCCTTAACAAAGTAACACTCCTTGTCGTGGTTACCCAAGAAGAGGTCACCTTCCCGAATGTATGTCGCCTTTCAGAGAAGTCCTAGAAACCGGCATGATACCGGATGCGCCTCCCACACGTAACGCTATAATCATCTCCAACTCGAGTATTACGTAAGGGAATCGAATGGCTGCACTATACCGGGATGAGATCGAAAAGCCGCCGAGTCCCGACAATAGCGACTCTTGTTGCATGATAACTATGAGCAAGGCCGGCCATGAGAGTGAATCGAGGACGCCCTAGCTCTGTGGGCCATCCAAGGGGCAACAACACAACCCCAAACCCGAAAGCCTCGTGACTTGGGAAGCGCTTATAAGGGCCGCCTCAGAAGGAGCCGCAGCCTCACCCTCACGTCACTAGACTCCGTCGTAACCAATGGCCAATAGCCAAAAGGGCTCCCCCATTGACCCTAGCAAAGATTGAAGAAATCCAAATAAGAGACGACCGATGAGGAAGTTAATCGTTGACCCGATCCGGGCGTAAATCTTCCAAGGAAATCCCAAGGCGTATAAGAAGGCCACAGATCAAGCACCAAAAGAAGATCGCCGCCCTATGCTAAGACAAACAAACCTGCACTCGAAAAGAGGATCCCGTGCTCACCCGCTTGAAGCAAACACAGCCAACATTTCCTCTCGGTCTCTACTCACTTCGCCTTATCCCCATAAGCCGAAGCCGGAAGAAAGCCCGGCTCGCACTCTCGTGCCTATTGATGCTACTCCCGATGATGTGGTACAAATGATTGGAAACATCCACTACGGAACATAATCACTTTCACAGTATCTCGACCTCCCTCAATTTGGGGCCGATCATAATGAGCCTCTCTTCATCACACCCACTGGATGAACGACGCCTCCCTCGGGTCCCGGTTGATAATGGGTCCGGAATGAACATTCTTCCAAAGCAAAGATCATGAGCTTGCTTGATATCAAGACTACAGACTTGAAGCCTTCTTCTCTCACAAATCAAAGCTTACGACTCAACATCCCGAGCAAATTCCTGAGTTGCTACTTTAGACCTCCGGGTTTGGACGTAAATTGATACCCGTGGAATTCCGTGTTATCGACATCCCGATTACTTTCAATGCCCTGCTGGGAAGACCTTGGCCGCACCAAGTCAAAGGGGTCGCCTCAAGCCTCCACCAAAGGTGTGAAATTCGCCTCGAATGGGGATCCGACGACCATTTACGGGGATTTAGTCACTTTAGAGGGCACAGATACAGCGGAATACCTATTCTCGAAATCAAACATGACGAGGAAGGTCACATGCTAACGGGCTTCACTGGCCGAGCCTCCCAAGGCCCAAGTGTGCAACATAGATCCGACGGTCACTGGGATAAAATCCCACCGGTCTTGAAAATGATGAGAAAAATGAGCTATCTACCCGGCCTCGGTCCGGGGAAGCGCCAACAAGGAACTTTCAAACTCATCGAAGTAAAAGGACAAAATACTTCGCCACGGCCCGGGATATGAGGCCTCCCCAATGACACCGCAAAGGGAAAAAGATTTGAAGCCGCCACAGAAAGGTCCCGCCGACAATCCCAAATCTCTCCCCTTCACCCTAATTTGGCCGACTACTTTGTAAAGGGTCCCACACAACCAGAAACATCACAGAGCCCACTCCTACGGCAGGATGGCTAAAGCTACAGGATAGCCTCAACAAGTTCGGAGGAACCAAGGCTAACCCGGTCCGTAGAATGTTCCCGGACCTACCCAAGATACCCGGGGCTACCACTACCATGAAAAGTGAGTATACCTTCAGAGGCGTGCTCGACTCCGGTGGAACAGCCGAGAAGCTCACAACCACTATTCCTACCGCCCAGAAGATCCGAAACCCGAATTCGAACCGACAAAGGCCAAAAGCTAAGGCCACGGAATTTCCCTCGATGATTGGGATGGTCTCGATTATGCAAAGAATTGTTCAAGAAGAAGTCCAGGTGCCGACCCGATTGATCTCGGCTCGGTCCAAGAGATGATAGCAGCAATTGAGAAAGGAAAACAAAAACAAAGACAGCTCCCGAGTCATGAGGCCACCAATAGCGATGCCGCTAAAGAATTGGGAAACTCTCTCAGTGCCCGTCCGCGACCAAGGAGGAAATGATCACCAAGCTTGGATTGGTCCCCCGTCCCTTTGTGTCAATCTAGGACAAGTCCTCCCAGCCTCTCTCGTTAAGATCGAGTCTCTAGGGTCGTCCGACGGCCTTACGCCCGAAGACTACGAGTCCGTAGCAAGCGCCGTATTCCCTTTCGTTTTCAATGAAATGACGAACCTTTCGAGTATCCCTTGATTGCCACTTTAACTAATGATGAATTAATTAATAAAAAATTTTTTTTTAATAATAATTCATTAGATAAAGAAGCGTACACATTAAACAAAAAAAAATCAAACAACAAAAAAATCTTTAAGCAAAGTTGTCCGGAAGAGGAAAATCGAGCCCAAGCCGCCGAAGAGATTTTGACGAGTGTGAATTTGGGAACCGCGGAAGAGCCTAAAGAGACGCAGATTGGTGATTTCTTTGAAGGAATGGAAAGGATGCTCGCAAAGTCCTACAAAATCCTCAATTCAAAGAAAGTAGACCTCTTCATCAAAGAAAACATCATGTGCAGATACGGGTTGCCCGCCGAAATCATCTCGTATAATGGATCCCACTTCGAAGGGGAATGTGAAAACCGCCGGCGGAATTCCGAATAACCCGTCACAAGTCATCTCCCTACAGCCCCAAACCAACGGAGCCGTCAAGCAAAGCAAACAAGACTCGGGAAAATATCATCCGGAAAATGGCCGTCCAAGGCGTAGATTGGCCCGAGAAGTTACACTGCACTCGGGGCTACGTAACATCGGGCCGAACGGCAACCGGGGAAACACCTTTTTTGCCCTCACATACGGAATGGAAGCCGTACTCCCAATCGAGCCGGAAATACCCTCGCTCCGTATACCGCCGGAAAGCGATCAACGAGGTCGAATGGCTCCAGCAGTCGCCATGACGAATTGGCCCTACTAGACGAACGCCGATTGAAGGCCATGGAACACATCCGAGCCTACCAAGGAAGAATGGCCAGAGCCTTCGACAAGAAAGTAAAGCATCGGGAGATCCGAGAAGGTGATCTCGTTCTAAAAGAAAAGCCCCCACCCGTATCAACCCTCTCGGCAAATGGGAGCCTCGTATGGGTCGGGCCATATGTCGTCCGAAGATCTTCTCCGGAGGAGCCATGCAACTTGCACCTCGACGGGAATCCCTTTGTACACCCGGTGAATGGTGACAAGCCGCGCGCATACTACGCGTAAAAAAAAAAAAAAAAAAAAACAAAAAAAAAAAACAAAAAAAAAAAAGACAAAAAAAAAAAAACAAAAAAAAAAAAAGAGTGCTAAAAGAGTAATACCCAACTAGGTTAGAAACCCGAAAAGGGCGGCCTAGGTAAAAACAGTGGTTGCACCAAAAAAAAAAAACAAAAAAAAAACAAAAAAAAAAGAGTGCTAAAAGAGTAATACCCAACTAGGTTAGAAACCCGAAAAGGGCGGCCTAGGTAAAAACATGTGGTTGCACCAAAAAAAAACAAAAAAAAAAAAAACAAAAAAGAGTTCACCAAAGTTGAACTACGAAGACCCGAGCTCCTCAAAATGAGGGGAACGTAGGCAAATGGAAACGGTTCGGTCTAAAGCACAAATAAAAGCCATACTTTGGCATCAATACAATTGATCGACCATGAAAGCGTCTCGAAAAACTCTAAAGCAATTCAAATATTCATTACAAGTTAAAAGCTCTTTGATGAGTCTAAGCCCGATTCATTCCTACAACCGGCAACCTCGCTAAAAGAAAACTAAGATACATAATCAAACTAATGTGTCTCATGGCAAGAAAGGGATACTTGGAAACCTCGTAGTCACTCCAAGCCACTCGCATCGGCCTCTCCCTTCTTCTTCCCCTCCGAGTCTTTCTCTTCGAACCGGAAAAATGTCGGTATTCCTCCTACCAAGCTCGTATAGGAACAGGGTCTATCAAACCGGCCTCCGTCGTGGCCTTAGTAGCCCTAGCGTCATCCCTCATCTCCCGTAACCTAGCCGGTAACATAGGAGCCCTCCTCTCCTCGTCTCTTGACGTAAGCCTCATAATCGCCGCGCCGTCTCCGCTCCCGTCATGAGGATTGGCCCTCGCCTCGGCCCTCCTCCTCTCGAAACAGCAGTCCTCCGCACCCATAATGGCCTCACGCCGCCTCAAAATAGCCACCCGAGTCTCTCCTGCATGCCTCTCATACCAATCCAGGTACCAAGTGGTCAAGAACACCGGTCTCTGACGCTCGAGAATAACCCGAGGAGGAAAGGCATCATACCTCCATGCTCGGGAAAGAAATGGAAACACCGAGGGATCATCCATGGAAACAGGAGCCACCACCCCGGTGGCTACATCATCAAAGCCCTCCAAAGGAACTCCGCTCCAAGCCAAACCGCCTAAGGACCAGAGCCGAATGTAGAAACCGGACCGAGAAAGCCCCTAAGCATAACCACTGGGACCCGTCCCCGAAGCACTCTGCGAGTCTCCACCCGCCAACGAGGCACCAACCATCTCGATATCTTCAGCCCGCGACCCGCCATCCAACGCTCCCACGAGCCCCGATCATCAAAATCTACATCAACACCTCTCCCGGCAAAAGTCCAAGGCTCGATCATATCGTAGGTTTCCCGAAGAACCCCCAAACGCTCCATCGCCCACTGTGGTCAAGAGAAACGGGCTGCCCCCGTGCATGTACCGCCGTCCGGTAGCTAATCTGTCGAGAGCATGAAAAGTCTCCCCAAGAATCAAAGGAACGACATCTTCGCCTGTGCGACAGTGAACGACAACATCCAGCAGAGACCGATGGCGCATCCCAAAGGAATAGACCATGAACAGTGGTGCCAAACATACAAAGTGCAAAGGCATCCCAATAGGCATCATCCACCAAACCTAGGCCCCTAAATCTGTCGGGAAGACCGGAAATATCGAAATGATCGGGACCGCGGATCATACCTTGCGCTTCCTCCGGGAAAGATGAAGGAGGACGCACAATCGTCAACAAAAGAAGCCCCTCCGGCAAAGGGACCGCTATCTCTTCCACCTCCGGACCTCCAAGCAAGGCCCGAAATTCTTCCACATCGGAACAATCTCGTTGAAGGAAAGGCAAAAGACATGCCTTCTAGTATCCCAAAACGAAGAAGAAGCTCTTAAGAGGTCATAATCCGGAACCAATTCTTTGAGAGACCACAAGCATCGTACCTTGTACCTTTCTTCAAAGAATGATCTTCTCTCGTGCATGATCTCCCTACACCACTCCTTGAACTTTTCAAAGAACAACATTTGCCCTTCTTTGGACAATTTTGGAGAATTTTTGGCCATTTCCATGGTTTTTCTCTTTCTCCCGAAAATGGCCGTTTGACCGGAGGTTGAAGAGGATATTTGAATTTGAAATAAAGCAAGACCAGGTCCGAACCAAAATTAAAGGACAATGTCGAAGCCGACCCTATCCGCGCGGATACAAGGGATGTCATTACCAAAAAAATTTTGCAAATGTACCAAGCCGCTACACCAAAAGAGGAATATTCCGTCCCGGTTGCTCGAAACTTGTGCAAAAACCTCCCCAAACCGGTCCATATACCAAACACCCTTGCAAAAAAACAAGGCTCATGCAACACTGCATTCATACTGCATTGCATTCATAAAATAAAACCCTAAATTATTACATTCCAAAAAAGAGAGTGTGCATAAAAAAAAAAAAACAAACAAACATCAATAAAATCCTAAATTACTACATCCAAAAAAAAAAAAATGTGCATAATCTGTACAAATCTAAATCTAAATCTCAAAAAAAAAAATCAATCGGAGTCTCCAGCCCGATGTCTCCTCGGCCCTCTTGCGACTCGGGCCCGCCTCGTCAGAGCCCCGAAAGTCTCGGCTCGAATCGTCCTCATCTCCAAAGAGGCTCGTCAGGACCAACCGGCACACTCCGATAGGGCAAGCCGAGATCTCGCGAAGAAATCGAACCCGAAGGTGAAGGCGTCCGACTCCCGAACATACGGAGACGACCCACCATGCCGCCAAACGTGTCCCCGCCCGTACGGATCCCCGAGAATGACGTGATCCGAAGGCGGCGCCGCGCGGTGATCAAGGAGAGGAGAAAGAGGAGTCTCGGAAGAAGTCTCCGAGCGAATAGGGAAGCCTCCCGTCCGATGTGCGCCGGCCGTGGTCGCCTCGCTCTAGCCTCGAGGAGCCCCGCAAGCGACCATCCTCCCGATGAATCTCTTGGCCCCGATCACTTGCTTCGTCGCCTTCTCGACGACCACCTCCGAAAACTGCACAAAAGCAAAAGCGTCAAAAAAAAAAGAGAAGTGATGCTAAAGATGATGAAACAAAAGAAAGAAAAGAAGGGGAAAAGGTGAAACCATACCTTCATACCCAGACGAGGCCGGAAAGCTCGTGGAAGCCGCTCGGCCGAGGGATTCGCACCCTCAATCGGACCCCATCCCGGATATAGGAAAATCCGTCCGAGGGTACCGCGGATCCCAAGCCCCTCCCTATCCGTAACCCGAGGCATCCTCGCCTCCTCAAGACGAATGTCGCATACGGCTCAATCGCCACGAAGTCCGAGAAGTGCCGACTCGCTTCGGTAATCATCCCAGTCACGGACCGATCGCTCGGGTGCATCATATCGGCGGGAGGCTCCACCGGTGTCCTCAAAGGCGAGTTCACGCCATGCCGGCGCGTCACCCTCTCTCCCGCATAATATGCATCGCAGTCGACCCTCAAAATCCTCCGCCGCACCAAGTCCCGATCTCGCCGCCTTCACCGCGCCACCTCAAAGCGATCCTGTGGGAAGAATATCATCCCCTCATCCGTCTCGGCCTCCGTCAAAGGAAGGCAATCCGCGCACTCGAGAGTCGTACGCCCGGAGCTTATCTTCTCCCGGCATGCTTGGACCAAGACCGCATGGCCGGATACGCCCGACGTACTCCGCCGCCGCCGCCACACCGTGACGTGAAAACTCCAACGCCCATACCGCGAAAGGTAAAAATCCAATCAATCCAAAGGCAAATAAAAGTGTGTGCTCAAAAGAAGAGAGGGAAAGCAAAAAGAGAGCTTATACCTCCAGGGCAAACTCAAGCAAGATAAGGAGCTCACAGCCTCTTCCTCCTGTACCTATCAAGAGCAAAATAAAGCTCGCCACTCGGCCTCTCCCCACGAGACATCTCCGGCCGTCTCCATGTCCTCCAAGGACCTCAAAGCAAGGCAAAGACCGCCGTCCTCAAAGATGTCCAAAGAGCGTGCTCGAGAAAGCAAACCACAAGAAGGCCCCGGCAACTGATCGGCGCCTATCCTCTCCTCCCCACCTCATAGCTCGCTATGGTCTCCACAATCTTGCCGTAGACCACGGCATACTCCATCCCCATCCCCTTTTTGGGAATAGGGGAAAATCCTGTAAGAGCTCGCAGATCGGCATCGCCGTAGCCATCCCGCCACTCAATGCTACGTCCCATTAAAGGACAGCCCGTAATCGCAAAGATAGTCGGAGGGCGTAACCGTAGCCTCGCCCCGTAAGAAGTGGAAGGTGTGGGTCGCGCCCCACCAATGCCGCGCCAGAGCAAACATCAAGCCCTTGCTCTTAGGGAACTTGACCAGCCCCTCAAGCACTCGACAAACTCCCAAAGCCCCGTCTCGACAACAATCCGTCTCTGACTCGGCAAAGCTCCTCGGCCCGCATCCGGAAGCCGATCCCACAAGTCAATCACGTACTCCACCGATCCTCGAGTCTTCATTTTGTTCACCAAGCTCCGTCACAAAACGGTTTCCGCCCGTAAAAAAAAAAAAAAGAGAAAATGTCAAAAAGATTGCATTTGCATTTACATTAAAAAAAAAAATTTTCGACAAAGATAACAAAGATACAATGAGCATAGCCCCATTTTTCTCGCATAAAAGAAAACAATTTTCAAAGAAGTCCCAATGCATTCATCAAAAAAAAAAAAAAAAAAAAAAGATGCATTCCTACGGAAGTAAAAACTCCGTCCCATTTTCAAAAAAAATGCATACATGCATATCATCCATCTTACATGCAACGGGAGGAAAAATCCGTCCCACTTTTCAAAAAAAAAAATCCTAAACATACATACATCTCATATTGGCAAAACGCCCATTCTTTCCAAACAAAATGCATGCATTGCATCATCACTCATCACTATCAAAATTCAATTTCAAAAAAATCATCATCATCATGACATGCAATATTCAAAAAAAAAAAAAAAAATCACAATTCTTCGAATTTTCACATGTAATTTTCGAATTAAAAAAATGTGGCAAAAATGCCAATTCTTTTTCCCAAGCAAAGTGCACATTTTGGGTTACTCATATACTCATTACAACATGCAAAGCATCAAAATCAAGATTCAAAGCCAAGAACATCAATCATTCAAATTTTCAAAAAAAAAAAAATTCAAAAATCACCCAAAAATTTCAAGCAAGAAATCGACAAAGGGATCAAAGGGTTTCAAAGTATACCGTTCGGAGATGCGGATCCGAAGCCCAATGTTGCCAAGCATCGGGATAATGCTCCTCCGTAACCGATTGCGAGAGATTGTAATGCCTCCTCATCCGGACGAGCTCCAATCGCCTCTCCGCTACCGGGCCACGTCCTTGGCCTTGAAAAGCGCCTTCCCCGTGTTCCATTGCTCGAAAATCGAAGAAATCGGA
This sequence comes from Adenophora triphylla var. japonica, assembly GCA_022495995.1. Lineage (NCBI taxonomy): Eukaryota > Viridiplantae > Streptophyta > Magnoliopsida > Asterales > Campanulaceae > Adenophora > Adenophora triphylla. The sequence goes on along the minus strand of JAFEMH010003165.1, from coordinate 146,270 downwards.
AGAATTTCGAAGCTTAAATGGCCAAAAATGGCGGATTTTGCAGTTTTTCTCTCTCTGCTCTCGACAATTTCAAAAAATTGGACTGAGGAAGAAGAAGGGCGTTGGCCCTAATTAATACCCCTGGTTTTCAGTCCCTGTCCGCGCGGATAGGATTGCAAGGGTCAAAATGACCCTTTTGCCCCTTTAAAATTTCAGGACTCTGCAATTCAGTCCCCAACTTGACAGAGTTAACCAAAGTTAACCAAAGTCAGCCCCTTGTCAAGAAAATTACCCCCCTAGCCAAACGTAAGACCGAGTGCCCCGAGAAAGATAACGAGATCCCGTATCTTTCATCAAAATCATTTCCGGCAGTAAAACGTAAGACCGAGTGCCCCGAGAAAGATAACGAGATCCCGTATCTTTCATCAAAATCTCCCCCGGCAGTCAAACGTAAGACCGAGTGCCCCGAGAAAGATAACGAGATCCCGTATCTTTCATCAAAATCTTCCCCGGCAGTCAAACGTAAGACCGAGTACCCCGAGAAAGATAACGAGATCCCGTATCTTTCATCAAAATCATTCCCCTAGCCAAACGTAAGACCGAGTACCCCGAGAAAGATAACGAGATCCCGTATCTTTCATCAAAATTACTTCCCTAGCAAATCAAACGTAAGACCTGAGCTGAGAAAGATAACGAGATCCCGTATCTTTCATCAAAATCTTCCCCTAAGCTAGTCAAACGTAAGACCGAGTGTCCCGAGAAAGATAACGAGATCCCGTATCTTTCATCAAAATCTTCCCTAGCAAGCCAAACGTAAGACCGAGTGCCCCGAGAAAGATAACGAGATCCCGTATCTTTCATCAAAATTACCCCCGGCAGTCAAACGTAAGACCGAGTGCCCCGAGAAAGATAACGAGATCCCGTATCTTTCATCAAAATTATCCCCTATAGCCAAACGTAAGACCGAGTGCCCCGAGAAAGATAACGAGATCCCGTATCTTTCATCAAAATTACCCCTAGCCAAACGTAAGACCGATTTCCCCGAGAAAGATAACGAGATCCCGTATCTTTCATCAAAATTACCCCTAGCCAAACGTAAGACCGAGTGCCCCGAGAAAGATAACGAGATCCCGTATCTTTCATCAAAATTACCCCCTAGCCAAACGTAAGACCGAGTGCCCCGAGAAAGATAACGAGATCCCGTATCTTTCATCAAAATTGCCCCTGCAGCCAAACGTAAGACCGAGTGACCCGAGAAAGATAACGAGATCCCGTATCTTTCATCAAAATTGCCCCCTAGCCAAACGTAAGACCGAATGCCCCGAGAAAGATAACGGATCCCGTATCTTTCATCAAAATTGCCCCCAGCAGTCAAACGTAAGACCGAGTGCCCCGAGAAAGATAACGAGATCCCGTATCTTTCATCAAAATTATCCCCGGCAGTCAAACGTAAGACCGAGTGCCCCGAGAAAGATAACGAGGTCCCGTATCTTTCATCAAAAATCCTTCCCGGCAGTCAAACGTAAGACCGATTTCCCAGACAAATACGTCTGATTTTCCCCCGGCAGTCAAACGTAAGACCGAGTGCCCCGAGAAAGATAACGAGATCCCGTATCTTTCATCAAAATTGCCCCCGGCAGTCAAACGTAAGACCGAGTGACCCGAGAAAGATAACGAGATCCCGTATCTTTCATCAAAATTGCCCCCGGCGATAAACGTAAGACCGAGTGACCCGAGAAAGATAACGAGATCCCGTATCTTTCATCAAAATCTTCCCCTAGCCAAACGTAAGACCGAGTGACCCGAGAACGATAACTAGATCCCGTATCTTTCATCAAAATGCCCCGGCATAGTCAAACGTAAGACCGATTTCCTGACGAGTACGTCCGATTTTCCTCAAAGAAAGGCTAACGAAATCCCCAAAGAATTAACGGAATCCCAAAAGCCAACGAAATCTCGAGTAGTACTCGAACTACGAAAGGGCTTGATTCCCACTAGGGATACGTAGGTAGCCTATCATTAGGTCCAGCCCCTCGACCAAAACGGTCACCCTCTCCTTCGGCAGCAGACGAAGTCCACCGAAAGGCCATTCCAAATTAAGGTCCGAGGCACCTAAAAAGCCATCTCCAAGGTCCGAGGCACCTAAAAAGCCATCTTCAAGGTTCGAGGCACCTAAAACGCCATCTCCAAGGTCCGAGGCACCTAAAAAGCCATCTCCAAGGTCCGAGGCACCTAAAACGCCATCATCAAGGTCCGAGGCACCTAAAACGCCATCTTCAAGGTTCGAGGCACCTAAGACGCTATCACTAGGAAAACAATAAATCGCAAAAATCCCCAGCAGAGCGGATACCCGTCAGACCAAAAATGGTCATTCCTATCCCCAGCAGAGCGGATAGCCATCAGACCAAAAATGGTCATCTCTTATCCCCAGCAGAGTTTCTTTCCAAAGAACCGATCGTAGAACTCGCTCATCGTGTTCGAGGCACCTAAAACGCCATCATCTCCAGGGTCAAAGACCCGAACTACGACTGGCTTGATTCCCATTCGGGATACGTAGGTAGCCTATCGCTAGGTTCAGCCACCCGATCACTCGATCATCCTGCCAAATATGGAGCCTTACTCTTATCGACGACCCCGCTTCCTTCGAAAGCGCCGTCGCCGAGGGGCTACTGTAAGTGCTCCAATTTGAGCTTGTTAGAATTTTCGTTAGAAAATTAACGAAAGTTATAACATTTCTAACAATTCCTAACTATCCTAACATTTCTAACAAAGTGAGGGTAAAATGGGCATTGTTATTTAAGGTTAAACCTTAAAAAGAATCTTAAAAAGAAAAACAAAAGAATAAAACCACAAATAGCAATGGTCGGAGACACAAAACCGGCCGTTAATTTGAATTTTGAAAAAGATTATTCCCTTGTCCAAAGCCGGAGCCGCATTTAATGAACAAGGCACGCCGCCCGGACTTGTCCGCGCGGATGGGATTGTCATCTCAGAGGGCTATAAATTGAGCCCTCCACTCACAAAAAAAAAGGAGGAAGAACACAATTGCACCGAACCTCCGGGCGAAATATAGAGAGAAAACAGTGAGAATTCACAAGAATTGTCACCTTTTTCTCTCCAATCTTTCCCAACTCATACTCATCCACTCACTCTCATATTAAAGCCCTAAACACTCATATACTCAAGCCAAACACTCAAGAACACAAGGAAGATTGGTAAACCCTCCTCTTCCTAACCCTAAATCTCATCCATGCATGCATCTTCTAACTACAAAATGTAGTTCCTTCATCTTCTTGCTCTAGATCTAAGAAGATCACCATGGAAGACCATCTCCATGGATGATCTTCTACAAAGATCAACATTATTTTCAAAGCTTTTCTTGCTTACTTGCAAAAATGCACTTTCAAAACCCTAAAAAATCATTTTCAAGCACTAAATCTTGATTTCAAAGGATAAAATTCCCCTTCCCAAGCAAATGAAATGCTTAGTCCTAATGTACCCCAAGGATGGTTTGGTATAGTTGATTCACCACTAAAATGTCTAGTGATCACTAACCAAAACCTAGGGAAATGGGGACAAGCATGGATGCAAAACCCCCCTTAAAATCATATTTTCTTTCTTGGGAAGTTGCTGTCCAGTAGCAATTTTCCCAGACCTCAGTCCATGGTCTTAATTTTTGGACACAGATGAACTTTGAATTTGGTGTTGACTACAAAACACTTTTTGTAGCCAACATCCAGATCTTTCCAGACATATTTTTACTTTATTTTTTGGATGAGTAAAACTCCTCTTTTCAAATTTTCTTTCAGAGGCTAGTTCATCAGCTTCTGGGAATCCAGATCTCATATCTGAGGTTTCCAGAAGGTTTTGACCCCTCAAATCTTCTCCAAAATGGAAAATTCCTTCGCACAAACTTTATTTAAGGTGTCTAGAACAACTTTCATTCTCTGGGTTTATCCAGATTATGAAGTTTTAAGACCCTTGAATCCCTTTTAAAATCAAAGGTCCACTGCCTTTTTCATTCTGGCAGAAATGGCTCTCAACTTCAAAAGGTCTTTTGAGTACCAAATCTCAATCCAAAAATCCTCCAAAAAATCATGGGATCAGTTTAAAGTCTTGAAAAGATATCTCAATTTTTACTTTTCTGAGTTTCAACTTATTTTGGCCAAAACACACACACACACACACACACACAAATGATTTTCAGCTTGGAAGACTCGTTTTACGAGGCGCGTCGGGTGCACACTAACGTCCTTCCCGACGCGTAACATGACCTCCGAACCTAAATCTCTGATCTCGGGCTTTTTTCAAAGTTTTGGCCCTCAAAATTAAAATGGCGTGGCGACTCCGTTTTTCCGGTTTTATTTGGTTTTTCAAAGAAACGCAAAAATCGAATTTTCCCGCGAAAAGGCAACATTCATCACAGAACGTCGAGGTGGCGGTTCGTACTTGCATGCGGAACTTTCTTGCTAATGATGTGGATCGCCACAGCTGGCTAGAGCATTCATATGGTTGATGCTATCGGGCCACTATCTTTGCTAATTCTCGGGGACGCCGGCCATGACTTGCCTCCTTGATTCTCTCGGAGGATGTGGATGGGATAGGGACGGTCTCTTGGGGAGAGGCCGAATTGGCTGAGTTATACTTCTCGTTGGACGTGTACAAATAACAAAGCCGCTTCCATGGATCGCTTCTCATTTGCCCTTGAGGTAGCCTCTCTTTCTCTTCTTTTCTCTTTCTCTGTCTTGAGACCTCTTATGAGAAAAATGACCTTTTTGATGTTTTTGAACATGCAGCCTGGATTTGCGAGGTGATCGGGTTCTTTCCTTGGAACCAGCAGAGTGATTTCACCATTTTCCCCGCGATGGTTCGCCGGAGGGGAGATGTGAGGGATAGGTTCACGGGGAAGACCCGGATCACTTTCGACTACAAGATGGTGAAGCCTCGTGCTCAACAAGGATGGACCGGATGGAGTGGACTTCTACCCACGGGGCGGTATCCTGGAGATTTTGGCCGGGAGATGCTATTGAGGTGACGAGGCAGAGGAGGTGGCTCACCGGGCTGACTTGTGACATCATATATCCGGGGGACCGCTTTCGAGGGCAAAGATGGTCATGTCCCTCCATTGGACGCCATTACTCCACACGATCCTCCAAAGACGGATGCTGCAGCCCAGTGGACCGGCAGGCGGATGAGATTGAGAGGTACCAGGGAGGTATAGCTGCGGAGGAGTATTTTGACATGGGTACCCCTACGCCGTGTTTGTGGAGCGGCGCCCGAGGACGCCACGTAAGCCGACGAAGCCGGCGGTCACTGTGGGATATGGGGAGGATGAGCCTATCGACCCGCCTATCCCTCCCGCACACCTCTCATACGTCGTACAAGGAGTACCGAGGAGGATGAGAATTCCGTCCTCGACACGAGGGAGCCCCAAGATACCCCGCCACCCGATAGCACCGTGAGTATACTCTTAGGGTCTTATTCCCTTTTTAGCTTTCGATTTTCTGTTTTTTGCAATTTTCCGAGATTTTTCCGAGATTTTCTTTTCTTTTCTCAGGGTTCCAGCCTCGCACCTATGACGGGTTGGTCGGGCGTAACAGGGGATGGAAAGATGTGTGCCGATCCTTGGTCAAGAAGCCGGCTGCGCTACTAAAGCGTCAACAAGCGTGCAGAGCCCGTGCGCAAAAGGAGGCATGTCGGGGCGCAGCATCCTCTTCCTCGGCTTCGGAGTACTCATCCAAAGGCCGTGGCCTCGGGCGAGGTCCTAATGCTGATATCTTGGAGCAACTGGCGGAGTACGAGCACGACAACATCCCTCTTTCCGACGCGAGCGACCAGGAGGACGTGATGAGAGAGCCTAGCGTCTATGAGCTGAGCAGCGATGAGGAGGAAGAAGAATCGGAGGCCTAGGAGGTCTCTAGAGTAGATTTGGAACGAAACAAACAATGAACACTTTTTTATGCACAACTTGTTTATTTTTTGCTTTATTTTGACGCCGGTGGGGCGAAGACATTGTAATTACGCTTTATTTACTTTTCTAATTCATGCTTTTTCAATTCGCATATTATCTGAGCCTTGGGGCGATTTTTTGCTTGGAATCGGGGCTGAAACTGGGCCAAAATGATTTATAATGGTGTATAAATGCTTGAATGGCTTCTGGATATGTTTTTGCACAGGTTTTGGTTGAAAAAGTGGGGTGAAAACTCCCTTGGGCAGCGACTTTGGTTGCTGCAGAATTTTTTTCTGCAGAGGGCTAATGTAGCCGTGCGGATCACAGTTCTGTCTGAACTGGTTATTTTCTGAATAAAAGCAAGGCTTGGCCATTTCATTTCATTTTCACTCTAGACTTGTCCCAATTGTTCCCAGAGCACATTTTGGACCTAAAAGCACCATCTTTGATCACTTTTGCGATGGAGAGGCCCGTTAGACTACAAAGGGGGAAGAGAGACCATTTTCTGTCCGGTCTTCAATCTTGGGCGAGACATAACTTCCAAAATCACAAGGGGCTGATTGATTCTTCCTTCAAGATCAAGTCTTTATGGCATTTGATGGATCTCCCGCCCGATTGGGACCTGTTGAGAGCCGCAGCAAAGTTCTGGGACGTCCGGAGACATGTTTATCGCTTTTCTTACAACGAAATCGTCCCAACGCATGAAGACTTGAGCCTTGATTGGGGGTCCCGAGACCGAGGCTATATCTATTCCGCTGATCGGAGACGTGCCGGTGGCGGTAAAGCTTGCATCTTTTCTCGCAGATTCCTCTCGGGAGAGGCCGAGGAGATGATGGTAGCTTCTGACAGGATTGACCTTTCCGAGATCCCAGCAGGTTTGGATCTCCGCTATGGCTGCTACCATGGTGGCTATGGACGCATTTATCCTTTGCGTCTTTTCTCGTTCATTACCGCCGAGTCCGTGGGGATTTGTCACGGTGGTCTCTGGACATGGTCGAGACTGCAGTGGCCGGGAAGGATATCGTCCCACCGGTTTTGGGGGAGACTTTGCATGGGATCGACAGGATGGCTCGGGAGACCATTTCATGAGGTCCGGAGTCCGGCTGTTGACTTTGTGGTCAGCAGGAGAGGCTCGGGGCTTTGCCTGGGGCTTTGCCGACTCAGTGCCCTTGGGTGATTTCTCGGAGAGGTGCACCTAGGCAGCAGAACAGGTAGCCGGGAGCCGATGATGGCTAGGCTATCCACTTCGGACATCCGTTGGTGGATACCACACTCGGAGGTTGCCAGGGAGGATATTTCAGGAGTCTTATGCCGTGAGGGTTCCGTGATTCTCGCCGGTCATCCTTCTACATACCCCGCTTGGTATCCAGCAGTTTGGGGCTTTACAGGAGCCTTTGAGTGATCGGGAGGACATCCGGACCATGGAGGTGATGTCTCTAGACATGAGGGACCCAAACAGCCTTCACTTTTTCTCGAGGGCTTGGACATACACTCGCTTTCCCACCCAGGCTATCTTTAGGAGCAGGAAGAGCACGATCTTGACCACCGTCTACTTGACCGGTACGAGAGGGAGATGGGAGCGACTCGGGTTATCTTGGAGGATAGACGCCGAGTTTTATTGGGGGATGACCACGACTCGAGTAGGACTCGAGGGAGACCGAGGCTAAGGCGAGTTGCCATAACCAATCGTGTGACTTGGTCGGGGACATGGAGGCTCGGTACAAGAGGTTGTCCGAGGTTGCTCATTTGACCGAGTCTCAGGGAGGAGATACGGACTCGGGCTCGTATAGAGAGAGCGCTTATTGACACGGGGTTGGTAGAGGCTCCGGTGAGGATACCGAGAGGTCGGGATGAGGGATACCGACATTATTGAGAAGAAAAGGAAAAGACTCGACGAGGCCGAGGAAAAGGGAAGAAGACCGAAGAAGACTTAGCGAATGACGACCGACAAGTCTTTTCTCAAGATCCTCTTATTGCCATTTGCAAACACATTAGTTTATTTAGGCATTTTATTGTATTTTAGATCTTTTTTAGCAGGTTAGCAGAGTCAAGAGGTAGACCGTGCTTGAACTCATCAAGAAATTTTTGACTTGTAATGAACAAGAAATATTATTTTAGAAATTAATCAAGACATGTTTCATGGAAATTCAAATGTCTTATTACTTGGGACCCGTTTTATGAAAACTGAAATACCCTTTTATTTATTGCTAAGGACGCACTTTATGGAAGCTTTATTGCCCTTTTTTTATTGTTTAGACCGAACCATATATGGCTGCCTACGTTCCCCTTTTACAAGAAAGGCTAAATGGCTCAGGTCTTCGTAGTTCATTCTGGTGAACTAACAAAACTAAGTCTCTTTTTTTTTCTCTGTGCAACCCTGTTTTTTGCCTAGACTGCCCTTTTTGGGTTTTTCAGCCTAGCTGGGTATTACTCTTTTTGCACTAAGATTTTTTTTTTTATATATTTTTTTTTTAATTTTTTTTTCGTGCAACCCTGTTTTTTGCCTAGACCGCCCTTTTTGGGGTTTTTTCAGCCTAGCTGGGTATTACTCTTTTTGCACTAAGATTTTTTTTTTTTTTTATTAGACATAGTATCTTCGGAGTTTATCACCGTTGACTGGGTGGACAAAGGGATTGCCATCCAAGTCTGCAAGCTTCATTGCTCCTCCTGACAGTATCTTCTGCACTACATAAGGGCCGATCCAAACGGGTTCCCATTTTCCCAGGGGGTTGTCTCTGGTAGGGGCTTTACTTTCAAAGACTAAGTCACCCTCTTTTATGTCTCCGGCCTTGACCTTTTTATCAAATGCTCGGCCATTCGCCTGTGGTAGGCTCGGGTGTGTTCCATGGCTTTAAGCCTTCTCTCGTCAAGCAAGGTGGCTAACTCATCATGCCACTGCGCAACCATTCTACTTCACCGACACTGTTTTCCAGGAGGACTCTTAATGACGGGATTTCCAACTCCACCGGTAACACCGCTTCCATCCCGTAAGTTAGGGCAAAAGGAGTTTCTCCGTGGCCAGTTCCGACAGACGTTACTGTAGCCCCGAGAGTGCTAGGTGCGGCTTTTCGGGCCAATCACGACCACGGGTGGCCATCTTCCGGATGATCCGCTCGAGTGTCTTATTAGCAGCCTTCCACAGCTCCATTGGTCTCGAGGTGCATGCGGGGACGACTTGTGGCGAGTAACTACGAATTCTCGACAGCTAGCCTATCGCAGCCTCCTTCGAAGTGCGACCCATTATCGAAATGATCTCGTTGGGCACCGATATCCGCACATTATGTTTTCTTTGATGAATCCGGGCCACTTTTCCGGAAGTGAGGACCTTGTAGGACTTGGCCTCTACCCACTTGGTGAAGTAGTCGATGGCTACCAACACGAACTCGTGCCCATTGCTTCTCGTCGGGGCTATTTTCCCTATCACGTCAATGCCCCAAGTTGCAAACGGCCAAGGAGTCGTCATGCAAGATGTGTCATGAGGTGGGAGATGGTTGAGGTTGGCAAACCGCCGGCACTTGTCGCAGGTTCGGACGTCTTGGGACGCATGATCTGTCTCCATGGAGATCCAGTAGTAACCCATTCTCGAGGATCACTTGCATCGTGGCTCTTGCATTCATGTGAGGACCGCAAGGACCATTGTGGACTTCGGTCATCAACTCTCCGCTCTTTCTTGAGTGACACATAAGAGGAGTGGTCCTTGATAGCGTTTCTTGTACAAAGTTGCCTCCTAGGATGACATAATGGGAGGCCAACCTTTCGTGGCTCGCAAGCTTTTGGCTCGACACCTTCTTTTGGTCTACCTTCTTCGTCTCTCGAAAGCCGACTCTCCGTCTTTGAGGAATTGGTAACTGATTGTACCAAGGTTCCTCTATAGGCTCGGGTCCCGTGTCCACTTCCTGACAGCGAGAAGGCTGGGGCTTCTCTTCTACCCACTCGAAGGGCTTTATGGCTTTTCCCTCGGGGATCTCTACCAATGAGGCTAGAGTAGCTAGGGCATCTCGCGAATTTGTTCTTTTCCCCTCGGCAAGTAGTGGAAAGTCACTTCTACCGAACCGTCCAAATCAACTCCTCCATATGGGCATGATACCGTTGCAGATTAGGGTCCACAGTCTTCCACTTGTTGGAGACTTGGTTGATGATCGTGGCCGAGTCTCCGTAAACTTCGAGCTCCTTGACATTTCTTTCTAAGGCAGCCTCCAAACCAAAGAATGCAAAGCTTCATACTCGGCGACATTGTTCGTGGCGGAAAGTTCAACTTGAGGGCTATGGGGGTATGCTCATCTTTCGGATCGACCAATAGCATTCCTACACCATTTCCTCTTTTGTTAGCGGCTCCGTCAAAGAACAACCGCCATCTATTCTCGTGCTCAACCGCAAAGATCCCTTCATCCGGGAATTGGGGTTCGGGCCCTCTCGTCTTCATTGCGGGGAAGTTCGCCAGTGATCTCGACAATGCTTGACCCTTGATGGCCCTTACGGTCACATAGTTGATGTCGTATTCTCGCCAAGAAGAAGGACCACTTCGCTAAACGCATCGAGAGGGAAGGCTTGTCAAAGATGTACTTGATGGGGTCCATTTTCGAGACCAAATTCACAGGGTGGGCTTGCATATAATGCTTCAATTTGCCGACTACCTGCACTGGGCCCCCGCATGTGTCTTTTCACATGCCGAGTAATTGAGCTCACTCCCCCGTAGCTTCCGCCGACAAAGTAAATGGCGTTTTCTACCCGAGAGTCTTTCTTTTCCCGAGCAAGCATAGCCCCAACCGCCGTGTTCGTGATGTTGAGATAGAGCGTAAGAGGCTTACGTCTATGTGGGGGCATAGTACCGGGGATGTACTAAGTATGCCTTGATGCGGTCAAAGACATCTTGGCATTCTTCGGTCCATTCCGTGTCCACATTCTTCTTCATGAGCTTGAAGATGGGCTCGCACATAGTGGTCAACCGATTGACGAAACGGGCGATGTACTACAATTTACCCATGAAGCTCTTGACTTGCATGCCTGGGTTTGAGGTGGCCTCATATCCATGATGGCTTTGATCTTTCGGGGTCAACTTCTATACCTCGCTCCGTGACCATATACCCAAGCACTTTTCCCCTTGTCACTCCGAAGGTGCATTTGGCGTGGTTTAGTCTCATGGAATGCTTTGTCTCAACCTCTCAAAGAATTTTCGTAGGTCAACAAAGTGCCGCCCACCCTCTCCTTTGGAGTGGATTATCATATCATCTACGTAGACCTCAATCTCCTTGTGGATCATGTCATGAAAAAGCGCGGTCGCCGCCCTTTGGTAAGTAGCCGGCATTCTTGAGCCCGAATGGCATTATCGTATAACAAGAGGTTCCCCATGGTGTGGTGAAGGCCGTCTTTTCTTGGTCTTCCTCGGCCATCTTGATGCGGTTGTAGCCTCGTAAAACCATCAACGAAGGATTTGACTTCGTAGTTGGCAAGTGGAGTCCACCAGGATGTCTATGTTTGGCGTAGGGTAGTCGTCTTTGGGGCCGGCCTTGTTCAGATCTCGGAAATCCACACAGCCAGCGCACCTTCCCATTGGCCTTGGTTACGGTCACGATGTTGGATAACCATGTCGGGTATTCAATGACTACGATGAACCCCGCCCGCAGTAGCTTCTCAATTTCTTCTTTGACTGTAGAGACCATTCCGGCTTAATCTTTCTCGCTCGCTTTACGGCTTAGCATCCGGTGCTAGAGGGATTCTCGTGTTCTACTATCGAACCGTTTAGCCCCGGCATATCCTTGTATGACCATGCAAACATGTCGACGTATTCTCTGAAAGCGGCCTCGATCAATCCGTCCCTTTCAACCCCGGAAGAAGCTTCCAATCCGTGTCTCTTTAGGTTCCTCTATAGTACCCAAGTTCACACTTATCAAAACCTCCTCGGCGGCTTGGGCCCGGTTTTCCTCTTTTCTCGAAACCCGCTTAAAGATTTCTTTAATGTATTGTTCGTTTAGTGTGTTTGCATCTTGTTCAAATGATTCATTATTAAGCTTGTTGTTAAATTTTGAGTTAATTTATCATTTGTTAAGTTGGCAATAAGAGGATAATCAGAAAGGTTTGTCATTTCATTCAAAATAAGGGGAAAGATGACATCGATTACATTTTCATAATCCTCAGGCGTGAGGCCTTCGGATGACTCTGAGGACTAGAATTCAAAGATTCCTGACTCGACTGAATAGACGCTACTGACTCTGGACCCTACGCTACTTATTGACTCGAGGGGGACTTGACAAGGGTTGGATCGGGACCTCACTCCTTCTTGCTGTTGTCCTGGGGAGTAGCAAGCCTTGCAGCGTTCTTCGTAAAGTTGGAGACTTCGAACCGATCAAAAGCTTGCCGGAAATCATTGACAGCCGGTACTGTGGAAAGATGGTGAGGGGAACTAAAGTAACTTTTGCAATCTTTCGCCTAGCTCTCTTCGTAGCGACCGGACTCATTGATCGAAGTGTCTCGGCTCATTTTGTCGACGCACTGCTGATAAGTCATCTTTTCCTTGCCAATCTTTGATACTACCACCTTGTCAGTATAGCCAATAGGAGGGTTGGCTTGAATGATGTTGATAAAGTCTTCTTCGGGAGAGACTTTGATCCTTCCCTGATTGGCCAAATACTCTATAGGCTTTCTGTATTCGTCTTCTAGATCTTCTAGCTTTTTGTTGAATCTTACAATGGCAACAAACTCAGAATTTTCTACTTCAAGAGGATCACTGATTATAGGGATATCAGCCGGACTCGTGCTTGGGGTGACGGGTTCCTTGACAGGTTCCTTGGCATAACTGACATAGTAGTCGAACTTGTCCGAAGGCTCTCCCAAAGTTCCAACGCTCTTGTCCCCAGCTTCGTATCTTTCCTTAAGCTTCTGCTGTGTGGACTTTCTTTTCTTCTTCTTCCTTGAAGGAGCGTCCTCATTGATCCATTCTTGATACTCATACTCTAAGCAGTCTTCACAATCACATACATCATACCAGATGTGAGGTTTGGGTTGAACTGGGATAGCCCCTCCAACTGCTTGGTCATTACCGTTGTGGATTACCATGTTGGCCATTTTGACACCGAAAAGCCGACAAAACCGAGGATTCTCGCGAACTGTCCGAGGATTCTGTGCTAACAAGTCGGCCCGACCCGGTGTTCTCACCCACTTCTTTCTCACAAGGGGGAAGGGATAGGAAAGGTTTAGACTCGGGGTAGGTGTTTAGGGTGAAGGCTCAGGCAATATGCAAATTAGAATCTTCAAGTTTACTTAAAACAGTGTCTTTTATTAATATCTATTTGGTTGGAAAAGGGATTACGCCCTTCTTTTTCACAACTACTCTAGATCCTGGATCAGTGGGTTCCGTCACTACGTCTATAAGCCCCTCGTATTCCACCTGTATTTCGACCTCCCAGGGTGGACAGCCCCGGGCGAGGGTCATATAGGGCACGCGGATCCCACCGACCGAGAGTAAAGAACGCTCCTATCGGGTCTAGCGGGTCATAGGACCTTTTCAACGCACGAGCGATGCGGATTATAGTCAAGGCAATACCGGGAAAGTCTCGTCTCTACGCCTCGACGGATCTTTGGCAGAGTTTCGCTTGAGCGAATGACGGTTTTTGACTTTCGGTAATGTCCGAGAGAATAATAGGCATGGGTCGGGCGGTAAAAAGCCGGATGACACGGTGTCACATTGAACTTTGTTGCATACATGGTGCGTGGGTCTGAATCGAAGTCAATGCCGGTCAAGATCTTGCCAATTTTTCCTTGTCGGAATTTTGGCAGAGCTTCGCTTGAGCGAAAGATCTTTTGATTTTTGGCAAAGACTCGGTCTTGACTCTTACGCATTCCGTGCGGGTCAAGGTCAATAGTCAATGTCGGAGTCAAGATCCCACCGATTCTTCCTTGTCGGAATTTCGCAATTTCGCTTGAGCAAAAATCTTGGCTTCCGTTATGAGCTAAGGCTTGACCTTTACGTGGGTATGCAAGCTGGGCTATATGACACGGACTACACCAAAAACCAACCAAAAGTCACGGTTTTGAAACGTGTGACACGGATCGTGCATTGGTCGACACCGGCCGCCATGGGGAGGTTGGGATGATTCCGTGCGCGCCCGGGAGCATCGTAAGGCCGTCCAGTGATCGCACTGGAACCACCCTCGGGTTTGAAGGACGTGCGTGCAAAGTGTACAGGATATATCAGGTGCGCGTAGTGTGCGGTCTCCTAAAAATGTTCCTTTTTTGAGTTAAAACAGAGATTTTCATAATGTGTTTTAAAGGAATGATTTTCGGGACGGGGGAAAATGCAACACGTAAGCACGTAAATTTTCTGGGAGCCCCGCCGCCATGAAGCCGAGTAGCCCCAAGCCGCTAGGACTGCCAGATTAACCATGATTTTTCCTGGTGGAATTGCCACTGAGGTCGCCCCGTCAGAATCCAAGGAGGATTGAGCCGTACGACTGCATGGATCAATTTTCCAGGTTCCACTCCTTTTGCTATTTTTCGGGTTGTTTCCCGTTTCAAAGTATGCACAGATTCCAAGATGCAAATGATGCAATGCATGGTAAAGGAAGCAAGCACGATTAATGAAATCGGCGATGGGAGTCTAACCCGCTCAAAGGGAAAAGCTTTCTTTTATTTTTTTTTTCAAAATTGTTTTTTTCAAAAAGGGATACTGGTACGTGGATTGTTAAACCACCGGTTATCCCAACTCCCACGTCAGGGAGTGTACAGGAAGGGTAAGTGGTTTCCACCTATATACCGAGTATCGATTTTTTTTGTTTTGAAAATAAAAGCTTTTCTCCTTTGGGTATCTCCCCAGCGGAGTCGCCAAACTGTGAATGTGTGCCCAAATTTTGTTGGATTCACGCGAGTTTGAAGACATCCGAGTTATTTGAAAAACGGAGTTGCCACGCCACTTTGATTACCTCAAAACTTTGAAAAAAAGGTTTTATGGGTTCGGAGGTTAAGTTACCCCTTGGGAAGAACGTTTGGCGTTCACCCAAGGTGCCTTGCCGGAGCAAGTCTCCCGTGATTTCATTAATCGTGCTTGCTTGCGTGCTTTCTTGTGTGCATGTGTTTGAGAAAAAGGGGGGAATGTCCCAAGTTGTCTTCCGGACGTACAAACCATTTGTTGGTTGTCGCTCGGGATTCCTTGGAATTTTATGTATTCGGGATTATGATCCCGTCCTCATCTTATGACTTGTGATCATCGCATTTTAACCTCGGGACCCTCGGGACTTGCGTGATCGAGAGAATGACTCACTTTTGGTCAAAGATGAGGTTCTTTAGAAAAGGAGGGTCCTTAGCCCATCAATCCTACGCTTTAAGACGGTCGAGCTCGTATAGATGCTTCATACTCTTTCTTAAGCGATAATGGGAGATATAGGGTTCAAGGTTGTCCCTATCTGAAGAAATATGGAACCTTTAATGGAAGGAACGATGTAAAGATAGGATCCTTTACACCGGTCCATTCCTAGGTTGGGGGAAAGGGGGAAATGCATGATGAAAAATGACACTTTAATGAAAAGATGACATTTTTGGGTTTGCAAATGATGCTTTTTTGATTGAAAGACATGATCTTTATTGCAAGTGATGCGTAAAGATAGGATTTTTATGCAAGTGATGCATGAAAAAGGGTTTTGAATGCAAAAGATGCATTTTTATTGAAAAGATTAGATTTTTATATGCAAATGATGCATAAAGATGACATTTTTATTTAAAAATGGGGGTTTTAGGTGCAAAGGATGCACCTTTATGAAAAAGACTACATTTTTATGACAAATGATGTCTTAATGCATGCAAAAGGGGAAAGGGGTGATAAAGATATGATCTTTAACTATGAATGCCAAGTCCCAAGCAAGATATATGAATGCAATGAGCAAGTATATTAATTAAAATGCAAGGTTAGGGCGTGCGAGGTTACCAATTGCTTCCTTTGCTTCTTTGGTCGGAGCTAGGAGGAGAGGTTGGTCTTGGATCTTCAAGGAGGAGGGAGGGAGCTTCTTGGCCTTCTTCTTCACCTTCTTGAGCTTCCAAAGAAAGATTCTTCACGTATTTGGAGTGTTTGTGGGTGACTTGCTATGGATTGTGTGTGTTGAAATGGGTAGAGGAGGGCTCTATTTATAGGCAGTCTGGATAAGGCTAACGAAGCCGTGCGGCTAGGGGCAGCGAGCTAATGCAGCCGTGCGGCATTATCCATTGTGACTCAGCATTTCTAGAACCATGCAAGGTGGCAAATTCTAGAACCCTCTTCCTAATTAAAAAAAAACGTGTTTCTTAATTAGGAAGGCTCCCTTCAGCCCTTAATTTAATTTAGGACTGTTCCAGAACATTTCCGGAACACTAGGAAGGTCTGGGGAATTACCGGGAAACTTACCGAAATTGCCGGGAAATTTAACCGGAAGGCATGAGCCAGATTTGGGTACTTACACACACGTACATGGAGGAGCTCATTGCTCAGTTCAAGGACATCTCTTTCCATTATTTGCTAAGAGACAGGAACCGCTTCGTAGATGCCCTGGCTACCCTCGCCTCTCTTGTCAAAATTCCCGATGGGAAATCAGCAAAACCCCTCAGAATAGGCAGACGGGAAACACCCGCTTATTGCTGTGAGATCGAAATAAAAAATGAAACGATCGACGAATCCTGGTACAATCAAATCTACCAATACCTCCAAAACGGAGAAGCTTCCTTCACAAATGAAGATGGAAAATACAAAGAAGGGATCAAAGCCAAAAACATGATGGCATTAAAACGCCTGGCATCCCATTTCGTCATTCTGGGGGGTATGTTGTACAAGAAGCGCCACCAAGGGCCACTTCTTCGGTGTGTAAATAAAGAAAAAGCCATCAAGCTAACGAATGAAGTTCACAACGGAACCAGCGGTCCGCACATAAACGCCCGAGCATTGACACAGATCATCCTCCGTATGGGATACTATTGGATATCAATGGAAACAGACTGCATCCAGTTCGTCCGAAGCTGTGACAAATGTCAACGGTTCTCCAACCTCAATCACATCCCTCCTCACGAACTCTATTGCATGACTACGCCATGGCCTTTCGCCACATGGGGAATCGACGTCATCAGCAAAATCCCTCTACCAGGGAGCAAAGGTCACGTGTTCATTCTAGTCGCAGTCGACTACTTCACCAAATGGGTAGAAGCCAAATCGTACAAGGTACTGAATTCTAAGAAGGTGGCCGAGTTCGTCAAAGAGAACATCATGTGCCGATACAGAGTGCCCAACGAGATCATAAACAACAATGGGACCCACTTCAAAGGAGATTGTGACCAACTGCTGACCGAATTCAGAGGTACACGTCACAAGTCTTCTCCCTACAGACCACAGACCAATGGTGCAGTAGAGGCAGCAAACAAGACTCTCGCAATGATTATCAGAAAGATTACCACCAGAGGTCGAGATTGGCCCGAAAAGCTACATCTAGCCCTCTGGGGATACAGAACATTAGTCAGAACCGCCACAGGGGAGACTCCGTTCTCACTTACCTACGGAATGGAAGCAATGTTACCCGTGGAATTGGAAATTCCATCCCTCCGAGTCCTCTTGGAAAACGGGATCAATGAATTCGAATGGCTACAGAGCCGTCACGAAGAACTTGCTCTACTCGACGAGCGCAGATTGAAAGCCATGGAACACACTCGAGTCTACCAAAGCAGAATGGCCCGAGCATTTGATAAGAAAGTCAAGATCCGAGACATCAGAGAAGGCGACTTGGTGCTAAAGGAAAAGCCTCCTACGCAAACCAATCCCCTCGAAAAGTGGGAGTCTACCTGGATAGGACCGTTCGTGGTACAAAGAATCCTCTCCGGAGGAGCCATGAAGTTAGCAGATTTGGACGGGAACCCTTTCGTTAACCCCGTGAATGGAAGCAAGCTCCGCAGATACTTCGTTTGAGGAAGAGCACGAGTCAACTCTCCATCCCCATACACCACCCCTTAGTAAAATTAAAGTGCTAAAAGAGTAATACCCAACAGGATACATTACCAACAATGATCCAGGTAAAAACAGGGTCACACTTCTTTTGTCTTTGTTTTTCTCAAATTCACCTAAAGTGTCGAACTACGGTGTCCTGAGCCCCTTAGTCAAATTGTAAAAGGGGAACGTAGGCAGCCATCATTGGTTCGGTCTCAAAAACAAAAAAAAAAAACAAATAAGCATCAATTGCTTGTGTTTCGAAAAAACTCTTTTCAATTAACCTACAAATTCATTACGGTTAAAACAATCTTTGATGAGTTCAAGCACGGTCAACTCTTGACTCGCTACACGCTAGCAAAACAACAATAATACATTAATCGGTTAATGTGTCTGCAATGACAGTGGGTGGATACTCCGGACAGCAAGGTCAACCTAGTTTCCCGTACTTGGTCCTTCATCCTTCTTCCCCTTCACTTTTCCACGGCGAGTATTCTTCACTTCTCAGGGAATATTCCCATAGTCCTTTTACCTGGCTCAGGGACCCTTCCCGATGCCTCCGTCAAGCCTGCCGCTGCCAACGCAACCCTTTCCCTAGCTCTGTCTTGAGCTGCCTCTCTTCGAGCCATCATGATCGTGCTTTGATCGGCCTCCCGACTAGCATTGGCCTCATAGTCAGCCATGTCGTCCCCAGTACGATTCTGAGGGTTAGCCCCCGCATTGGCCCTCCTCAAAGTCGAGCTGTCAAGGTAATCAACACCCAATTGCTCCCCCCTTCTCCACAAAATGGCCATATGTGTCTCCCTCATACACTCTTCATACCAGGTTCGAGATCTTGAGAGACGAAAGGTGCCCCCTCTCCGGTGAAAGAGAACCCTGGCAGGAAAGGACGTGTATTTCCACAACCGTGTGAGCAGCAATAGCGTCGAAGGATCTTCCATCAGCAGAGATCCCACCTCGAAGGTAGCAGCATAACTCAAACCCGTCAATGGCACCTGCTCCAGCCCGTACTGTCGCAGCACCAAGGATGGAATGTAGAAAGCAGTCTGGGACAACCCCGGCACTCTGACAACCAAAAGACCCTCCTGAGCGGTCCGACAAGTCTGTAACTTCCAGTGAGGAACCCACCATCGCAAGTGATGCGTGCGGAGTCTGGCCATCATGAGCTCCAACTCAGCCTGATCGCCCTCTATCACCAGAGGACGTCGAGAAAAGGACCAAGCGTCACAAGACATTGGAGCCTCGGGCATCATTTGCAACCTCTCTCTCAACCACATAGTGAGCATAGCGGGACTCCCTCCCCACATGTATCGGCTGCCGGTCGCCATCCGACCTATGCCCAGGAACGTCTCGCCCAGGACCAAAGGCACGATGTCTCCCCCGTTCCGGCACTGCCTCACCAGGTCCAGTACACTGTGATGGCACACACCCAGGGACGTGAATGTGAACAAAGTAGCAATCACGCACAGAGCAAACGCGTCCTACGCAAAAATGCTCCCCTCAACACTGGCAAA
Organism: Adenophora triphylla var. japonica; assembly: GCA_022495995.1. Taxonomy (NCBI): domain Eukaryota; kingdom Viridiplantae; phylum Streptophyta; class Magnoliopsida; order Asterales; family Campanulaceae; genus Adenophora; species Adenophora triphylla. Next base: position 126,901 of record JAFEMH010003165.1, on the reverse strand, counting down.
TCTATCGGGCAGCCTCGAAATGTCAACATAATCTGTGTTCAGTATTATCATCCCGTATGCTTCTTCAGCTGAGATACCAAGTAGAGACACTAAATTCTCAATAGTGGCCATGCCACCCTGTAAGTACCCCAATCTGGATCACCCTCTTCTGAGCACACGGGAAACACCGCAGACTCACACCATCGCAGCCTCGAAGACCCGTGACACTCAAAACCCTCAAAAACCCCCAACCAAACCAAGGGAGGGACCTTTCTGGGACAAAGAAGCACAAAAGGACTTTTTAGGGATTTTTAAGAAATTGGAAAAACAAATATGGTCCGTACGGACCTCTTTGTTACAATGATTACTGAATCCCCTTAAAGTCCAAGTTATTCCCTCAAATCCCGGAGGTAATAATTACTCAGCTACATGGTTGGTCCGTACGGACCTTTATACATGCAAGGTTGGTCCGTACGGACCTCTTTGCAACCAGACACCATCAATGCTGAATCTTCTTAAAGTCCACATATTCCCTCAAATCGAGGAAAACCAAAAACTTGGATTACCTGTAGGTCCGTACGGACCTTATTGCACAAATCTGAGTACTATAAATAGAGGGCTCCCCCTCCCTCATTTCACACATCTCCCTCTTCTCTCCTCTCCCCCAGCCTTCTGGCACCCCTCTAAGTCCTCTCGAGGCACTCCCGGCCCCTTTCAGATCATTCCGAGGCCTTTCGAGGTGCCCCCTCGCGGTGCTCCGAAGCCTCTCTGAGCGCTCCCGCGACGCTCCCGCGCTGCCCCGAGGCACTCTCGAGGTACTCTGAGGCCCCTCGTGGTACTCCGAGGCCTTTTCTGGTCTTTCCCGAGGCGTCCCGGCTCTTTCCGAGTCAAACCAGCAACTCGAACGCACGTCGAAACTCTGCTCGAGTGACTCTTGCCATCCCAACGCACGCCGAACCTCTGTCCGAGTGATCCCTTTGATCCCAACGCATGCCGAACCTCTGCCCGAATGCAACCTACAATCCCAACACACGCCGAAACTCTGTCCGCAGACAACCGGCTCATCCCGAAGCAATCTCGGTCCGTATCGAAACACTATTCCATCCTCAAACACTATTCCCCAGCGGAAGACAGACACGAACCAACATTGGTAAGGCTTCCTTCCATTACTATTTCATTACATTTCAATAAAGCAGTGTACAATGTAGACATCCGACACAGCAGGCATTTTAAAAGCACATACACACACACAACAGTTAAAGAATATTAGGGGTAGCGAAAGACTCGTTTTTACGAGGCGACTCGGGTGAGCTCTAATATTCTAATATTCTCTTCACGAGGAGTCATCTGACCTCCGAACTCAAAAATCTCATCACACAAAAACAGTTTATTTTTAAACTGATGCCCTTTTTCAATGTTTTGTGCTTAATAAAAACGTCGTGGCGACTCTACAAGCAAAACACAGCGAGACACCTCCAACCACAAAACAGAACGAGCCAGATGCTGGGGTGCGAACGCGCTGCCTATCGGATCCGGGCAACTTCTCGAACGCGAACACATGAAATGCGAGATGTGCCGGGGCCAAATCCGCGCGCGAGCCGAATCCGGGCAGTTTCAGTTGGCGACTCCGCTGGGGACTTATTTGTCTTAAAAACTTTTAAATAAAAAACAAAAGATTTTTAAAAAACAATGATGAGGGTCAAACTTTCATTTTACCCCTTTCTTTAACTGTTGTGTGTGTGTGCATGTGCTTTACTTTTTTATTTTACTAAAAAAATAAAAATACAAAAAAATTGCATCAATATACATCTGTGTACATATATTTAAAATTCTTCAAAAACTTTCTGTTTTACTCAGAAAAAGAATTTTAGAGACAGCACACTACTCACACTGCTGCCTCGGTTACACCACACACTACTCGCACTGCTGCCTCGGTTACACCGCACGCTACGCACACTGCTGCCTCGGATACACTGCACACTACAACCCTTAACCCGGAGTGGTCTAAGTTGCAGTCCGTTTGGTCTTCCTAGGCCTCTTGAATGCGCACGGGATCATTCCAAACATCCCATCCTAGCCAAATGTCAACCCTGCACGTTTGAGTCTTGAGTCACACTCTGTCCAAACTCGGTTGGTTTTTACCCATTCCGTGTCATACAAGCCTGGATACATATCCCATGCCGGCCATTTTCTGAGTCGAAGCTCGGAACTCAAATCCCTTGCGCAAGCAAAGCGATAAAAGTTATGCTAAAATCTTGACCTGATCTTGATTTTCGAAGCTACACCCAGACGATGTTCCATTCCGGATATACATCCATGCTCACATGACACCATGTCATCAAGCCTTTAATACGTCAGCCATGATGATATGACCCAGCCAAAGCCTAACGTCACAGATCCCTTGCGCAAGTAAGGTAAAGAGAGGTCATGCCGAACTCTTGACCCGATCTTGACTCAATGGCCGGCTCGGTTTACTATTCACATGGCTAACGCATTAAAACGAACATGACATGCTTGGTCCTTAGGTTCGATTTTTCTTTTAGGCCGGTGGAAACCGCTTGCCCTATAGGACCCTCGCCCGGGGCTGTCCACCCTGGGATATCGAAATACAGGTGCAAAACGAGGGGCTTATAGCCGCACAGACGGTTTCGACTGACCCAGGATCTAGCATAGTTGCAAAAAAGAAGAGCAATATTTTCCAACCTACCTAGGACTTTGAGAAAACACGTTTTAAGTAAATTAAAATAACAAAAATAAATAAATAAAAGAAGCGGAAACTGCATGTCACGTGAGCTTTCCCCCTTATCTCGAGAGGCCTTCCCGTGTCTAAACCTTGCCCGTCACCCCCTCCAGCGAACCAAGAGTGGTTGAGAATACCCGGGAGCCGCCTTTTCAGTATCGAGGTCACAAGGTCAGACAGCCCTTCCAGTTCAACGGTCCGCACCATCCGCCACTCCCCCATGACGGGATCAACAGATAACAGTGAGGGAAATGGAACCCCGCCACTAAGGAACCTTCAGACAATGGAGAAGGTGCTGCGAGCCTTCGAAACTATCAAGAAGCGCCAAGAAGAGCAGTAAGCCTGGATCGTAGACACCCTGCGTCTTCGAGGAACCGTTGCAGTCCCCCAACCTGACGGAACCTTCGTTCTCATAGAAGACGAAGAAATATCGGCTCCCCCGGTTTCTCAAAGCTATCAGCAGGTCTCGCCTCCGCCAAGCTACAAGATCCCAGCAACGCAAAGCAGCTCTCGCTCAAAGCTCCCTTCAGCATCGGGCCAAGCAGCCCGACATGCCCACCTCAAGACAGCCGCTTCCCGCCCTGCACACCAAGCTCGCATCAACATCACACATACGTGCCGCTTCCGCCGTATCCCAATGCATCTCGGTATCCCTCAGGATTCAACCCTCTACCTATATACGAGCCTCGAAGCCATAATCAAAAGCCAGATCCCAATGCATCTCGATATCCCGACATCTCAAACCTACCACCCGCTAGTCTGCCACTTGGGGCTAATGAAACATTTCCCCAATTCCCAAAAACAACCCTTAGCGGACCTGGCAATCACGCCCTTAACTTCAACACTCCTGGGTATGGGTTGGTATACACTCAACTACCTCCTCAAGACTCCCGAATGGCGATCCCATCAGCCAATCCACCTCCATCTTCGGTTTCCATCCCTGAAAACGGAAACCCACCTCAACCTGTCGATCCCCACATGGATTGGCTGATCGAGCAAATGAAGGACATGCAAGGCAAACTAGCCAGCTCTTTGAAGGACTCCCTCTTGCCCACTGATCCAAGCAAGGTGGTCCCGCTCCCTCCGAAATTCAGGATGCCGGAATTGGAAAAGTTTGACGGGACAGAATGCCCAAAAACCCACATCGACACCTATTTCTTGGGTATGAGAGCCAAAGGGGCAACCCCTCAACAAATGGTGGATCACTTCCAGCATTCTCTTAAGTCCACAGCGCTAAGGTGGTTCCTCAACGTAAAGGCAGAAAACTGCTCCATATGGGACCAAATCAGCGAGATCTTCCTGGAGAAGTACCGCGCCAACCTTAAGTGGGAGACAAACCGCCACGATCTGCAAGCCACCGAACAAAAGGATGAAGAACCAGTAGGCGAGTTCTACAAAAGATGGAACTGGAAGCTTAGTGAGATAATGGATCCACTTTCCAAAGAAGAGCAGATGGACATCTTCCATTCTTGCCTCAAGCCATCTCTGAGGACCTTGATTAGCCATCACTTCTATTCGGATCTCCGTGCCATGGTCAACGCCGGAACTAAGTTTGAGAAGACTCTGAGCCTTCAGAAGACAACAGCAGCCCCTGCTTCATCTTACCGCTATCGGACAAACCTGTCAACTTCAACACCTATCCCGAACAAAGGAAAAGAAGCAGCCGGAACGGTCCACTACATCCAGAACGGAGCTCAAGTAAACCGCGATCAAGCAGCCCCAAGGAATAACAATCCCCCTCGCTTCCCACAGTTCCAGCATTTTGACAACCTCGAAATGCCTCTAGGCCAAGTATTTGAAGCATTGGTAAAGCGAAATCTTCTCAAGCCTCTCGAGAATTTCCAACCAAAGACTCCCAAACCCAACATGGATATGAGCAATCACTGCGCCTTCCACAACTATCCCGGCCACACCACCGACAATTGCTTTGTGCTAAAGCAGATGGTCCAGGGGCTAATCGAAGAGGGAAAGTTGGAACGCCCTCGTGGCCCCAATACCATCGGAAATCCATTCCCCCAAAATGATAGGGTGAACACGATAGCCTTTGACGAAACTCCAAGCGAGAGCAGACCCCCTACAATTTCTGAAACCGTCAGCATGCTATCCCACTATGACTGGGAACGTGAAACCAGAGTCAAACGGTCTTGTGATCGGGAATCCAGACAAGAACGCCCAAGGGCAACTGTCTCCCTACGATCTTTTCCCCGACCAAGGCACACTAATGGATGGATCGAACGCTCCCCATAGGAGACTGAGTCAAACAGCAGCACGGGAAGCGGTCTAGCCTTCACAGACGATGATTTGCCGATATGTGAGAATCGACACAACGAGGCCCTCCTCATCCTCATAAAAATAGAGATGTTCTTCCTCCCGAACATCTTGATTGATAACGGCTCCGCAGTCAACATCATTGCCTTGAGCACACTAAAACGACTCCGCATCGATCGCTCCCTGATAAGACCTTCGCCCAAAATAATTCGAGCCTATGATGCCACTCCACAACCAATCGTAGGAGTCATCAATCTGAGGATCCAATTTGATGCACAACTAGAGTCGGTAGAGTTCCAAGTCGTGGAAATCAAACCAACCTTCTCTGCCTTGCTGACGACCTTGGATACATCAGATGAAAGCGGTATCATCTACTCTTCACCAATGCGTGAAATTCATCAATGCCAATGGAATGCTCGAGGTAATCCGCGGAAGCAGCACAATGGCAAACGCTTGGCCAGCAAGCTATGACCCAGAAGAAGGTCCCGACATGACCGAATACTCTTCTCCAGATGAGTCTCTGGTCCTGTCCCGCTACGAAGTAGATCCCTACATCCACGCTCTAAGCCGCGACGAGCTAGAAATCGAAGAGCTCATGGGTCAAGACGACAACTCCGACATTGTAAGTGTCCCAATCTGAGCTGCCATTGTTCCTTCAGCCCAATTTAATGACTTCCACGTCAAATAAACATTTAAGGGCATTTTGGTCACTTCCTAAGATAATTTAAACAAGGAAGGACCTTTAAAGAACAAAAAAAATAGGTTGGATCTCACTGGAAAGAGTCATTTCCAAGAAATTGACTAACTTTTCATTTAATGCAAGCAGCCAAAACTGCTTTCTGCAAAATTAGGCACGCTGACACTCTCATCCGCGCGGACAGGAATGAGACCCAGTCTCATCCGCACAGATACCTTTGAAACCTAAAATCAGCCTATAAATTAAATCATTCTCTCTCAGTTTAGAGGATCCACCATTCGAACCCTTACTTTTATATTCACAAAAAACCCAGAAAATAGCCTAAACACCATGCAAAAACACAAAATTTCAACACAAATCTTGATCATATTCAAGCCCCAGCACAAATCCAAGGAAGATAGGGTACAACCATTGGTAAACCCTCCTTCTCCTTACCTTAATCTCCCTCATCCATGCATACATCTCACATTTTAAAGATGTAACTTGTTCATTTACTTGTTGTTCATCTCTTGTCCTAGATCCAAGAGGATCTCCACGGAGTTCATCTCCATGAATGATTCTCTACAAGGATCCACATTTTCTTTAGCTAGTTGTTCCTCCTCTTTATATAAACTAGTTTTTATTTGATCCCTTGGCCTAAAGTGTGGTCACCTTGGAGTTCATCTCCATGGATGATCACACTAAATGGTCCATATTCTTACTTTCATTTTCTTTTATGTTGTTATTTCTTACTTGACCTAAAATATGGTCACTTTGGAATAAATTTCCATGGATGACCATTTTTAATGGTCTAAATTGTCTTTACTTCCTTAAAAATGTTTTTCCTAACATAAGATCTTCACCTTGGAACAATTTCCATGGATGAAAATCATTAAGGTTCCTAGGTCACAAAAAGGGTGAAGTTGATACATTGAGTTCCAAGATCTCAAGGATGGTCATCTTAATGACCACCATAGAAATCCACTCTAAAGTTGATACACTCTTAACCTAAATTCAATTTTCATAAATTAATCTTTATTTTATGTTGAATCTCCCCATCCCAAGCAAATGAAGTGCTTCCAAGTCCTAATGTACCCTAAGGATGGCTTGATATAGTAGATCACCACTAATCATGTTTAGTGATCACTAATCAAAGCCTAAGGAAAGTGGGGACAAGCATGGATGCAAATCCCAAAAATGTTTTTATTTAACACTTTCAGTTGCAAAGTCCAGCTTCGATTCTCAGAACTCCAGCTGACATTCGAATTTACGTAATCGATCGGAAAGCCGCAAAAGGAATATTTACTGTCCCATCCGCGCGGACAAAATTGATCCTCTCTCTGGTCTGCGCGGACTAGAATGTTATGGACAGACATTTCGTTTTTTCAGTCATTTTTCACTCATAGAAACACACTGTTTTGGTAAATTTCAGTCCAGTCCAGTCAAAACTTTTATTTCCAGAAAATCTCTTTTGCAAAAACACACACACACACACAAATGGTTTTATGTTAGGAAGACTCGTCTTACGAGGCATTCCGGGTGAACACCAAAGTTCTTCCCGGAGTGTAACGTGACCTCCGAACCCACTTCTCTCAATTTTGGCATTTTTCAATGTTTTGGCCCTCAAACTAAAAACGGCGTGGCGACTCCGTTTGATTTTCAAAAAAATCGTGGCATCATCATAGTGGCGACTCTGCTGGGGAAAATTCAGGCTATATTTTTTTTTAAAAAAAATAATAATAAATAATATAAAAAAATGGTATTTGGTATATAGGTGAAAACCATTAAGCTTCCTGTACCGCTTCCTAACCCGGAGCTTGGGATAAATTATGGTCTAACAAAGCCACGTACCGGTATCATTTTTTTTTTAAAAAAAAAAAAGAAAAGCTTTGTGGGTCAAACTTTCGTCCCAACACTTGAAACCATTTATATGTGTGTGTGTGTTTGTTTTCCCTATTTCGCGTTGTTGTCTTTTTGGCCGCCTCGGAAATGTCAAAATTTTGACTGTCGGACCCGTTTCCTTAACTGTTTGAATTTTGTGCTTATGTGCTTATGTGTTTATTTGCTTCAAAAAAAAAATCGAAAATTTTTTCAAAAAAAAAAAAAAGAAAATAAAAAAAAAAATCATTTTCAAAATCTTTCGCATGCATCATGCTCTTAAAACACATATGAAAATTTCTATTTTACTCAGAAAAGGAAGATAGACTGCCGCACACCACGGGCACTTGGCCTTACACTGCACACTACTTCCTTAACCCGGGAAAATCCCATTAGCGGCCCGTTTGGCCTTATTACGCCTCTCGGTGCGAGCACGGGACTACCCAAACATCCCTTGGAGCCTCGTGTCGACCATGCACTTGTCTGTGACACATTTTGTCCGAGACCCGGTTGGTTTTTAGTTTGGTCCGTGTCATGCCCTGTCTGTGTATACACCTTGCCAGTCAAACCTTAGTCGGCACGCCAAGTCAAAATCTTTCGAAGACCCTAATCAGTCGGAGTCATGCCGGTTTTCCATCAAGGACTTTGACAGAATCTTGACTGGCGCCTTGACTTTGACTTTGACTTGCACAACTTATGCACCAACTCCCGACATGACACTGAGTCATCAAGGATTAACGATTATGCCATGTCTAATTACGGCCTATCTGATGATATGTCAAGATCAATTATGGATAGTTATCAGTCAAAACCATGCCGACTTACCGTCGAGCCCCCGAACAAGATCTTGACTTTTTTACGTCAGCTTTGCCCGTAATTTACATCGAATACGCATTAAGACTCGATTACCCGCCAGACTTTAGGATCATTTTTCTTTTCGGTCGGTAGGACCTGCTTACCCTACGGAACCCTTGTTCAAGGTTACAGGTTGAGGGTCCACAGGCGTAGTGATGGGACCCACTGATCCAGGACTTAAAGTAGTTTGCGAAAAAGAAGAGCAATCTTTTCCAATCGCTTAGGTTTTAATAAAACATGTTTTAAGTAAACAAGAACAAATAACTGCATGTTGCATGAGCCCTGAGCCCAAACACTTACCCTCCTTCACTCCCAAATATCTAAACCCTCGTGTCTTCCCCCGCAGCTCCTCAAAAAGCTTGGTTTCGGGCACCGAGCCACCGTTTGATCAGTTGGGAAGAGTCAAGCGCATCGTCAGCCTCACCATTTGTTTCGACTCCAAGTTTCAGAATGTCTGCATCAGCTGGTAACGATGGGGACAACATCACTCCATCCTCTGGAATCCCTCAGATAGACCAGCATTGGATCCAGTTGGTAGAGCAGATGAGACTGCGACATGAAGCCCAAATTGACAACCTTCTGGAGGCCTTTAGGAGCCATGGTTTGGCTGCCAGCCCCAATCTCGATGGCACTTTTACCGTAAAGAAGTAAGAAAATCCTCCTTCCACTCTCAATCGTCCCGGGTATGTCAGGATGTCACCCCCACCTTCCTATGTCACCACCGCCGGAACTCCTGCCAGACGACTCACAGGCCAGCTAGCCCTCAAACAGCAATTCAAACTGCCACCATCCCAACAACAGTCGGGAATGGAACAACCCGGCATGCCTCAGCAGCCGTCAGGCGTCCCCTCTCAGAATGATACCGGTCCTGCAAACATCAGTAGAGAGAATGAAGGTTTGAAAACAATGGGGGAAATGTGGTTAGCCATCAGGGCTCTTAAGGAGCGCCAGAATGAACAGCAGGCTTGGATCGAAGAGGCTACACGTCATTTCGGAACATTGGCAATTCCCCAACCGACTGGGGCTCCCCGAAAGGACAAATATGTGCCTGTTCCCCCGGCTCCTAATGCCTCTCGTTACTCGGCGGAATCCAACCATTTGCCTCCCGGCAAGGCCAGCAGCAAATCTCCTCAGACTAGCTCAACTCAGAGCCATTCCAGCATGGCTCGACCTGGGGCCCCAAATTCACCACCAGCTGTTGAGCACATTTGGTGGGATATCTGCGACTGCCCCAACTGCCTCGAAAGGGATTATCAAGATTGGATAAGCGAGGACGCCCCCCCCCCAAGAAGAAGAAAACTTCCTCCCAGCAAAAATTGAAAGAAAGGTTCGAGGCCGGTGATACTAGCGCAGGGACACTTGGAGAACCATCAGGGAAATTCGACTACTATGTCCTCTACACTAGCGAGCCTAAGCCGCGACACAAATTACTGAACAATCTGGAGGCCTGCAACTCAACTATCAATGATGGGGGGCACCCATCCCTAAATAAAGATGTCACATTAGTCTCTTAGTCGACCTTTGTAGGTTTTAGTGTTTTCTCATTTACCAAAGTCCTTTGTGGATAGCTGCAATTGTAGTCCGTCATGGGCAAGGTAGTCAAAAAAAAAATTCAACTTTTGTACGAGTCCCTTTCTTTTCTCCCTAGACTCGAGGCACTGTTTTATATTTAATGAAATGGTTTTATTGCGAATGATCCCTCGTATTGCTCAAATGCTTGAACTATGACGGCTTGAGCTCCTCACAATGAAGGGAATGTAGGCAACCAGAAATGGTCCGGCCATAAATACATTTCGAACTGATGAAGGACTTTGGGCAATCTTGTGATCACTTCGGATAAAACATGTTTCCAAATGTCTCGACGAGTCTTCTTTTTTCTATAACATAGGAAAGATAGAGCTAAACACTAATTTCTGTCGGCAAGGGCTTCCATACACCTTTCCATGCCAACGCTCTCTCAAAAGAGCCAAGTCTCGAAGTGAGTTCTCCTTGGGCCCTCAGCAAATGAGGCCATACGTCCTTGCAAGTATACACTCCTACGAAAAACCTCCTCAGTCCTGTTGACTAATTAACTAAAAAAAATATATAATAATGAAGAAAAGGATGGGTTGCCCCCTTTGTTGCATTGCAATTCGAATCGAAGGATGCCCTAGCTCTGTGGGCCATCCAGGGAACAGTGACACAACCCCATGTTCAAAAGCCTGTAACTTGGGAAGCAGTTCGGAAGGCTGCCCAGGTAGGAACCAGTGAAGCTCAATATCCTCAAGCTCAGCCCCTCACCATTGCCAAGCTCCGTCAGAACTAATGGCCCGTAGCCAAAAAGGCTCCTCCATTGACCCTGGCGGCATTGAAGAAATATAGTCAAGAAGCAATAGATAAGGAGGTTAACCTGTTGACTAGATTCAGGCAGATCTACCAAGGGAACCCCAAGGCAGATAAGAAGGCAGCAGATCAAGCACCTGGGGAGAATCGTAATCCCTATGCCAAGACAGCCGAAACTCCTGACCCCGAGAAGGAGGATTCCGTGCTCACTCAGCAGAAACAGACTCAGGCCAACATCTTTTTGTGGTCCTTACTTACCTCGTCTTATCCTCACAAGCTAAAATTGGAAGAAAGCCTAGCCCGCACACTGGTCCCTATTGATGCTACTCCTGATGACGTAGTCCAATTGATTGGGAACATCCACTACGGGAACATAATCACCTTCATAGACCTTGATCTCCCCCAGTTCGGAGCCGATCATAATGAGCCTCTCTTCATCACGGTCCAGCTAGACGAACGATGTCTCCCTCGATTTTTAATTGACAATGGGTCTGGAATGAATATGCTCCCAGCCAAGATCATGAGCCTGCTCGACATCAAGTCTACGGATCTGATGCCTTCCTCCATCACAGTCAAGGCATATGATTCGACATCTCGCACCGTACTTGGGGTTGCTACTTTAGACCTCTAGTTTGGAAAGAAAATGATACCCGTGGAATTCCAGGTCATCGATATCCCAATCACCTTCAACGCCCTGTTGGGAAGACCTTGGCTGCACCAAGTCAAGGGGGTCGCTTCAAGCCTCCATCAGTGTGTAAAGTTGTCTCAGATGGGGATCTAACAACCATTTATGGGGACCTAGTCACTTTGGAGGGCACGGATACGGGCGGAATACCTATTCTGGAGATCAAACATGATGAGGACGGCCTTATGCTGACAGGTTTCACAGTCGAACCTCCTAAAGCCCAAGTTTGCAACGTGGATCTGACGATCACTCAGGACAAGATCCCTCCAGTCTTGAAGATGATGAGAAAGATGAGCTACCTGCCTGGTCTCGGTCTGGGGAGCATCAGCAAGGGACTCACAAAGTCATTAAGGTGAAAGAGCAGAAAACTCGCCACGGCCTGGGATATGAACCAACCTCGATGGATACTGCGAAAGAAAAGGAAATTGCTCGAAAAAGGGGAGAAGGTGCCACGAGAGGGGTCCCAGTCAACGGTCCTAAATCTCTCCCTTTCAGTCCTAATCTGGCTGACTACTTTGTAAAAAGCTCTCCACCGTAGGATACTGCCACAGTCAAAGAGCCTACTCCTACAGAGGGATGGTTGAAGCTACAGGATAAACTCAGCAAGTTCAGGGGAACCAAAGCTAACCCGGTCTGTAGGATGTTTCTAGATCTACCCAAGATACCTGGGGCTACCACTACCATGGAAAGCTAATATACTTTCAAAGGCGTGCCAAGCCTAGTAGAGCAGTTCGAGAAACTTGCCACCGTGGTCCCGACCGCCCAAGAAGGCCCAAAGTCTGAGTTTGAGCTGGCAGTACCGAAAACTAAAGCCACAGAATTTATTTCAGACGATTGGGATGGTCCTGTTATGCAGCAATTATTCCGAGAGGAAGTCCACGTGCCTGACCTGATCGACTTTGGTTCAGTCAAAGAGATGGTAGCAATGATTGAGGAAGGAGGATAGAAACAATGCAATTCCCGAGTCATGAAGCCGCTGACGGCAATGCCACTGAAGAATTGGGAAACTCTCTCGGGTCCGTTCGCAACCAAGGAGGAAATGATCACCAAGCTTGGATTGGTCCCCCGTCCCCTTGTGTCAACCTATGTAAAGTCCTCCGAGTCTCTGATTGTCGAGTTCGAGTCTCTAGAGTCGTCCGATGGCCTTACACCTGAAGACTAGGAAGTTGTAGCCAATGCTGTATTCCCCTTTATTCTTAATGAAATGATGGACCTTTCTGAGTATCCCCTGATTGCCACTTTAACTAATGATAAATTAACTAATAATCTAAAAACAATTAATAACGATTCACTAGATAAAGAAGCAGACACATTAAATGAACAATATATTAAAGAAATCTTTAAGCAGGTTGTTCGGAAAGAGGAAAATCGAGCCCAAGCTGCCAAAGAGATTTTGACAAGTGTGAATCTGGGAACTGCGGAAGAGCCTAAAGAGACGCAGATTGGTAGCTTTTTCGAAGGAACTGAAAGAGACACTCTGATTGAACTGCTAAGAGAATTTCTGGATGTGTTTGCATGGTCCTATAAGGATATGCCTGGCCTCGACCCTTCCATAGTTGAACACCGGATATCGCTTGACCCGGAAGTCAAGCCAGTAAAACAGAAGCTGAGGAGAATTAAGCCCGAATGGTCTCTGCAAGTGAAAGATGAGATAGAAAAGATGCTCAGAGCAGGATTCATCAGGGTCATTGAATATCCGACATGGCTTTCCAACATAGTGACAGTGACCAAGGCCAACGGGAAGATCCGATGCTGCGTAGACTTTAGAGATCTGAACAAGGCTAGTCCAAAAGACGATTTCCCCCTACCAAATATTGACATGCTGGTAGATACCACGGCCAATTATGAGGTTAAATCCTTCATAGACGGTTTTGCCGGCTACAACCAAATCAAAATGGCAGAGGAAGACCAAGCCAAGACAGCCTTCACAACCCCTTGGGGCACGTATTGCTACACGGTTATGCCATTCGGAATAAAGAAATCTGGGGCTGCTTACCAGAGGGCAGCTACAGCTTTGTTCCATGACATGATTCACAAAGAAATAGAGGTCTATGTGGACGATATGATAATACATTCCAAAGGATCCGATGGCCAACACTTCGTTGATCTGAGAAAATTCTTCGGTCGCCTCCGAGACCACAGCATGAGACTCAATCCAGCCAAATGCACCTTCGGTGTATGACGAGGCAAAGTGCTAGGATATATGGTGACGGAATGGGGAATTGAAGTAGACCCCCAGAAAATCAAGGCCATAGTCGAAATGAAGCCACCTCGGACGCTGACAGAAATAAATCCTTCATGGGAAGACTGCAATACATAAGCCATTTTGTAAACCAGTTAACCTCGATCTGCGAGCCGATCTTCAAGTTGATGAAGAAAAGCGCCTACACGGAATGGACTCCAGAATGCCAGATCGCTTTTGAAAAGATCAAGACGTACCTTGTGAATCCCCCGATTCTTTGCCCACCACATCATTAAAAGCCACTATTGCTATATCTAACTGTTACGGATACACCAATTGGGGCTTTGCTAGCTCAAGAGAAGAAAGATTCCAAGGTTGAAAATGCCATCTATTTCCTGAGAAGAAATCTTAAAGGGAGCGAACTCAATTACTCTGCTTGTGAAAAGACTTGCGCAGGCCTGGTCTGGGTAGTGGGAAAGTTGAAACACTACATGTAGTCTCACTCGATACATCTGGTTTCGAAGTTGGACCCCATCAAATATTTGTTCGACAATCCTTCTATCTCCATGAGGTTAGCAAAATGGTCGTTCTTCGTGGTTGAATACGACATCACTTATGTGACAAGAAAATCCGTAAAAGGGCGAGCAATGGCAGAGCAGTTGGCCGACTTCCCAAGTGATGAGTCCCGAGGACCTGAGCCCCAATTCCCTGATGACGAAATCTTTGCTCTAGAAGGAGAAAATTGTTGGCAGCTCTTCTTTGACGGGGCGTCAAACAAAAGGGGAAATGGAATAGGAATGCTTATGGTCGATCCTACTGACGAGCACACCCCCATAGCAATAAAGTTAAACTTCGAGGTTACCAACAACGCTACCGAATATGAAGCTTGCATAGCCGGGTTGGAGGCCGCTCTTGAAAGAAATTTCAAAGAATTGGAAGTATATGGTGAATCTGCCCTCATCATCAACCAGGTCTCTAACAAATGGAAGACCGTGGATCCGGGTCTGCAGAAGTATCACACTTATATGGAGGAGCTAGTGACTCATTCAAGGAGATCAGCTTTCATTACTTGCCCAGGGATCGCAACAGATTTCCAGATGCTCTGGCAACACTAGCCTCTCTCGTTGAAATACCTGAAGGAAAGTCTGTCAAACCACTCAGAGTTGGGAGAAGAGAAAACCCCGCTTATTGCTTTGAAATTGAAGTGGAGGCCGAATTGGCCAATGATCCCTGGTATATACCCAGATTTATCAGTACTTGAAGAACGGCGAAGCCTCTTTCAAAAATGAAGATGGGGAATATAAAGAGGGAATCAAGGCGAAAAGTCTTTCAGCCTTGAAGCGACTCGCCTCCCATTATGTTCTTTTGGGGAATATGTTGTACAAGAAGCGCTATCAAGGCCCCCTCCTGCGGTGTATCAGCAAACAAGAGGCCATCGAACTCATGAAAGAAATACATGGTGGTACCTGTGGCCCCCACATGAATGCTCGGGCTTTAATGCAAATCATACTGAGAATGGGGTATTTTTGGATCTCCATGGAAACTGACTGCATCCAGTTCGTCAGAAGCTTTGACAAATGCCAACGATACTCGAACCTCAATCATTTGCCTCCTCACGAGCTTTATTGCATGACAACCCCTTGGCCTTTCGTCACTTGGGGAATTGATGTCATAGGCAAAATCACACCATCAGGCAGCAACGGCCACGAATTCGTCCTGGTAGCAGTGGACTATTTCACTAAATGGGTTGAAGCTAAGTCCTACAAAGTCCTCAACTCAAAGAAAGTAGCCCTCTTCATCAAAGAGAACATCATATGCAGATACGGGTTGCCAGCCGAAATCATCTTAGATAATGGATCCCACTTTGAGGGGGAATGCGACAGGCTGCTAGTAGAATTCAGAATAACCCGTCACAAGTCATCTCCCTATAGGACCCAAACTAATGGAGCCGTCAAAGCAGCAAACAAGACTTTGGAAAACATCATTCGGAAAATGGCTGTTCGAGGCAGAGATTGGCCTGACAAGCTTCACCTTGCTCTCTGGGGATACAGAACATCCGTCAGAACGGCGACCGGGGAAACGCAGTTTGCTCTCACCTACGGAATGGAAGTCGTACTCCCGATCGAGCTAGAGATTCCCTCACTCCATGTGTTGTTAGAAAGTCAGATCAACGAGGTCGAATGGCTCCAAAGTCGCCATGATGAATTGGCCCTGCTAGATGAACGCCGATTGAGAGCCATGGAACATATCTGAGCTTACCAAGGAAGGATGGCCAGAGCCTTCGATAAGAAAGTAAAACACCGAGACATCAGGGAAGGTGACCTCATTTTGAAAGAGAAACCCCCAGTCCGCATCAACCCGCTGGGCAAATGGGAGCCTGTCTGGGTCGGACCATACGTCGTTCAGAAAATCTTCTCCGGAGGAGCCATGCAACTTGCAGACCTCGACGGAAACCCTTTTGTACACCCAGTAAATGGCGACAAGCTGCGCAGATACTACGAGTAAAGCACTGAGTCATCTCCCAATAAAAGTGCTAAAAGAGTAATACCCAACTAGGTTGCAAAGCCGAAAAGGCAGCCTAGGTAAAAGACAGGGTTGCACTACAAAAATTTTTTAACAAAAAAATAAAAAAATAAAATAAAATAAAATAAAAATCTTAGTGCAAAAAGAGTAATGCCCAGCTAGGCTGAAAACCCAAAAAGTGCAGTCTAGGCAAAAAACAGGGCTGCACACATAAAAAAAACAAACAGAAAAAAAGGGGGGAGCTTCCCAAATTTAATTCTGGCAGCTTTAGTGAGTAAAAGTAACTCTCTTTTTGACTTCCCAATCGCAGAAATTAAATGGGGACTTTTACCTTGTCTTTTATTCTTCTACCATGCATGGCCGGTAAAAGACAGGGTTGCAAAAAAAAAAAGAAGAGTGCTAAAAGAGTAATACCCAACTAGGTTGAAAACCCGAAAGGGCGGCCTAGGTAAAAGACAGGGTTGCACCAAAAAAAAATATTTTTTTTTTAACCAAGTCGAACTACGGAGACCTGAGCCCTTTGGTCCAAGGGAAACGTAGGCAGCCGAAAACGGTTCGGTCTAAAACACTAATAAAAGTCATACTTTGTCATCAACACATTGATCAAGCCATGAAGGCGTTTTGAAAAACTCTAAAACAATTCACATATTCATTACAGTCAAAAGCTTTTTGATGAGTCTAAGCTCGGTTCACTCCTACGACTTACAACCTGCTAAAAGAAACTAAGATACATAACAACTAATGTGCCTGCTACGACAAGCAGGGGATACTCAGAGACCTCAGGTCACTCCAAGCCACTCGTACTAGCGTCACCTCTCTTCTTTCCTCCTCTTCGGCTCTTCTTCCTCTGCACAGGAAAAATGTTAGTCTTCCTCCTACCGAGCTCTGGTGTAAGGACAGGATTTATCAAACTAGCGTCTGTCAGGGCCTTAGTAGCCCTAGCCTATCCTCTCTTCTCCTGTACTAGAGCCGGTAACATGGGAATCCTCCCCTTCTGTCTCTTGACATAAGCCTCATAGTCTGTCACAACATTCCCGCTCTTATCATGAGGATTGGCCCTCGTCTCGGCCCTCCTCCTCTCTGAGACTGTCATGTCTTCCACACCAACAATGGCCTCACGCCGTCTCAAAATAGCCACCTGAGTCTCCCCCAAATGTCTCTCGTACCAATCCAAGTACCAAGTGGTCAGAAACACGTGCCCTGGACGCCTGAGGATAACCCTGGGAGGAAAGACATCATACCTCCATGCTCGGGAAAGGAACGGAAACACTGAAGGATCATCCATCGAAGCAGAAGCTACCACCCTGGTAGCTATGTCCTCAAAACCCTCTAAAGGAATCTGGTGCTAGCCAAACTGCCTCCGAACCAGAGCTGGAATATAAAATGTGGACTGAGAAAGTCCCGAAAGCATGACCACATGAGACCCGTCCTGAAGCACTCTCCGAGTCTCTACCCGCCAATGCGGCACCAACCACCTGATATCCGCAGTCTGGCGACAAGCCATCCAGTACTCCTACAAGCCCTGATCATCAAGATCCACAGTAACCCCTCTCCTGGCAAAAGTCCAAGGTTTGACCGCATCAGAAGTTTCGCGAAGGACCCCCAGACGTTCCATCAGCCACATGGTCAACAGAAATGGGCTGCCCCCGTGCATATACCGTCTCGAGGTAGCCAACCGTTCAAGGGCATGGATGGTATCTCCCAAGATCAAGGGCACAACATCCCAGCCCAAACGGCAGTGTACAACCACATCCAGCAAAGCCCGGTGACAAATCCAAAAGGAGTAAACCATGAACAAAGTCCCAAACATGCAGAGTGCAAAAGCATCCCAATATACATCATCAACCACTCCTAAACCCCTAAACCTATCAGGAAGACCGGAAATGTCAAAATGATCGGGACCACGGATCATACCTTGTGCTTCCTCCGGGGAAAGATGAAGAAGGTTGCACAACCTATCAAGAAAGGTAGCTCCTCCGGGCAAAGGGATCGCAATGTCCTCCACCTCGGGACCACCAAGCAAAGCTCGGAATTCTTCAACAGTCGGGACCACCTCATTGTAAGAAAAGCAAAAGAAATGTCTTCTTGTACCCCAAAATGAAGCGGAGGCCCTCAAAAGCTCATAATCCGGAACCAATTCCTTGAGTGACCACAAGCATTTTATCTTGTACCTTTCGTCAAAAAATGACCTTCTCTCGTGCATGATCTCCCGGGACCACTCCTTAAACTTGTTGAAGAAAGACATTTGGGATTCTTGGGATAATTTTGAAGGATTTTTCATACTCACAATTTTCTCCATGGATTTTCTTTCCTTCTCCCCGAAAATGCAGTTTGAACAGGCAGCTGGAGTGGTTGTTTGAATTAAAAGAGGGGAAAACCAGATTCAAAGAAAAAATTAAATGCCAGTGTCAGACTTCAGCCTTATCCGCGCGGACAGGATTGAGCCTCATCCCCATCCGCGCGGACAAGAATGTCACCATCAGAAAAAAAATCTGCAGCAGTTTTTACCGCTGCACCGCGGAGGAATATTTCATCCCAGCCGCTCGAAACCTGCACAAAACCTGTCCAAAACAGTTCATATACCAAACATTCACACCCTTGCCACAAAACCGGGCTCATGCAACATCCACATGCATAATAAATAAAAGAAAAGAAAAGAAAGTAAGTGACAATAATCCTAGATTATTACATTCCAAAAAAAAAAAGAGAAAGTGTGCATGAAAAATAAATTGTATCTGTCCCAAACAAACAAATCACTCATCAGAATCATCGGAGGCTAGCGCCTTCCCTCGGTCCCTCTTATGACTCGTGCCTATATCCTCTGCAGCCACGAACATCTCGGGCTCGGGGTCGTCATCCTCGTCTCCAGAAAGAGGCTCGTCTGGACAAGTAGGTACGCCATGATAGGGCAGGCCGAGATCTGCGAAGAAATCATACTCGAACGTGAATGCGTCAGATCCCTGGCCCTATGAAGATGATCCACCCTGGTGCCACACGTGCCCCGGTCCATGCAAATCCCCGTGGATGACGTGATCTGGAGGCAGCTCCCTACTGGAATCCATAAAAGGAGATATGGGGATGTCTGTGGAAGGATCGGAAGGAGTTGGGGAGGGCTCTTGCTCTAGCGGCGCCTGCTGTGCTCTTCTCTCTCTGCCCCGAGCAGCCCCACGGGTGACGAGCCGCCTAATAAACCTCTTGGCCCCAATCACCCGCCGCATCAGCTTCTCGACAACCGTGGCCGGGAACTGCGCAGAAACAAAGGCGTCAGAAGTAGGTGAAACAAAAAAAAAGAAAAAGAAGAAGAAGAAAAGACAGAAGCAATAAAGAGATGTACCCCCATATCCGGACGAGGCCGGAATGCTCGGGGGGCCCTCTCGGGGATAGGAATGTGCACTCTCAATCTCACCCCATCCTGGACGAATGAGAAGTCCGACTGAGGGT
The DNA here is from genome assembly GCA_022495995.1 of Adenophora triphylla var. japonica. Classification (NCBI taxonomy): domain Eukaryota; kingdom Viridiplantae; phylum Streptophyta; class Magnoliopsida; order Asterales; family Campanulaceae; genus Adenophora; species Adenophora triphylla. The sequence goes on along the minus strand of JAFEMH010003165.1, from coordinate 107,352 downwards.
ACCGCACGACTGGAATTGCCTCCCTCTCAAGCACCTGGGGCATCCTCAGCCTCCTCAGCACAAACAGCGAATACTCCTCATCCGTCACAAACCCGAAAAAGAGCTGGCCGCCCCGGTAATAAGCCCAAGTCTCCGAACCCTCGGTTGGACTCATCATGTCAGCAGGAGGCTCCATCGGTGCCATCAAAGGCGCACCGTCGCCATGCTGGCGCGTCACCCTATCCCCCAAGTAATAAACGTCGCAAGATGATCCCCTCAATATCCTCCTCTCTACCGTCCATCTCTCCGCGCCCTTCAGCTACTCCACGTCAAAACGACCCCAGGGGTAGAACCTCATCCTCTCATCTGTCTCCGCTCTCATAAGGGGCCGACACTCCTTGTACTTGAGGGTTGTGCGCCCCCGAGCACCCCTCTTCTCCCGAGCCTGCCTAGTCCAGGAGAGCATAGCCGGATATGCCCCAATGTGCTCCGCCAGCTGCCGCCACATCGTGATGTAAAAGAACTCCAGAGCCCATACCTGCGAAAGGAAAAGGTTACATCAGTTAAAGTTCGGAAAAGAAACAACACGCGCAAAAGGAAAAGAAAAGGCAGAAGCTTGTACCTCCATCGGAAACTCAAAGCACGTAAGGTAGCTCACAGCCTTCCGGCTGTACCTGTCTAGAGCAAAATAAAGCTCTGCTAGCCCGGCCTCCCCCCAGGCCTCTCCAGCTCTCTCCACATCCGTCAACGTCCTCAGCAAAGCAAACACACCCGTCCCCTCGGCATGTCCAAACAACGTACTCGAAAAAGCGAACCACAGAAAAGACCTAGCAATCTGCTCAGCAGCTATCCTCTCATCACCAGCCTCATACCGTGGATCACTGCATACTCCATCCCCATCCCCTTCTTGGGACTGGGGACAAAACCTAAAAGATCCTGTAACTCCCTGTCACTGTAGCCATCCCGCCACTCAATGCTACGTCCCTTAAAGGACAAACCCGTGATCGCAGCATAGTCAGAAGGCGTACCTGTAGCCTCGCCCCAAAAGAAGTGGAAGGTGTGGGTCACGTCCCACCAATGCTCCACCAAGGCAAAAGTCAAGCCCTTGCTCTTCGGCAACTTCACCAACCCCCTCAAGTACTCAACAAACTCGTATAACCCTGTCTCAATAACGATTTGCCTCGGACTCATTATCGCCCCTCTACCCAAGATCGGAAGCTGGTCCCATAGGCTAATCACAGCCTCGACTGAACCCCGGGTCTACAGCTTGTTCAGCTGATCCCGCACAAATCGATCACCGCCCTGCGATTGAAAGACAAGATCACATTTGCATCAAGAAGCATACACAAGCATCGAAATTTTTTGGCAGCATAACGGCATATAATGAACTCAACCCCATTTTTCTTGCACAAAAGGAAAAGTTTTTCAGCAATCACCATTCACCATTCATTCATGCGTAAAGGGACATGTCAATGACAAGGAGTCAACAGAAGCAAAACTCCATCCCGTTTTTCATAAAATGGCACACATAAACAATTTTCTACATTCATTCATTCATAAGGAGTCAACAGAAGCAAAACTCCGTCCCATTTTTCACAAAAATCCTATTGCATTCATCTCATTCATAAAAATATCATCTCATTGCAAAAAAATCCCACATGCAAAAGTCCGTCCCGGATTCGGCAAAATTTTTGTCACCTCATATTTCAAAAATGGCAAATCACCCATTCTTTTTTCAAATAAAATGCATATTTGAATTACCCATATATTCAACAAAGCATGCAAATCATCAAAATTAAAATTTCAATGGCAAGAACAAGGGTTTTCAAATTTTTCAAAAAAATTAAAATCCTATTTCTAACAATTCGAATAAAATCAACAAAAACAATAAATGGGTTCAAAATATACCGTTCGAAGATCCGGATCAGTGGACCAATGCTGCCACATATCTGGGTAGGATTCCTCCGCAATCGATTGCGAAAGCGAATAATGCCTCCACATCCTTATGAGCTCTAGCCTCCTCTTTGTGATGGGACCACGTCCCTGACCTTGAATAGCAGCTTCCCTGTGTTCCATGGCTCGAAAAATCGAAGAAAATAGAAGGATTTTGAAGTTTTTTGGCCAACAATGGCGATTTTCTGTTCTCTCTCACGTAAAACTGAAAAGGGGCGGTGAAGAGGAAGAAGAAAGGCCTCGGCCTTTTAAAAACCTATCCCCACTTCGTTCCTGTCCACGTGGACAGGATTGAGGGGTAAGAATTCCCCTTTTTGACCTTTAAAAATCCAGACTTTGCAAACCCGGACTTAACTGAGGATAACCAAAGTTAACCCCCCTTCAAAAGAACTCCACGGCAGTAAAACGTAAGCCCGTTTTCTCCAACGAAAGTTAACGGAATCCCGTTTCTTTCCTCATTTTCATCCACGGCAGTAAAACGTAAGCCCGTTTTCTTCAGCAAAATTTAACGAAATCTCGTTTCTTTCCTCGATCCCATCCCCAGCATGCTTTCGAACTTCGTATAGGCTTGATTCCCGCTCGGGATACGTAGGTATCCTACCATAGGTCCAGCCACTTGACCAATACGGTCATCCTTTTCCCCGCCGGTAAAACGTAAGCCCGATTTCCCCGACGAAAGCTAACGGGATTCCATTTCTTTCCTCGTTTCCATCTCCGGCAGAAAACGTAAGACCGATTCCTTCAAATGAAGTCCACCAAAGGACCATCTATCCCCTCAAAGTCTGTCCCCAACGAAAGAATACGAACTATCAAAGGAAATCATTTCAAATCAAGGTCCGAGGCACCTAAAATTCCATCTTTAAGGTCTGAGGCACCTAAAACGCCATCTTTAAGGTTTGAGGCACCTAAAACGCCATCTTTAAGGTTTGAGGCACCTAAAACGCCATCTTCAAGGTTCGAGGCACCTAAAATGCCATCTTTAAGATTTGAGGCACCTAAAACACCATCTTAAGGTTCGAGGCACCTAAAACACCATCTTTAAGGTTCGAGGCTCCTAAAACGCCATATTCAAGGTTTGAGGCACCTAAAATGCCGTCTTTAAGGTCCGAGGCACCTAAAACGCCATCTTCAAGGTTCGAGGCACCTAAAATGCCATCTTTAAGGTCCGAGGCACCTAAAACGCCATTTTTAAGGTTTGAGGCACCTAAAACGCCATCTTTAAGGTCCGAGGCACCTAAAACGCCATCTTTAAGGTTTGAGGCACCTAAAACGCCATCTTTAAGGTTTGAGGCACCTAAAACGCCATCTTTAAGGTTCGAGGCACCTAAAATGCCATCATCATCAAGGTTTGAGGCGCCTAAAATGCCATCTTTAAGGTTTGAGGAACCTAAAATGCCATCTTTAAGGTTTGAGGCACCTAAAACGCCATCATCATGAAGGTTTGAGGCACCTAAAACGCCATCTTTAAGGTCATAGGCACCTAAAATGCCATCTTCAAGGTTTGAGACACCTAAAATGCCATCTTTAAGGTTTGAGGCACCCAAAATGCCATCTTTAAGGTCCGAGGCACCTAAAATGCCATCTTCAAGGTTCGAGGCACCTAAACGCTATCACTTCGGTTTCGACTCGAAACGCGAGGAAAGCGATAAATCGCAATCATCCTCTGATTCGACAAACCAAAATCATTACCAGGTTGACATCCTAAAAACAGTCACTCTAGGGTCGACGTCTGAAGATAGTCGAAAAACCTGAACTACGACCGGCTTGATTCCTCTTAAGGATATGTAGGTAGCCTACCATTAGGTTCAGCCATCAGACCAAAATGGTCATTCCTTTCCCGAGCGGTCCGACCAAAATGGTCACCCTCTTTTCCCCAGCAGATTGAGACCTCACTCTTATCGACGACCCCACTTCCTTCGAAAGTGCCGTCGCCGAGGGGCTACTGTAAGTGTCCCAATCTGAGCCGCCATTGTTCCTTCAGCCCAATTTAACGACTTCCACGTCAAATAAACATTTAAGGGCATTTTGGTCACTTCCTAAGACAATTTAAACAAGGAAGGACCTTAAAGGAACAACAAAAATAGGTTGGATCTCGCTGGAAAGAGTCATTTCCAAGAAATTGACCAACTTTTCATTAAATGCAAGCAGCCAAAACTGCTTTCTGCAAAATCAGGCACTCTGACACTCTCATCCGCGCGGACAGGAATGAGACCCAGTCTCGTCCGCGCAGATACCTTTGAAACCTAAAATCAGCCTATAAATTAAATCATTCTCTCTCAGTTTAGAGGATCCACCATTCGAACCTTTACTGTTATATTCACAAAAAACCCAGAAAACAGCCTAAACACCAAGCAAAAACACAAAATCTCAACACAAATCTTGATCATATTCAAGCCCCAAACACAAATCCAAGTGAGATAGGGTACAACCATTGGTAAACCCTCCTTCTCCTTACCTTAATCTCCCTCATCCATGCATACATCTCACATTTTAAAGATGTAACTTGTTCATTTACTTGTTGTTCATCTCTTGTCCTAGATCCAAGAGGATCTCCATGGAGTTCATCTCCATGAATGATTCTCTATAAGGATCCACATTTTCTTTAGCTAGTTGTTCCTCCTCTTTATATAAACTAGTTGTTATTCTATCCCTTGGCCTAAAGTGTGGTCACCTTGGAGTTCATCTCCATGGATGATCACACTAAATGGTCCATATTCTTACTTTCATTTTCTTTTATGTTGTTATTTCTTACTTGACCTAAAATATGGTCACTTTGGAATAAATTTCCATGGATGACCATTTTTAATGGTCTAAATTGTCTTTACTTCCTTAAAAATATTTTTCCTAACCTAAGATCTTCACCTTGGAACAATTTCTATGGATGAAAATCATTAAGGTTCCTAGGTCACAAAAAGGGTGAAGTTGATACATTGAGTTCAAAGATCTCAAGGATGGTCATCTTAAAGACCACCTTAGAAATCCACTCTAAAGTTGATACACTCTTAACCTAAATACAATTTTCATACATTAATCTTTATTTTATGTTGAATCTCCCCATCCCAAGCAAATGAAGTGCTTCCAAGTCCTAATGTACCCTAAGGATGGCTTGATATAGTAGATCACCACTAATCATGTTTAGTGATCACTAATCAAAGCCTAAGGAAAGTGGGGACAAGCATGGATGCAAATCCCAAAAATGTTTTTATTTAACACTTTCAGTTGCAAAGTCCAGTTCTAATTCTGTAACTCCAGTTGACATTCTAGAATTTACAGAATCAGACTGGAAAGCTGCAAAAAAGAATATTTACTGTCCCATCCGCGCGGACAGAATTGATCCTCTCTCTGGTCTGCGCGGATGAGAATGTTATGGACAGACATTTTGTTTTTTCAGTCATTTTTCACTCATAGAAGCACACTGTTTTGGTAAATTTCAGTCCAGTCCAGTCAAAACTTTTATTTCCAGAAAATCTCTTTTGCAAAACACACACACACACACAAATGGTTTTAAGTTAGGAAGACTCGTCTTTCGAGGCATTCCGGGTGAACACCAACGTTCTTTCCGGAGTGTAACGTGACCTCCGAACCCACTTCTCTCAATTTTGGTATTTTTCAAATTTTTGGCCCTCAAACTAAAAACGGCGTGGCGACTCCGTTTGATTTTCAAAAAAATCATGGCATCATCACAGACATATGCGACTGTGAAGAATGCTTAAGAGAGGATCAAGAGATGGATGCCCAGATGGAGATTGACCGAGGAGTAGACCCCTACTTTGCCGAGAACCCTCTTGCAAACTGGCTCATCACCGACCCACTGGTACAAGACAACCCTCTTATCGATACACTTGGATCTCATGGGGACAACCATCACAGCATCGTCCAATTCAACATCCCGATGTCTGACCTAGACGAACAGTGGTGCAACCTCCTCCAAGGCCTAATCCGGGAAGGAGAGATAGCATGCCCTCTCGAGTCTGATATTGTAAATGTCGTCCAAGCAAAGATCCCAGATAAAGAGGCAGATTCTATGAAAATGATCAACATCAGCAAGAATCAACTCCGAATCAGCGAATGCTTCGCCCTCCTGGAAGTAGCCCTCAGGGACTTCTATCATCAAGGTCCCCCAAGAATTGGCAACAACACTAACGGAGGGACATCATCAGGGGAGCCACCAAAAATCTCCGCGATATGGTTTGAAGTCGAACCGCAAACAAACCATCCTCCGGGAGCCGCCTCGGGTGAAGTCTGGCCACCAGAGCCATCACCACCCTCTCTAGAGCTACAGCCTACCAAGAGTAATGAAGTCTGGTCCAATCCCTCGTCGTCTATAGTCTAGCTTCGAGTCGTGTTGTCTGTGAATTCATGTCTTTCGAGTCATCTGATGGCCTTACGCCGGAAGATCCTGAGTCCATAATCAACAATGTACAGTCTTTACGCTTTCAATAAAAGGTCCTACCTTTCTAAAGTATCCTTTCATTGCATCTTTAACAAATGATAAGTTAACTAAATCAAAACAGTTAATAACAATTCATCTACACAAAGAAGCAAACACATTAATTGAATAAATGCATCAAACAAATCTTTAAAAATGTAGTCAAATGAGAGAAAAACCGGACCCAAGCTGCCGAGGAGGTTTTAATCACAGCGATTTGTGAGATTGCTGAAGAGCCAAAGAGACGCAAGTCCGAAGCCATGGTACAATCAGATCTTCCAATACCTCAAAAATGGGGAAACCGCCTTCATGGACGAGGAAGGTCAACGCAGAGAAGGAGTCAAAGCCAAGAGCATCATGGCCCTAAAATGCCTCGCCTCTCACTTTGTCATCCTTGGGGACATGCTGTACAAGAAACGCTACCAAGGACCACTCCTACGCTGCATCAGCCAGAGAGAAGCAAACGATCTCATGAACGAAGTCCACAATGGGGCTTGCGGTCCCCACATGAACGCCCGGGCCCTAATGCAAATCATTCTCCGGATGGGCTACTACTGGATCTCCATGGAGGCAGACTGCATCCACTTTGTCCGAAGCTGCGACAAGTGCCAACGGTTCTCCAACCTCAATCATCTACCTCCTCACGATCTCTACTGCATGACTACGCCCTGGCCCTTCACCACTTGGGGAATTGACGTCATCGGGAAAATTGCTCCACCAGGCAGCAACGGCCACGAGTTCATCCTGGTAGCCATCGACTACTTCACCAAATGGGTTGAAGCCAAGTCCTACAAGGTACTCACATCCAAGAAAGTCGTACACTTCCTCAAGGAAAACATCATCTGCCGATACGGCATCCCTAACGAGGTCATATCAGACAACGGCTCCCACTTCGAAGGTGAATGCGACAGACTGCTGGTCGAGTTCAAAATCACACGCCACAAATCTTCTCCCTATCGGCCACAAACGAACGGCGCCGTGAAAGCAGCAAACAAGACCCTCGAATGGATCATCCGAAAAATGACCACCCGATGACGCGATTGGCCCGAGAAGCTGCACCTTTCACTTTGGGGCTACCGAACATCAGTCAGGACAGCCACGGGAGAAACCCCATTCGCCCTGACATATGGGATGGAAGTAGTCCTCCCCTTTGAACTGGATATTCCCTCACTCCGAGTACTGCTAGAAAATGACGTCAACGAAGTCGAATGGCTCCGAAGCTGACACGATGAATTGGCTCTGCTAGACGAGCGATGACTAAAGGCCATGGAACACGTCCGAGCCTACCAAAGCAGAATGGCTAGAGCTTTTGACAAGAAGGTTAAGTCCTGAGACATCAGGGAAGGCGATCTGGTACTAAAAGAAAAGCCTCCCACTCGAACCAACCCACTGGGAAAATGGGAACCAACATGGATCGGCCCTTTCGTGGTTCAAAAGATCTTCTCCGGAGGTGCCATGAAGCTGACAGACCTAGACGGAAATCCCTTCATGAATCTAGTCAACGGAAGCAAACTTCGCAGATACTTCGCCTAAAAAAAAGAACAATTGTGCATCTCTTGGCACTCCATGTAGTGTCGAACTACGCAGACCTGAGCCCTCTAGTCCAGGGGAACGTAGGCAACCTTAATTGGTCCGGTCTAAAAACACAAAAAAAAGTCAAAAGTTTGAATGTCAAGCAAGACCTCCATCAAGCTACACACTTTCCAAGAGCATGCCCCCACCATCACCTTGACCAAGTCAAAACAACGGCGGCAACATCAAAGCACATCAAAAGGTCACTCAGCGTCAAACGACTGACCCATGTCAACTTTCGAGCTAGGGGCTTATCTTCGCCCTCACGCGCTTACAAAAAGGAAGCCCAAGCAAAAGGGATTGCCGTCAAGGCCCAGGCTGCTTCAGTCCGCAAAAACAACAGAAAGGTCCAAAGATGGACGCCGCCAGGGCTCACAAAAGAAACAAAAAGCGAACAAGAGATCTTGCGTCTCGACAAAGCTTTAAAAGTAAATCACAAATCACTAACGATTACAACATTCCTTGATGAGTTCAAGCACGGTCTACTCTCAAGTTCACAACATGCTAAAAGACAGCTTAATACATTTAACAAATAATGTGCTTACAAATGCAATGAATGGATACCTAGGAGGTCATTCCGTGCCATCTGCGCTTGTCCCCTCGCCATTCTTCCCTTTCTTCCCTCGTCCCTGGCGAGTCTTCTTTCGCTCCACGCGAGCCATCTCTGTCTCCCTCCTTCCTAGATCAGGAGTCCTCCCCATCGGGTCAAACAATCCAGCAGCTCGCAGGGCTTCATTCGCCCGTGCTTCGGCTCGGATCTCCTCCATACGAGTCTGCAAAAGAGGACCTCTCTCCGTCAGTCGGTCAACTCTGGTCTCGTAGTCAAACAAAGTGTCTCCCGTAACATCCTCAGGGTCAGACCAGGCTTCGGCACTCCTAAAGCAATAGCTACTACGGCAATCGGGCCCCAGAATCGCTCCACGCCTGCTCCCCAAAGCCACTTGGGCTGCCCTACACGCTGCTCATACCAGGCCAGGTACTGGGTAGTCAATACGACACTCTCCCGACGTCTAAGGAGCACCACAGGAGGGAAAGCAGAATACTTCCATACCCTCAGAAAATACAATAGAGCACCTGGAGCTGCCATACAAAGAGGAGCTACCTTCGCAGTAGCAAGGTCATCCCAGCCTAACAAAGGCTCCTGCTTCATCCCAAACTGCCGGGAAACAAGCGACGGAATATAGAAGGAGGACCAAGACAAACCTGGAACTCTCACAACATAGGACCCTTCCTAAAAGGCCCTCCTAGTCTCAATCCCCCAGTGGAGAACCCACCAACGGATCTGATAAGTACCAAGCTGTGCCATCCATCTCTCCCAGGCGGATTGATCCATATCCAACACAAGAGGGCGCTGAGCTAATGTCCATGGGCTGAACGATGCCGGAGCCTCACGCATAGCCTGAAGTCTCTCCCGCAGCCTAAAGGTGAGCAAAGTGGGGCTTCCCCCTCTCATGAACCGATCCCCAGTCGCCAGACGGTCAATACCATGAAGAGTCTCCCCCAGCACCAATGGGGTAATATCCTCTCCAGCTCTACAGTGTCCAACCACATCTAGCAAAGCGCCATCGCAAACCCCAAGGGAGCTGACCATGAAAAGCTTCGCTATCACGCACAAGGCAAATACATCCCACGAGACATCACTCTCATCATCAATCATAAATCGCTCCGGCAGCGCAGAAATGTCAATATGACCTGAATCAAGCATCTTGCCTTGCACTTCTCCCAACGAAGTCCGAAGAAAGCACGCAAGCTTCACGCTCACAGCTGCACCGCCAATCAAAGGAAGCGAGATGGCCTCCACCTCCGGTCCTCCAATCAAAGCCCGAAAATCCTCAAAGGTGGGCACCATCTCATTGTAGGAGAAGCAATACACATGCCTCCTAACATCCCAAAACTTCGCGGCAGCCTGCAACAATTCCCAATCAGGAACCAACTCCTTAAGGGACAAAACCGAGCAAAGTCGAAACCTTACCTCGAAAGCCCGCCTCTGATGCCTCATACGCTGTCGCATCCACACTTTCAGCCACTCAAGGAAGTATGCTTGCCGCTCCTTCGAAACCCTTGGCAAAATTCTTGGAACATACGAGGAATCCATGGCAAGAATGGAGGTTCCTAGAGAAAATGAGGAAGAAAGCACGAAATGGCTGCAAATGGGAAATGGGGAAAGTCCGGACATCCGAAAAACACTTATCCCTTCCCAAAAGCAAAGTTGATCCGTACGGACCTCTTTGCATCCCAGGTTGGTCCGTTCGGACCTTGTTGCACCATGGTCCCACTTTCCCAGCAAACAATATAAAAACCACTGTTCCCAGCAGGACCTTGCTCCAAATTGCCCAGATTCTGGCCAAAGCCATTCCCGGCAAGCATATGCTACCCACAAACGCACTCCCAGCTCACGTGGCATGCACAAATAAATAAAATAGCAACAATTCCTATGACAATTCCCGAGAATCACAAAATACGTCATTACATCTTAAAATAAAATACTTTTGCTATGTAAATACAAGTCTTTTATTACAGGTACCCGTAAATGTCTGTTGCTAAACAAAAAAAAAAGATATGGAAAGAGGGAAAGCAAATGAGCCCTAATCCGACTCCTCATCATCATCATCAACATCCTCGAGCGAGAAGTCAGGCACCCCGGCAAACTCGCCAGCCACACCCTCATCATCAGAATACTGAACCCCCTCCTGGGGTGGGTACTCAAAGTACTCGGAAGGGTCAAACCCGGAAAAAGGATCAAAGAAGGCAGGCTCTGATGAACTCTCTCCTGGTGCCTCCTGCGAAGGCCAGAACTGGTGAAAGACCGGCTGTCTCTGGACTCCCGTAGACGTCCCAGCATCCATGCTATGCCGCCCCCAAGAGGGTCCCTCCAACTACTGGCCCGGCTCAACCCTCGGCGGAGGAACGTCCACAGAATGCCTCGAAGGCATCGGCTCATATGTCGGCACACGCCGCGAAGACCGGCAAGACAGCTTCCCAACCAACTTCTTCGCAAAAGACCACATCGCCACATAACGGCGGGTCAGCGTGTCGAAGGCTCTCCCCGGGACCTGCACAAGCAAACAGCCAAAGAAACGCTCAGCTAAAGAGATACAAGCATACAAGAGAAAAAAAATACTGAAAAGATACCAAGACAGAAAAAGAGTAAGCACACTCACCGGCATATCAGGGTCAACCCGGTAGGCACTAGGGGCCTGCTCAGGGACGGGTACTGACACCCTCCACCTCGATGAATCCCCACGAACATATGTAAAATCTGGCCCAGGCACCGAAACCTCTGGAGGACCTGGCGGGCCGTCCTGCCTCTCCCTCGCCAACACCTGTGGCATCCTCAGCTTCCTCCTCACGAAGCATACTCCTCTCCAAACAAAACAAACTCATCGGCACTCACGCCGCCAAGATATCTCTCAAACTCCAGCACGTCCATATCACGGGAATCCATCATCCCAAAAGGCGGGTCCCTCGGAGCCAAGGGGAGCATACCCGGGCCATGCTGCCAGAAGACCCTCTCTCCCAAGTACATAACATCGCAGGTCAGGCCCCGCAGCATCTTTCTCTACGCCATCACCACGGGAGCACCCTCAAACTCGTTAGCCCCATATCGAGCCCAGGGGTACAGATCAAACCCCGCCGGGCTATCTCTCCCCAGATGCTCCTGCACATCCCCGTAGGCGATGGTGAGCTTCCCCTACTCGTCCTCCTCCTCCTCGCCAAACGGGCCCAGCCCAACATAGCAGGATAGGCCGCTATGGCCTCAGCATCTCGATCCCACGGGAAGCACCGGAAGATCTCATAGAACCACACCTATGACAAAAGCAGAAAAATATCAGTGCAAAAGAAAGCGGAGAAGTGGCAAATCGCTAAATCAAAAACAGCAATAAACCCATACCTCCAAAGCGAAATCAAAGCAGCCCAAGGAACTGGCCACGCCTCGGCTAAACCGGTCCAAAGAGAAATTAAGCTCGGCCAGGCCCGCCTCGCCCCAAGCTATATCACAGACCCTCTCCAAATCAGTCAAACTCTCCAGCAGAGCAAAGGGAGCCGTAGTCATGTGTTTCGAGAACAGAGTCTCGGAAAGGGCAAACCACAGGAAGGAGCGCGCCAGCTGCTCCACCGTCACCAGGCCAGTGCCACGGCAATAGGCCCCAATACTGGCCGTAATCCGCATCTCCACATCGTCGTACAAAGATGCCCAGTGCCCCCGCGAGGAAGAGGCGCAAAGCCCAACAGCTCGCCCAAGACTCCTCGAATATCCTCGTCCCTCCACCGCACCGGCCCTCCTTTGAAGGAAAGCCCGTGATAGCAAAAGAAATCGGTGGGAGTCACCGTCACCTCGCCCCAGCTCAAATGGAAGGTGTGAGTGGTATCCCACCAATAATCAGACAAGCCTAGGAAGATACTCTTGTTCTTCCTCGTATCAGAAATCCCGGCCAAGTTCTCCACGAATGCGCCCAAGCCGGAAGCATAGACCAATCTCTTAGGGCTCGGCCTACCCTCCATAGAGATATCCGACAACTGCTGCCACAGCTCTACTACGGCCTCGAGCGACCCTCGGGACTTCATCTTCTTGGCTTTCCTGCACAAAGCCCTCATCCCGCAGTAAACACAAAGAAAGGGTACGTCGCTGACTTAATGCAAATTACCAAAGCATAAAAAAAAGAGGTCCGTCACAAAATACGGCACACATTGCACACAATTTTCACATGTAACCCGTCACAAAACACGACATGCATTACACAGAATTTTCCCCATGCAGTCCGTCACAAAACACGGCACACACTGTACAAATTTTCTCAACAGAGGAATTAAGCCCTACACGACACATTTTCAAAAGGCCCATCACAAAACACGGAACATATTGCACATAAATTCCCCACAAGGTCCGTCACCAAAAACATGACACACACTGCATGACACATTTTCAAAATAAAATTCCGTCCCTACACGGCACATACTTTCAGACAAAACCTGTCACAAAACACGACACATGTTACATTTTTCACAAAATTTGTTCCTACATTGTAATTTTCTCACAAAGTACATACAGAAATAGCATAAGGTACAAAACACCAAAGTATGCATTTCAAAGAGAGGCACTTTATTTTTACAAATAAGAGCTAATCTACACATTTTTGCACAAAAACCACATACCCACAATTTTTACATGCTCAATTTCAACAATTCATCACGAATTTCACAAAAAGCATGGCAAATAACAAAAGCCCCAAATATGCGAAAAACTAAAACCTAGTTCTAACATTCAAAAATTCAAGCAAGGAATCAAGACGAAATTGATTTCTTACCTCCCCGGCGTTCCTAACTCGCCTATTATGCACCTCCGGATTCGGGTACAACACATCCGGGTTCTTCGAAGAAGGCACGAAGGAGATGCATTTCTTTTGAAGCTCTGTCCTTTGCTCGATCGCCTCTTAGCTCCGTTGACGACGTCCTCTCCTTGCTCTTTCCGCCATTGACAAGCAATTCAAGATAAATTATGGAGGATTTTCTAAGGATTTTGGTACAAAAATGGAGTTTTCTCTCCCTCTCTCTCGCTGGTTCACGAACTGGAAGAAGAAGACGCAAGGGTTGCCTCGGTTATGTAGACGATCAAAACCTGGGAACTGTAAAAATCAGCATTGGTCCGTTCGGACCTCTTTGCAGAGAGAGACAATCCGTACGAACCTCTTTGCAACATGAGGCCAAATTACTCCTTTGCCCATATAATCATTGCCCCTGGCTATCCAAAGGCCTATTTCAGCAGATTCAATGCAGTTTGGTCCTTAACCCATCAAAACCAACACCGGCCGTCATCGTAAGCCCGGATTTCGCCCACTAAATGGCAACTCAAGCACTGGCCATCATTGTAAGCCCGGATTTTGCCCACTAAATGGCAACTCAAACACCGGCCGTCATCGTAAGCCCGAATTTCGCCTACTAAACGGCAATGCAACCACCGAACGTCATCGTAAGCCCGAATTTTACCCACTAAACGGCAACTCAAACACCGGCCGTCATCGTAAGCCCGGATTTCGCCCACTAAACGGCAACGCAACCACCGACCGTCATCATAAGCCGAATTTCGCCCACTAAATGGCAACTCAAACACCAGCCGTCATCGTAAGCCCGGACCTCGCCCTCTAAACGGTGAAACAAGTGCAAAAGGAGCCAGCACCTCCAAACACAAATCCCAAGGCACAAAACGCCTCCAAAATGCCAGATGGTGAATCAACCACTGACCATCAAAGTAAGCCCGAAGTCACCTTATCAGCGGACAAAGCCCCTACGAGGCCACATATCCCCAGCAGATGAACATCGGCAGTCATCGTAAGTCCAACCTTTTCCCCAGCGGACAAAACGTGAGGCATCCACATCTCTCACAATCGGAGAATAAGGCAGCCACGCCTCCACCAACCGCAGTCAAAAGACGAATCAAGTCCTCATACATGACACAACCGAAGTCAGAAGACGAATCAAGTCCTCATACATGACACAACCGCAGTCAGAAGACGAATCAAGTCCTCATACATGACACAACCACAGCCAGAAGATGAATCAAGTCCTCATACATACCTCTAGCCCGGAAGGCTCTAAACCATTCGGTCCGGAAGACCGTATAAACCTCCCAAAAACATCATCTCATGACACCACCATGTCCTCGCAATCGACCTCAGCGGTCACCACAACCTTAGGGCACCACCATGCCCTCACATCATCTTAGGATAGGACACGTCCTCCTATACCACAAACCGATCTTCTCGTAAGATTACACATCTTCTAGTAAGATTGCACACCCAGGATGCCTCCACGTCCTTACCAGCGACCTATACGGTCACCCAGGACGCCTCCACGTCCTTACCATCGACCTATACGGTCACCCAGGATGCCTCCACGTCCTTACCATCGACTTATACGGTCACCCAGGATGCCTCCACGTCCTTACCATCGACCTATACGATCACCCAAGACGCCTCCATGTCCTTACCATCGACCTATACGGTCACCCCAGGACGCCTCCACGTCCTTACCATCGACCTATACGGTCACCCAGGACGCCTCCACGTTCTTACCATCGACCTATATGGTCACCCAGGATGCCTCCACGTCCTTACCATTGACCTATACGGTCACCCAGGACGCCTCCACCTCCTTACCATCGACCTATACGGTCACCCAGGATGCCCCCACGTCCTTACCATCGACCTATAAGGTCACCCGAGATGCCTCCATGTCCTTACCACCGACCTATGCGGTCGCTCACAGGATACCATCACATCCGCACATAAGAGTTCCGGTCAGAGGACATCTCACGTCCTCGTACACAACAACACTCACCCCGCACACGAACTATGATCAGGCTTGACTCCCGCTAGGGATACATAAGAATTCTATCACAGGGTTCAGCCAACTGACCTAAACGGTCACACAATAGGACAGCGCCATGTCTTCACACATCGACCTACACGGTCACTTCCTCTCCCAGCATGCGATCCAGATTAGGACCCTTATCCTATCGACGACCCCACTTCCTTCGTAAGTGACATCGTTGAGGGGCTTCTGTAAGTACCCCAATCTGAATTCCGAGCACATGGGAAACACCACAGACTCACACCATCACAGTCTCGAAGACCCGTGACACTCAAAACCCTCAAAACCCCCCAACCAAACCAAGGGAGGGACCTTTCTGGGACAAAGAAGCCCAAAAGGACTTTTTAGGGATTTTTCAAAAATTGGAAAAGCAAATATGGTCCGTACGGACCTCTTTGTTACAATGATTACTGAATCCCCTTAAAGTCCAAGTTATTCCCTCAAATCCCGGAGGTAATAATTACTCAACTACATGGTTGGTCCGTACGAACTTTTATGCATGCAAGGTTGGTCCGTACTGACCTCTTTCCAACCAGACACCATCATTACTGAATCTTCTTAAAGTCCACATATTCCCTCAAATCGAGGAAAACCAAAAACTTGGATTACCTGTAAGGTCCGTACGGACCTTATTGCACAAATCTGAGTACTATAAATAGAGGGATCCCCCTCCCTCATTTCACACATCTCCCTCTTCTCTCCTCTCCCCCCAGCCTTCTGACACCCCTCTAAGTCCTCTCGAGGCACTCCCGGCCCCTTTCGGATCATTCTGAGGCCTTCTGAGCCCCCTCGCGGTGCTCCAAAGCCTCTCCGAGCGCTCCCGCGATGCTCCCGCACTGCCCTGAGGCACTCTCGAGGTACTCCGAGGCCCCTCGTGGTACTCCGAGGCCTTGCCTGGTCTTTCTCGAGGCGTCCCGGCTCTTTCCGAGTCAAACCAGCAACTCGAACACACGCCGAAACTCTGCCCGGGTGACTATTGCCATCCCAACACACATCGAACCTCTGTCCGTGTGATCCCTGCGATCCCAACGCACGCCGAACCTCTGCCCGAATGCAACCTACAATCCCAACGCACGCCGAAACTCTGTCCGCAGACAATCGTCTCATCCTGAAGCAATCTCGGTCCGTATCGGAACACTATTCCATCCTCAAACACTATTCCCCAGCGGAAGACAGACACGAACCAACATTGGTAAGGCTTCCTTCCATTAATATTTCAATACATTTCAATAAAGCAGTGTACAATGTAGACATCCGACACAGCAGGCATTTTTAAAAGCACATACACACACACACAACAGTTAAAGAATATTAGGGGTACCGAAAGACTCGTTTTTTACGAGGCGACTCGGGTGAGCTCTAATATTCTAATATTCTCTTCCCGAGGAGTCATCTGACATCCGAACTCAAAAATCTCATCACACAAAAACAGTTTATTTTTAAACTGATGCCCTTTTTCAATGTGTTGGGCTTAATAAAAACAGCGTGGCGACTCTACAAGCAAAACACAACGAGACACCTCCAACCGAAAAACGGAACGAGCCAGATGCTGGGGCGCGAACGCGCTGCCTATCGGATCCGGGCGACTTCCCGAACGGGAAAGCACGAAATGCGAGATGTGCCGGGGCCAAATCCGCGCGCGAACCGGATCCAGGTAGTTTCACACCCGCATAGGGAAGAAGTAGCTGTTCCGTCTTAGGTCCTCCTAAAATGGCCCAGAAATCTTCGAACGTAGGAGTGATTTCGTTGTACGAGAAGTTGTACACATGTCTCTGTACGTCCCAGAAATGAGTCGTGGCTCTCAAAAGATCCCAATCTGGCATGAGCTCCTTCAAAGCCCAAACAGATTTCATCCCGTAACAACCCTCGAAAAACCCCTTGTTTTGCCTCGTGTGGTTCCGTACCCACGACTGGAAATTGTCCAAGTATCGCTCTTGCATCTGAGATGATAGCTTAGGAAATGGAGCCATGGGAAAAGCAAAGAAAACCTTCAGGAATTTGAGAAAATTCAGCTGATCAATCAAAGCAAACGTGCAGTTCTTACAAATTGCAAAAGCTGAAATTGCAATTTAAAAGATTCTGGAAATTGGTTCTCAGTCCGGTCGGACTCTTTCTCAAATTGACTGGGTCAACTCTGCAGTCAGCTGCTCTTAAATTGGAAACAATTCCAAAGCAAGCCCTGTTCAAGCTTCCTTGAATCTGCGTGCTCCCATAGTTTCAATCAACCACTGCCAACACCACTTCCGCCCCGGGCTCGTGCAACAGTGCAATTAATTAAATATCAGTGCATATAGGCATAAATTTTGACCAGTTCGAATTTTTGTGCATATTTTATTTTATTTATTTTTGATCAACCTACTTGCTTATTTGCCAAAATAAAAAGAAGGTAATCACTAAATAAATATGCAAGATACAGGTTCCGTTTCAAGGGCGCCTTTTCAAATACAAGTCAAATCGTCTGGACAATACACACATTTTGTCTAAAAAAAGCAATAAAGGAGGACTACTCGGAGTCCTGCTCGTCATCCGAGCACTCGATGTACTGCCCCGCAGCAGCCGGGTCCACCGAGGACAGGTACACTCCAAATTCCTCCAGGCACGAATACGCAAAAGGCCGCCTCCGCTCCTGTGCCCTCGAGGACTCTCCCTGTTCGTGCCCCGAGTACGAAAAGTGATGAGCTCCGAACCCCGCCGTCTCGCCCGAGAACTGGCCAAATCCCTGCACAAAGTCCGCTCCACCAGTCCTGGAGGCAGACGAATCTCTCGGCCTAGACCGCCTCGGCTCATGTACAGCCGCACTCCTCCGCCTGGTTGTACGTACGGCCAGACCGCCTGGTTGTACATACGGCCAGACTCCTGGCATAATTGGCCCACCCGTCCAACTGCCTCACCGCCTGGTTATACGTACAGCCAGACAACTGCAAACCAGGAAAGTCATCAAAAGATAAACAGATAGTACAGATGCAACATTTTTAGAATGCTACTATCGAATGCAGGAAATCAAATCAAAGCACTCACCAAAGCGTTGGGGTCCACCCTGTACTGAGGTCTCGCCTCCTCCAGGATAGAGATCACCAACCGCCTACGGGAACCGTCCAGTCCCTTGTACGCCAGCCTAGAGCGTGGGAGCGAGAGATCTCGGGGATATCCAGGGCCCTCGCCCTCCCTGTGCTGCACGTACGGGCTCCTCAGCCTCGTCCTCAAGAAGGCATCATAGTCAGCACCCTCTATGATAAGCTCTGTATAGAACACCCCCTGTCTATACCGCTCCAACTCCTCCATCGGTATCGATAAAGGATGCTGTATATATGGAGGCGGGTCCACCGGCACCATAGGAAGGGACCCCAGACCATGCTGACGGGTCACCCTCTCCCCCAGATACATCGCGTCACAGTGAAGTCCCACCAGCAGCTTCCGCCGACGCTTGACCTCACTAGCAACCTGGACCACGCCGACATGAATCCAGCTCCACCAAGTCAGCTGGATCCGCTTGGAGAACTCTCGGCTCAGGGCCTGAGACACCTCCTCGTACGTCAGCCGAGTACCCTCCCTCGATGACACCGCCTTCTTCACATCCTTCTGCCAAGACAACACGGCAGGGAACAGGGACACATACGCCTCCTTAATCTCCCATCGCTGCGGGCTGAACACCTCAAAGCACCAGACCTATCACGCAAATGGAATGTTATGTCAGCTACAAAGCAGATACATACGAGTACAAAAATGAGGCAAGGAAGAGAAAAATACGGGAACTTACATCCAAAGCAAATGAGAAGCAGCACAAGGTGTTCTCCTCTCCCCGCGAGAACCTGTCCAAGGCATGGTAGAGCTCGGGCAGTCCAGCCTCCCCCCATGCGAACCCCCTCATGGAATCCAAATCAGTAAGCAACCCGAGCAAAGGGAAGTGACAGGATGTGTCAGAAGTAGGAAATAGAGTCGCTGACAACGCAAACCATATGAACCCTCGAGCCAGACGCTCAGCGGTCATCCTCAGGGACCCCTCCCCATATGCGATAATACCCCTCCTCAGATGATTCTCCATCGGTCTGTACCGAATACCTAAGCCCCTGGCATCGGTAATATCGAAACCCAGCAACTCCGACAACTACCCCGAGGTATAGCAGTCCACCCACACCAGCGTGTTGCCCCAGGTTGGCAACCCAGTGATAGCCGCAAAGTCAGTGGGAGTCACAGTCGCCTCCCCCCCACCTGAAGTGAAAAGTGTGGGTCGTGTCCCACCAGTACTTGCTCAGAGCTACGTACATGGACCTCGCCCTTTGCGTCACAGCCATCGTGACTACCGCGCTGATAAATCCAGCCAAACCGGAGTCAATCACCAGCTGCCGTGGACTCCTCTCTCCGTCCCTAGCCTCGTCCGAGAATATCTCCCACAGCGCTCGAACTGCCTCGAAGGCTCCCCGACTCTTCAAGTTGTGAACGTCAACTGTCCCTCGCCCCTGCAGGTGAACACGGCAAAATACGTTAAGTACAGAAGCGACATCAACAGAGTGCTCGAACGCATGTCAAAATGATATAACACAGATATAGTTCCCATTTTCCTAAAATATTTCCATCCCGGTTGGAGTATTAACAGTCCAAACTTTCAAAACATTTCGAAACCTCTGTCGAATCCGGAACTTTCAAAACATTTCGAAAACTCCGTCGAATCCGGAACTTTCAAAGTATTTCGATTTTCGAAAACTCCGTCAAATCCGGAACTTTCAAAACATTTCGAAAACTCCGTCGAATCTGGAATTTTCAAAACATTTCGAAAGCTCCGTCGAATTCGGAACTTTCAAAACCTTTCGAAAGCCGTCGAATTCGGAACTTTCAAAACCTTTCAAAAACTCCGTCGAATCCGGAACTTTGAAATCATTTAGAACATTTAGAAAAATTACTCCGTCCCGATTTTAACTTACTTTAAATTCGGAAGACACATCTAGGCATGGAATTTTGCAACCAAAATTTTTACGTCATCTACCCATAGTGTCAATTGAACTACACTCTAGTCAATTTCGAAAAAGGCGCATAGCAAAGTCAAAAGCCCCAATTCGGGCACCAAAAATCCCTAACTCATTTCTAGACAAATTCCTAACATTTAAAGAATGCACATTCTTAAAATTAATGGAATTTGAAAGAAATTTACCTGTCTTTCATTCCCTCCTTTGGATTTGTGATTGTCCCGAGCTGGGTAGAACTCCGTCGGATTCAAAGGAAGAACGGTGATTCGAATGATCCGCACCAACCTCGTTATTTCGTTATTGGTTCTTCCATGACGAGCCATTGGTCCCAAATCACCCTCCATGTCGATTTTCCCTTGCAAATTCGAGCAAAACTCACAATAATAAAGTTGATCACCTTAGTTGCAGGAGGAGGTGGAGATGGAGTATCAGCGACAACTTCCTTTGTTTCAGCCCATCCTTTTCTTTTTCCGAGTAAATCCTTAAGGAGGCCTTTAGAGAATAAGTAGTTGATTTCCTTCCTCAAAGCAATGCAATTTTCTGTAGTATGGCCAAAATCTTCATGGTAAGCGCACCACTTAGATTTGTCCTTCCAAGGTGCTGCCTTGTCACCTGCCTTTGGCCATCGCGCCTTACTCCCTAAGTTGTCCATCGCATGTAGGAGCCCTGAAATGTCAACAGAAAAATAATAATCACTAATCTTAGGATAAACGGTTTCATCCTCAACATTGTCATCTTCTACAACATTAATCTTAGGAGAGTCAGTTTTAGAGTAGGGTTTTCCCCTGTTCGATCAATGATGGGAGGATTCCGCTTTTCTGTCAGGATTGTCGTATGTTGATGCCTTCTTGGACGCCTTGCCATGGATCATTTCATCTTCTTCCAACCTGATGAAACGGACAGACCTCGTCCTGACTTCTTCTAAGCTTCGAGATGGGAACATGACAAGGTCTTGGTAGAAGGGTGACTCCCTTTTCAGGCCCATCCTGAAAGCTTTCGTAGCAGTCGACACGTCAATGTGAGGAATGCTTACGGCCTCCTTGTTGAAATTGAACACGTAATCCTTTAAAGTCTCACCAGGCTGTTGTACAATCCTGTAAAGGTCGCTTGTTAATTTTTCAAAGACACGATTGCAAGAAAATTGGTTAAGAAACATGTTAATCAATTGAGAATATGATGAGATGGAGTTCATGGGTTGATTTGTCAGCCACATCAAGGTGGGACCGAATAAGGTGGAGCCAAAGGCCCTGCGTAAAAAAACTTCTTTAAGGTGCGGAGGAATGTTGATGATATCCATCTTTTCTTGGTATAAGGCAATATGTTCTGCAGGGTCTGTCGTGCCATCATATTGCTTCATGGGAGGTACTTGGATTCTCTTAGGAATCTCCTCTCTAGCTATAGTAGGAACAAAGCGTGAATCATGATGGCTGGTTGGAGATGCTTGGTTGAAGGGCAAGGTGACTCCGGGAACCTTCATGAGGATCTCCTTGAGTTGTTGTACTTCTCTTGCAAGAGCGGTATCTGCAACAGGGTTAGTGACAACTAAAGGATTAAAAGGAGTATTTAATAGATTAAAACTCCCTGTCTGCCCCACGGGGGATGGAGTTGCAAAAGTGAAACATGATGACATCGGCATCGGGTTGGATGTGATGGTTGTGCCTTCAGTTTGAACGGTACTGAACATGGACACGCTAACTCATTCACCTAGCGCACTTATTTCAGCACCTGAAAAAAGAGTCTTGGGTTGCAAAGTTGCAAAGGAGAAATCTCAGGAATGCTAACAACGGGGACGTTGCGCCCTTAAGCCGAAAAATCACGTCGTAGCTTGTCGAGGTGGGTAAAGATCGTCTAGTTGGTCTGCTGCTGTCCATCGAGCTGATCTTTTAGCTGTTGCATCATACTCATCATAGCCGTTATAAGTTCTAACGAGATTCCAGGTAACGTCATGGATGGGGATCCGCCCAGACAAAGTCCTTGTCTTTGGGACGTGATGGCGCCAGAACCCATAGGCGGATGCGATTTGGATGTTGTGGGCAAGTTTGATGCGCTGGTCCATGCCCCAGTGGTGATTATGGGGGTTGACATGGCCGAAGTCGGATTTCTCATCTTGACTGGAATCTAAAAAACCAAAGTTCCCACAGACGGCGCCAAATTGTTTTAGACAAATTTCGACATGTAAATTTGTCTTCTCAAGGAGGTTTGGGCACAAATGGAACATGATTCTCAAAGCAAGATGAACACAAAGATGTAACGAGGAAACCCTTAGAGCAATCGTCCAAGAGAAAAACCTCGGGAGGCTTTTGGAAAGCCTGCCTAAACCAAAGAGATTTTATTAAGTATTGAGAGATTTTTAGTACAAGTGCAGAGTAAGAGTAAGCAAAACTGTGTAACGTGAACACAAGTTCTTTCTAAGAGTAATATATAGGCGTAATTGTAACTGAAAATAACAACTTGAATGTCGTGCTAATTTTGCGCCTAGAATCTCGCTCCTTGTTGATGGAGTCCAACTGTTATCCTTTGGTTGATGGTTTGAATCTGTTATGTTGCTCTTTGACTAGGTCCAAATGGTCACATGGGTGAAATATTTATTTATAATTCTGCTCCTGAAAAATAGGATAAACACAACAAATAATTTCAAGGAATTAGTCCAAGATGTAAATCAAGACGTTACCTCAAGATGGATGTCCAAGATGCAGAACATGCTGAGTGGATTTTTTTAGGGTGTAACAGTACTATTGGTGATTCCACTGATATGGCCGCTTCATCTATTTGGGTTGGCAAGATCCAATGTCGACTGGATTTGCCCAATTTTCGGTTAGGGCAATTTTGAGTGCATACTGCAGGGCAATGTCGACTGGATTTGCCCAATTTCCGGTTAGGGAAATTTTGAGTGCATACTGCAGAGGCACATTTGGGTGTCTTGGAGACACATTAGTGCGCTCGACACAGCACAATTTGGGTGTCTAGGGGGCTACGTTTGGGTGTCTGGTAGACATGTTTGTCCACTTGTTGAATGGGACTGATCAACTGTTGCAGCAAGTGTTTTGGTGTTCGGCGTAACACATTTGGGTGTCTAGGAAGATACAATTTTGGTTGGCCGTAGGACAAGTTCTATGTTTGGCATAACACATCCTAGGCAGTGGGGAGTTCTCGTTTTGTGATCTGGAGGTTAGACGTTAAGGTGGAGATTTGTTGGGTTTGATGCCATCTAACTTGGGAACAACTTAGGGGATCGAACAAAGGGTAAATCGGTAATTCCTGTGACAACACCGAGGGTGCGACCGCGCTAGGCAAGGGGCGCGACCGTGAGGTTTCTCTGAAATTTTGGGGCGTTCGCGTGCCAGAAAGGGGCGATCGCGCGATGTCTGGACTGGGCTTGATCAAACGACAGATTTTGTGCAGGATTAGAAAACCTTGCAAGGTTAGGAATATGTAGTATAAATAAGACCTATTCCCTAGAAGTTTTTATGTTGTAATCTATAGTGTAATAGATATCAATAATTCTAGGTGTTACAAGGGTTTTCTTGTCTCTCTGTTTTCTCTAGTTCTACAGTTTACACAGTTGTAAATTCTTGTGATCAAAAATTTCGTGCATTAGATTAGAGATTGTATTTGGTGATTGCCATTTGATAATAATATTCTTGCCCTCTGCCTGTGAACGTAGCCAAGTTGGTGAACCACGTATATCGTTATGTTGTGTGATTGATTTATTTTCTTTATTCTATATAGATCTGTCAATACAATATGGGTTAAAGTAGTCACCTCGAGCTTGGTTTGCACGATTTAGAAATGTGGTACTCACATTTAGTTTACAAAGAAGAACATGTGATAATATTGTATTCTTTAGACATACGAGTTGTGATTGTATTATGTTGATTGTGTATGTGGATGATATTGTGATTACAGGCAGTGATGTAAAGGGGATTGATGCTCTTAAGTCATTTATTCAAACGCTTTCAAACAAATGATTTGGGAACTCTGAAGTACTTTCTTGGAATCGAAGTAAATCGATCCAAGAAAAGGATATTACTATCATAGAGAAAGTATGTCCTTGATCTGCTTGAGGAAATTGGGTTACTTGAGGCAAAATCATGTGATATCCCAATGGATCCTAATGTGAAGCTCATAGCTGGTGAAGGGGAGATGTTTGAAAATCCAGAGAGGTATCAAAGATTGGTTGGTAAGCTAAATTATCTTGGAGTGGCTCGTCCAGATATTGCTTTTCATGTGAGTTTAGTAAGTCAATTAATATCGGCTCCTAGTGTCGCTCATTGGAATGCATTAGTCAGGATAGTAAAATATTTATTGTATGTATATCATGATCATATGCAAGTAGAGGCATTTTCGGATGCTGATTGGGCAGGATCACTAGCTGATCAAAAATCTACTATAAGTTATTATGTGTTTGTGGGTGGTAATTTAGTTTGTTGGAAAAGCAAGAAAAAAAGTTGTGGCTAGGTCAATTGCAGAGTCTAAGTACCGTGCTATTGCCTAAACAACCTCTGAACTCATGTGGATAAAACAGTTGATGAAGGAGATTAGCTTTGGGATTGCTTTATTGATAAAGTTGTGGTGTGATAATCAGGCAGCCATGCATATTGCTACAAATTCGGTCTTCCACGAGAGGACCAATCATGAGGTTGATTGCCATTTTGTGAGAGAGAAGGTTCTACAAAAACTAGTCTCTATTTCGTACGTGAAAATGAAAGAACAGCTTGTTGACGTGTTTACTAAGGGTCTAACACGAGGGAGAGTGGATTATATTTGTAACAAGCTGGCCATGATAAATATCTATGCTCCGGCTTGAGGGGGAGTGTTAAGATATGGAGAAGGGTATTTATGTAATTTAGTATGCTTGGACTTATTATATATGCTCTGATTGTATACCTAATAGAAGCACGTTGTTTTGTTCTCGCCGCATCTCTCTTCTTCTTCGTCTTCTTCTTCAATCGTCTACTTCTCTCTTCCTGTTACTCTTCATCCTTCTTCTTTAGCATGTCCAGAGCAACCTTGAGATTCTCTTCTGCCTCCATCCTAGCCTTAAATGAAGACTCAGCCTTGTCCTTACATAACTTGATCTCACTTTCCATCAAGCCAGTCGCAGCCACAACCTATCATAAAGAGCAAACGGATTTAGTCAAAACAGAAATAGAAATAAATTCATAAAGGATAGTATATTACCTTCTTCTCAAGCTCATCCTCGCTTGACACCGATATCTCCACATCAACCACTTCTTGCACTCTCTTTCTCTTGACCATCACCTTATCTCCAACTACCAACTTGGGCACTTGAGGCAGGCTACTTCCCTCAGTCTTCACTTTGCCTTTGTACTTCGCCACCAATTTACTTGCTGCAAATCCAGATTGAGAACGAGTCACTGCAAGATGAAAAAAACAAAATGTTAGTACAACATGAATAACAAGAACAAATTCAAAAATTGAGAAGAGGTTTACCAAAAGACATTTTGTGGCTACACTCCTCAGGAAACTTGATTGATTCAAAAACTTGTTTTTCAACACTCAACACGGCAGACAGTGGGACAAACTTTCGAAGATTCTCCGGCAGGGCTCTGATTTGCTTAACAATTTTCAAAGAGTCTGGGTGACCTGGAAACAGCTTGGCCAACTTAGGAACTGGAAAACAGCCAAAGAAAGTCAATAAACAAGACAAAATAATAAAAGAACAGTTAAAGCAAAGTAGCAAGACTACCTTCCTTCCTCCACTCAAACACCATATCGTCACCACCAGCCAAATTGTTCCTCTTCGCATAGAAAAATCTGTTTTTTCATCCTCTATCTTCATCTAAAGATTTTACCAACAAACCTTGTGCCCTAGATTTAACCCTAAAACCATACCTAGAAGACCCGTGTGACCTTATGTCATAGCAACAGGCTAATTCCTCCATTCCAACCCTCAAACCAGCCAAAGCATTCAATCTATCTAACATTTCTAAAATTCTCCAACCAACAGGCATCAGTTGGGTGTAGGCGAGTTTGGTAACCTCAAAGAAGCGTGTGATTAAAGGGGAAAAGGAGAATTTTAAGCCTATTATGAAGGATATTCTAAAAAACACACCCATTCAAAAGAAACACAATTCGAAGCCAAACTAGGGTTAGGGTTCATAAGCACTGCACCCTCCGGAAAAGCTTTCGTCAGATTTGTGATATCTGACAAGGTAAGTTCACAATGCTCCTCATGAGGTTTATCAAGCAAACCCATAGAAGAAAAACCCTCAGGCAAAATAGCATTTTGGCCTTCCATTTTTACAAGAAAGAAAGAGAAAAGATGGAGAGAAAGTAAGAAAATCGTACCTGCAGAAATTTTCTCTCTTCCTTTGTAGTAGTTAGACCGCCAGGCTCAATATCCTGGTTTAATAAGAGAAGTCTAGACGCTTCAAAGACTCCCATCATGACTCCAGTTCCTAGAGCCACGCAACCGCCAAGCGTCATTACCCCATTCCAACTTAAATGCCTAGTGGATGACAACGATTAAATGTGGAATTTTCAAAATTAAAAACTCTCTTTTACTTTTAAAAATTCAGGGGCAATTGTTTGGGATAAGAAAATTAACATCCTGGCATGACATCTTGAGCTCACAACTTGACTAAAAGAACGTAACTACAAGGCCGTTACAGAATCTATTTTTCAGGAGACAATATCGGAAGTATGAAGCCGTTATAGACCAAATCAAGCACGAAAAGAATCAGTTATTCAAACACATTTCAACGTTAACAAGAAGGCTATCTCCTCAACAAACTGATCCGAAATTCTAGGGATCCATGAAGTTATTATCTCTTTGTATTTTTTATATTTTAAAGATAACAGACACATGTATACACACACACTCACGATTAACTACTCTCTGTACTCTGGCATACACATCTCCCATCACATTCAATAAAATATCATCTTCTGAGGTTTTATGCCGACGAACAAGTTGTTCAAGGGCTTTCCTCTTTAAATATCTTGTCTATCACATTTTGAATCTTGAATTGTTATATTCCATTGTGCCCAATTACATTCCTTGAAGTTGAATTGCATAAAGTTGACCAAAACAGTACTGTGTATGATGATCTTTTGAAGAAATTCTACAATCAATTGTGCCACACAAGTCAAAGAAGTGGTCCAATTGTTTTGAAAAGTGAGCCAAAAACAAACAATTATGAGCACATGTATCTTGTTAGAGTACAACCAACCAACTTATATGGACCGTAATCTCATGTGTCAAGAAAGTGACTGGAGAATGGTGCTGACTATTTTACAGATATAATTTTCAAACTATTCCACAGATAATCAATCAGTAATGATGAATTGTTTCAGAAGAGAACAAACCCGTAGTTAAATTTACCTCAATTTCTAGTTCATGATTCCAATAGATAGAATGGCGAAAATGCTGCTCCATTTTCCACCCTAAATGAACCGGTGAAATAGAATTCCTGTCGAGATTACTCACCTCCTGAAATTACCCGGATTTCACGCGCGGCGAAAGGCGGTTGTCTTTCGCGGATGGTTGGTGTTTGAGACCTCGCTTTCGGGAAGGAGAGGAGTCGCCACGCGGTTTTGTATTTTGAGCCCAAACGTTGAGAAACGGCTTTTTTGTGAAAATGGTGTCGTTTTTATTGGTAGCAAAAACTTAGGAAGAAGATTTGAAAGGGGGTGTCATTTTTATTGATATCAAAACAAGGAAAAAGATTTTTTGAGTACCAGAGATAGTTAGGTTCGGAGGTCACGTTACGTTTCGGGAAGAGTATTTTGAGATCACCCGAAACGCCTCGTATGACGTGTCTTTCTACCTTTCTCGAAAATGTGTATGTGTGTGTGTGTTTGCATTTTTGAAAATGGGGGCTTGAATGACAAGCTTAATCTTGGTTTGAATGTCAAACGTTGATTATGTGATTCCTTTTGAAAAGGCGAGCGTTTGAATGACAAACGTCGGTTTTGGAACTTTTTAGGAAAAGTGACACGAGTGCTGATTTTTGATCTTTTAACTTAAGTGTCAAATGTTGACTTTTACGAGATGTTGGACACTTGATTGATGATCAATGCTGAGTCTCCGTATACTTTCAGTTCTGAGATGTTGCGCTCGAGAGCGGCTTCTAGACCGGCTGCGCAAGCTTCATACTCTGCTGCATTGTTGGTTGTTTCAAAATTCAGTTTGATGGCTATGGGAGTGTGCTCGTCCTTGGGATCGACAAGGAGCATTCCAATACCATTTCCCTTCTTGTTGGCTGCCCCATCGAAGAAGAGTTGCCAGCGGTTTGCGCTGTCAAGTGCAAGATTCCGTCGTTCGGAAACTGCGGATCAGGACCCTTGGGTTCACTTTGGGAAGTCTACCAGCTGATCTGCCATTACTCTGCCCTTCGTTGATTTTCTGACCATGTACTTGATGTCGAACTCAGCCAGGAAGAATGACCACTTGGCAAGTCTCATTGACAGGGATGGCTTGCCAAAGAGATATCGGACGGGGTCCATTTTGGAGACCAGGAGCACTGAATGTAACTGCATGTAGTGTTTCAGTTTCCCGACTACCCATACTAAGGCGGTACAAGTTTTCTCTAATGCTGAGTAGCTGAGTTCACTTCCCTGAGGCTTTCGGCTTACGAAGTATATTGCATGCTCAACTTTGGAATCTTTCTGTTCTTGTGCCAGTATTGCTCCGATTAACGTGTCTGTTACTGTCAAGTACAGGAGGAGTGGCTTATCTTCATGTGGCGGTGTAAGTACTCCAATTTGAGTTGTTAGCATTTTCGTTAGAAAATTAACGGAAGTTTTAACATTCCTAACATTTCTAACATTTCTAACCAACCAAGGGTAGATTAGGGTTTGCCATTTAAAGATAAACCAAGGAAAGAATCTCAAAAAGCAAAAGAAATTGGAAAAATCCGAATTGGGCAAGTTGAAAAACATAAACTGTTGGATTTTTGAATTTTATTCTTCCTGTCCAAAGCCTGGAGCTGCATTTAATGAACAGTGCACGTTTACAATACCCTCCGCGCGGATCTTATTGACATTTCCAGAGGCCTATAAATTAAACCCTCCTCTCTCAGTTTACACAACACAATTGGCTCATAGAAGCTGTATTCTGGCGAAAAATAGGGAGAAAACAGTGAGAATTCACTAGAATTGCCACCATTTTCTCTTCAATCTTTCCCAAACCCCACTCATTCAAAATACTTTCAAAACACTCTCATACATACTCTCATACATACACCAATCCAAGCTCAAATCACCCCTTAGGAGGAGGATTAGAGAGAAAACATAGAGGACTTAAGTGTTATCTACTTGTTTTCTCTTTGACCAACTCTATCATCAAACCCTAAACACATTCAAGCCTTGAATCCACCCAAACACAAATCCAAACACCAAATCTTGGTACTCCTCAAGTCAAACACCAAATCTTGATACTCCTCAAGTCAAATTCCAAGCCTAGGAAGATAGGGTGTCACTATTGGTAAAGCCCTCCTTCTCTAAACCCTAAAACTCCCTTTTAACTTCTTGTTCATCTTGTTCTTCTTACTTTGATTTACTTTATGTCTATTTTAACTTAAGTCTTGACCTAAGATGGTCATCTTGAAGTTCATCTTCATGAATGACCATCTCAAATGGTCCACATTTTAAATCTCTAGTTGATTTTTCTCTTTAATTTCATCTCTACAAAATATCCCCCTTCCCAAGCAAATGAAGTGCTTAGTTCTAATGTACCCCAAGGATGGTTTGATATAGTTGATTCACCACTAAAATGTCAAGTGATCACTAATCAAAACCTAGGGAAATGGGGACAAGCATGGATGCCAAATCCCCTTTAAAATCATGTTTTTTTTCAAGAAGAAGTTGCTGTCCAGTAGCAATTTTCTAAGACCCCAGTCCATGGTCTAATTTTCTGGACACAGATAAACTTGGAATTTGGTATTGACTACAAAATACTTTTTGTATCCAACATCCAGAGATTTCTATACATATTTTTACTTTATTTTTTGCGTGAGTAAAACTCCATTTTTCAAATTTTCTTTTGAAGGACAGATCACCAGTCTCTGGAAGTCCAGATCTCATACCTGAGATTTCCAGAAGGTTTTCGGTCCTCAAATCTTCTCCAAAATGGAAAATTATTTTACATAAACCTTATTTAAGGTGTTTTGAACATTTTTCATTCTCGGACTTTTCCCAGATTCTGTAGTTTTCAAGCCCTAAAGTCCATTTCAAAATCAAGTGTCCACTGCCTTTTTCATTCTGGCAGAAATGGTTTTCAACTTCCAAAAATCTTTTGAGTACCAAATCTCAACCCAAAAATCACACCAAAAATCATGAGATCTGTCCAAAGTCTAATAAGGAATTCCCAATTTTTACTTTCCTCAGTTTCAACTTATTTTGTCCAAAGTAACACACACACACACACAAACAAATGGTTTTTAGCTTGGAAGACTCGTTTTACGAGGCATTCCGGGTGCACACTAACGTCCTTCCCGGCATGTAACGTGACCTCCGAACCCAAATCTCTAATCTCGGGCATTTTTCAAAGTTTTGGCCCTTAAAACAAAAATGGTGTGGCGACTCCGTTTGATTTCAAAAAATCGGGTATCATCACAGTGGCGACTCCGTTGGGGATAAGAGAATAAGCTTTTTCTAAAAAAAATGATATTTGGTATATTGGTGGAAACCATTAAACTTTCCGTTATCGCCTCCTAACACGAGTCGGGGATAAATTGTGGTTTAACATTCCCACGTACCGGTATCATTGTTTTCAAAAAAAAAAGAAAAGCTTTTGAGGGTCAAGCTTCCGTCCCGGCATTAAAAATCATTTGTTGTGTGTGTTGATTTTTGCACATTTTCGTGTTTGTTTTGGCCGCCTCGGAAAAAGTCAAAATTTTGACTGTCGGAATCATGTCCCTAACTGTTGGAATTTTTGTGCTTATGTGCTTATGTGTTCATTAAATTTCAAAAAAAAAAAAAAATCTTTCAAAAAGAAAAATTTCAAAAAAAAACTCATGCATCATATTTTTTAAGACACATGAAAAATTTCTATTTTACTCAGAAAAAGAAAATAGACTGCTTGCACACTATGCGCACGTGACCTTACACTGCACACTACGTCCCTAACCCAGGGAAATCCCTGTCGCGGCCCGTTTGGTCTTATTACGCCTCTCGGTGCAAGCACGGGACTACCCAAACATCCCATGGAGCCTCGTTTCGACCATGCACTTGTCCGTGACTCACTTTGTCCGAGACCCGGTTGGTTTTTAGTGCAGTCCGTGTCATGCCCCGTCTCGTGTATAGACCTTTCCTTTCAAGCCTTTGTCGGCATACCGACTCAATATCTCTCGGGGACCCTAATCGCCGAAGTCATGCCGGTTTTCCGCCGCAGACTTTGACCAAGATATTGACCGGCGCCTTGACTTTGACTGACCGGCACAAATTATACATCGACTCCCAAAGATGACACCGAGTCATCAAGGATTAATGATTATTCCATGCCTAATTACGGCCTAATTGACGACAAGTCAAGATCAATTGTGGACGTTTATCAGCTCCGAATCATGCCGACTTTTGTCGAGCCCTCGGACATGATCTTGACTTTGACGTCGCCTTTGTCCGTAATTTACATCGAATGCTCGTTAAGACTCGATTACACCCGGACTTTTAGGATCGTTTTTCTTTCGGTCGGTGGGACCCGCTTGCCCTATAGGACCCTCGCCCGGGCCGTCCACCCCGGGAGGTCGAAGTACAGGTGGAATACGAGGGGCTTATAGACGTAGTGACGGGGCCCACTGATCCAGAGATCCAGAATAGTTTGCGAAAAGAAGAGCAATCTTTTCCAACCGATTAGGTTAATAAAACATGTTTTAAGTAAACATGAACAAATAAGCGCATGTTGCATGAGCCCAAAGCCCAAACACCTACCCTCCTTCACTCCCAAACATCTCGAACCCTCGTGTCTTTCCCCGCAGCCTCCTCACAAAGCTTGGTTTCGGCACCGGGTCACCGTTTGATCAGCTTGGGAAGAGTCAAGCGCATCGTCGGCTTCACCATTTGTTCCGACTCCGGGTTTGAGAATGTACGCATCGCCCGGTAATGATGGGGTCAACACCACTCCGCCTCCCGGGACTCCTCAAACGTAACCGCAATGGAATCAGCTTAGCCGAACAGATGAGAGTGCGACAGGAAGCACGGTGAACGGCCTTATGGAGGCTATCAAAAGCCATGGATTGGCCGCCGCCTCAACCCGGATGGCACCTTCACTGTGGAAGAAGAGGAAGACCTCAATCCCGCTCTTGGTCAACCCGACTACTCCAGGATGCCACCACCGGCCTCCCACGGTACTACCACGAGCCCATGCTCCTCGACCCCTAGGTCGGCCCGGCTCCCCAACCTGCACCACCGGATCCATGCAGCTCGACGGGACGAGCGGTTCGCCGTACCTCGGTGGGGACAAAGTCGCACGGAACTTCTACTCATGGTTGGGGGTGCCTCGGAATGCCACAAAGCAAATGGGGATCCCACCTCGGTTCGGAACCGATCAATCCGGACCTTCAAAGAACAGTTTGGAATGCCGCGCGATGCAGTTGCGGGCCACGATCGAGGAGCCCTTCCTCGGGAATGATGCTAGCTCACCGCTCCTCACGGACTTTCACAAATCCATGTATCACTCGGGGTTCGATGGGTTACCAAACCTCCATCCCGGCTTTCATCAGAATCACCGGGACCGCGGTACCCCACAGTTACACACCCTCGCCACGAGCGGCCCATGCAATTCAACAACCAGGGGATAAGCAGCCCCGCACTCAAGCCTACTTACGGGCCTCACCTCGGAAATCCGAGCTATCCTGCTACCTCAGATCTGCCTCCATCTTCTCTGCCGATTGGAAGCCAACAGCATGTCGCTGGGTTCTATCCCTTTGCCCAAGCTCCTACCTACACTCCCAGGGTAAGTTGGGCCAAGGACAGGGTTTCACCTATGCTCCGGGATATGGTATTCCTTCCACCAATGCACCACAAACAGTTAGTCCTCTTCCTAGCTCAAATATCGGCTCAGGCATTCCCGCTCCACCTTTGGATCCCCAATTGGCTTGGTTTATGGAGCAACACCAGGAAATGAAAGCGCAGATCGCTGAATTGGCCGTCAAAAAGAACACTGCTCTTCGGCCTACGGATCCCGACTCAATTGTACCCCTGCCTCACAAGTTCGTGATGCCCAATCTCGAACCTTGTTTTGATGGAAGTGCGTGCCCTAAAACTCACGTGGACACCTACACTTTGGCAATGAAAGCTAAGGGATGCACAAACCGGCGGTTGGCCGACTACTTCGCCTCTCTTTGAA
Organism: Adenophora triphylla var. japonica; assembly: GCA_022495995.1. Taxonomy (NCBI): domain Eukaryota; kingdom Viridiplantae; phylum Streptophyta; class Magnoliopsida; order Asterales; family Campanulaceae; genus Adenophora; species Adenophora triphylla. Next base: position 73,778 of record JAFEMH010003165.1, on the reverse strand, counting down.
GTCGTGGGCTTTTAAATGGTTTTTCCGATTGCGGCTGAAGCTAGGGCTACTTGGGAACAGATTACAGTACTTTCACGGATAAGTATAAAGCCAACTTGGAATGGGAAACAAACAGAGTTGACTCGCAGACAACGATGCGGCGCCCGATGAGAATATTGGGGATTTCTATAAAAGGTGGAACTGAAAGCTTAGTGAAATGGCCATTCCTCCCTCTGACGAGGAGCAGTTAGACATCTTTCAATCATGCTTGAAGCCTCATTTGAGAGCTTCCCTCGATCACTTCCCCTACGCCGACTTGCGTGCAATGGTTAATTCCGGGCTAAGTTCGAAAAGGCTTACAATCAGCTCGACCGCTGCACCCGCATGCATACCAGGTTTCATCCACCTCCAACACGGCTCCCGCCCAACCAAAAGGTAAAGAAGTGATTAGCTATGCGGGACAGATCGTAACAATGCCACTTCCTTTGTTCCCAAGAAACCTGATGCATCCAGATCCCGGCTCCAAGACTTGAGAAACTTTGGGATGCCTTTGAGTGATATCTTCAGAGGTTTGGTGAGAAAAGGTTTGCTCCGGCCCTTGGAAAATTATCAGCCTAGAAATCCCAATGCTCCTTTGGATACCTCCAAGCATTGTGCCTTTCATTAGTACCATGGGCACCTGACAGATGATTGCGTCCCCCTGAAAAAGGCAATCCAAAGTTTGATTGAACAAGGGAGGTTAGAGGTGCCTGAAGGGCCTAATACTATCAATAACCCGCTCCCTAGAAATAACAACATGAGTGTCAACATGATCGAGTTTGGTGGTTCAAGACTTGGGAACATAATGGAATTTGACTCACCCCTTTGTGAGGTCAATGAACCAGTCATCACAGGCAAGGAAAATGGTTGGATTGAGCAAGAAGCTGACAAAGAAGTCCGGATGGGAAGACCTGCGATAGCTCCCGTCTCCAGCGTCGAAGAAAAGATGCATGATCCAACAGCAAAGAGCAGCTAGACTAGGGGCTACCTATCTCTAAAATAGTCTTTTAGTCAACCTTCGTAGGTTCTAGTATTTTTCTTTCACCTAAGTCCATCTTGGACACTTGTCAGTTTAGTTCACCCCGAATGTTGTGGAAAAAAGTTTAACTATCGTTTAAAATTTTAATATATATAAGTCTTTTCTTCTTTTCTTGCCAGACTCGAGACATCACTTGCACACCCACGTTACGCTTAATTGAAATGGTTTTATCCTAGATGATCACTTGTGCTGCTCAACCACTAATTCTTTGAAATGATTAATATTTAAATTAATCGGAGTAAGAAAATCAATTGATATCCTTCCCAAATTGGGGCTTACCAACTCCCCATCTTGCATCTCATATGCTCACATCCCTTTCATCATCATCCTCTCGTTGCTCGATGAATTTGCATGGATCTTTTCTCATTTAAAGCTTAAGCAAGCAATGAAGACTTAATTTCGTTTAGGTCATCCGGTAAGGATTGCGGTCGAAGCCTTTCACCCATAGGAAAGCCATTACCTTACCCTCACTAAACAATACCCTTTCATTTCAAGATCGGCGTGTTTTGAAACCCCATTTAGCCATCACCTTTGCTCCTTGCCAAGAGAAGTCCAAGCAACGCCAAAGAAGTTAGCTTCGAGAGTCGGCGATGCAAGGAAAGATAATTCCCAATTACTCAAAGAGGCCTTCCAAATTATCAAAAGAAGGATTTTAAATCCTCACAATTCAGCAAAAATCCTCAACGTCTCAGGAGGCTCTTCAAAAAAAAAAAGAAGAAAGAAAATAGAAAAGCTCAAGCAAGAACTTCAAAAAAAAGGGGGGATCGTCGATCCTCACAATTCAGCAAAAGTCCCCGACTTCTCAAGAAGCTCTCCAATGATCAAAAAGGAGCCCGAACCCTCGCAAGTTCGCAAAAGTTCTCGACGGGTTGGACTTCCTCTCACCATTACCTTAAATCAATCCCAAGCCATCCTCTCGCTTGTAGAGGATATTCCCATTACCATTACCCTCGCCTTTGGCCAAAGTCAAAATCTGACCTCTCATTCTTAGAGGCAATCAATCTTCCCCGCCATAGATTTCCCAAACACATCCCTGCAAGCCAACCTCTCATCTTTAGAGGCTCAGTCAGCAAAAGGCCCAGCTGACCTCTCATCTTAAGAGGTCAAAATTTCTCAAATCACTCGATGGCCGATCGAAGCCCAGAAACCCAGCTGCAATTCCTATCGGATAGCAATATCCTTAAGATCTAAATCAAATTAATGTTTCATTGCTTGCTTAAATTGGAATCTAATCCATCTTGATTCAAAATCATCAATCAAAGATTGTGCAAATTCAAATCTGATTCATTCGACATTTCATGTGAGCATATTTCATTTCTCCTCCACAAACACTTGCCGTGGATGTCCCACTGGGGCTCCGCATCCGTGTCTTTCATGGACACTCTAAGGAGATATGTTATTCGAATCTCCAATCCTCAAAATCCTCTAAGGACCTCAAAATCTCGAACTTTCACATTCATTCTCTCTTCATTCGGGATAAGCCCAAACTACGGCGACCTGAGCTCTTCATAATGGAGGGAACGTAGGCAACCAGAAATGGTCCGGTCGAAATCACAAACAAATCTCAAAAAAAAAAATCCGGTCTCATCATGGATCGTCCCTATACACTTTCCGTTCTTCCGAGCTTGATTCTCGATATCAGCTGATTTTCTCCTCGTGATTAATCAAAATATTTGTTCATATCAGATTTAGGAGTTGAATAACCCGAATATTAACAAAGGGTTTTAAGCAGCCTTGTGATCATCATGAATAAGACAAGTTTTCAAGTGTCTCGACAAGTCTTCTCTCTCTCCATCATAGGGAAATAGAGCCAAACACTGTCTTTCTGTCAGCAGGGGCTTCCATACACTTTTCCACACCTTGTGATGCTTATACTCTCTCAAAAGAGTCAAACCTAAAGCGAGAGTGTCATACACAAAATCGGGATTCATTCCCATTTTTCGAAAGATGTGCCCCTGCACGTAAACGTTTCTGAGTCTTGTCCAGTGACTGGTTGACTAAGATTTGAAAAGATGGGTGCCTCCTCGGCCACATAATGACTCTGTCTGCAATAAGACCGCTCTGAATTTCTTCACGCTGGGGCTTGCTAAGCGGTTCTCCTGTGTTCTCCTGTGCTCCCGGCTCTTCAAGCTGAGGCTTCTATAGTCATCTTTGGGTCCACATTGGGTTCTTCACTACGAGATAGATTCGCCAAGTCACTTCTTCAAAATCTGGACTTTGCCTACTTAGGATCCGGGGGCTTTGTCAAGCTGGTCCTTTGGACCTGAATTTTATCAAGTCACGAGAAAGGTCTAGTCACATCAACAACCAGACTTTCAACTTCAGAACTTGGTACACGGCAGCCTCCCGTAGCATCGGAATTTAAGATCGAGGTTTCTCCCGGCATTAGCAATTTCATCAAATCATTCTTCGAGCAAGGTTTCGGCCAAAGTCACAGTTCACCCAAATGAAAGAGGCTTCACTCATATCAACGCGCCCTAGAGCCTGTCAGCATCAACTTCAAATGACCAAGATTGAGAGGGAAACTGTCAACCAAGACCCGGGGCCCGAATCCAATCTCATCAAAATTGAGGTCCATGTGATACTGTTAACAAAACCTCATCAACAACCGCTGTTTAAATCGCGATCGAGGGCTCTAACCTCCCCCACTTGCTCAAAATCTGTTCCAAACAGTCTCCAGACACATACATCCCAATACATCCCCTCTCATCACCATGCATCCCCACAAAAATCTCCCAAGGGCTCATGTAGCATGTACAAAACTTGAATCAGTAGGAAAAATCCTAAGTGATTAAAGATCATAAATCATAATTTCCCTGCCAAAAGCTTAGGCTAAGTGCATCTTCGAAAGCAAGTAAATGCATCATCTCGCGAACATATGCAGTGATACTGTCATAATCATTCTGATTCTATGCATGCATCTGTCATCATGAATATCATATATACATCTTCCTCTCTACTAACCAATGCAGGGATTCGAACGTGAAAGACCATTTTCCTTCGCTATTGAGACTTACCCTCAACAAGGAAGATATTTACCAAAGTCCAAAATCAATGGTTTCAACAAAATCGCAAGAAATCAAATGCCCCTTTTCGGCAAGAGATGATTCCGGGCAAAACATGTGCAGACCACCTCCAGTGTCTACAAATCGGTCAGGGATGCCAAGTTCTCAAGTACAATTCGGTCAGGGACGCCAAGTTCTCAAATACAGTTCGGTCAGAGACGCCAAGTTCTCAAATACAGTACGGTCAGGGACGCGAAGTTCTCAAATACGGTACGGACAGAGACGCCAAGTTCTCAAATACAAATCGGTCAGAGATGCTAAGTTCTCAAATACAGTTCGGTCAGAGACACCAAGTTCTCAAATACAGTATGGACAAAGACGCCAAGTTCTCAAATGAAAATTGGTCAGAGATGCCAAGTTCTAAAAATGCAAATCGGTCAGGGACGCCAAGTTCCCAAATATAATACGGTCAGAGATGCCAAGTTCTCAAATACAATTCGGTCAGGGACGCCAAGTTCTCAAAATGCAAATCGGTCAGGGACGCCAAGTTCTCAAATGAAAATCGGTCAGAGACACCAAGTTCTCAAAAGCAAGAAGTCCCAATGTGAAGACAAGCTCAACAACTTCTACAAGGTTGACGATCACCAGCAAGATGCAGACTCAACCAAACTCCCCCCTTCAGGTCAAAATGCCTCCAAAGACAGCAAATCGTCGGCGAAACCGCAACCCAACAACTCTTCATCAACATCGGTAGTAGCCTCGGTCCTTCGGCGGCTACGGTGTAAGCACAGCACAGGTATGAAAGCATATCTTAGTCAACTACTTTTCTAAAAGAACATTATCATCAAATCTTAGGGTGACTTCCCAAAAATAGTCAAGTCTTAGGGCGAATTCCCAAAAATAGTCAAATCTTAGTGCGACTTCCCAAAAAATAGTCAAACCTCGGGTGACTCCCAAATACCGTCAAACCATCAAAGACCATCCCCAGCAGTTTTCGAACTACGTCCAGGCTTGATTCCCACTCGGGATACGTAGGTAGCCTACCTTAGGTCCAGCCACTTGACCAACACGGTCACCCTTTTCCCCGATGATCATCGTAAGCTCTAATCTTCCCCTGCGAGAACGCCTTCAAATAGTCTCTCTCAGGTACTAAACCTCGACTTAGAATCATACTCCTGAACTAAGTCCCCATTTAGGTTCATACTCCTGAACTAAACCTCGACTTAGAATCATACCCCTGAACTAAGTCCCCATTTAATTTCATACTCCTGAACAAAACATCGACTTAGAATCATACTCCTGAACTAAGTCCCCATTTAGGTTCATACTCCTGAACAAAACCTCGACTTAGAATCATACTCCTGAACTAAGTCCCCATTTAGGATCATACTCCTGAACTAAACCTCGACTTAGAATCATACCCCTGAACTAAGTCCCCATTTAGGTTCATACTCCTGAACTAAACTCCAACAAAGGCTAACAAAATCCCCAGCGAAGTTAACGGAATCCCGTTTCTTTTCCCATTATCATCCATTTCCTCGGCAGCAAACATAAGACCGATCCCTTCAAATGAAGTCCACCAATAGACCATCTATCCCAAACCATCAAAGGGAAATCATTTCAAATCAAGGTTCGAGGCACCTAAGACGCCATCTCCAAGGTTCGAGGCACCTAAGACGCCATCATGAAGGATCGAGGCACCCAAGACGCCATCATTAAGGTTTGAGGCACCTAAAACGCTATCACACACAACACGAGGAAAGCGATAAATCGCAATCATCCCCTAACTCGACAAACCAAAGTCATTACCAGGGAGACTTCCCAAAAATAGTCAGATCATAGGGCGACTTCCCGAAAATAGTCAGATCTCAGGGCGACTTCCCCAAAATAGTCAAATCATAGGGTGACTTCCCAAAAATAGTCAGATCTTAGGGTGACTTCCCAAAAATAGTCAGATCATAGGGCGACTTCCCAAAAATAGTCAGATCTCAGGGCGACTTCCCCAAAAATAGTCAAATCATAGGGTGACTTCCCAAAAATAGTCAGATCTTAGGGTGACTTCCCAAAAATAGTCAGACCATAGGGCGACTTCCCCAAAATAGTCAAATCGTAGGGCGACTTCCCAAAAATAGTCAAATCTTAGGGTGACTTCCCAAAAATAGTCAGATCCTAGGGCGACTTCCCAAAAATAGTCAGATCTTAGGGCGACTTCCCAAAAATAGTCAGATCTTAGGGCGACTTCCCAAAAATAGTCAAATCTTAGGTCGACGTCTGAAGATAGGCAAAAGACCCGAACTACGACTGGCTTGATTCCTCTTAAGGATACGTAGGTAGCCTATCATTAGGTTCAGCCATCTGACCGAAAATGATTATTCCTATCCAGAGCGGATAGCTACCAGACCAAAATGGTCATCCCTATCTCCAGCAGAGCGGATATACAACTCTAACCATCAGACCAAAATGGTCATCCCCAGCAGAGTTTCTTTCAACAAACGACTGCAGAACTCGCTCGCCAGGTTGACATCCTAACACAGTCACTCTAGGGTCAACATCTGAAGATGGTCGAAAGACCCGAACTACGACTGGCTTGATTCCCCAATTGGGATACGTAGGTAGCCTATTAAATAGGTTCAACCACTCGATCGCTTGATCATCCTGTCAAATTTGGAGCCTTACTCTTATCGACGACCCCGCTTCCTTCGAAAGCGCCATCGCCGAGGGGCTACTGTAAGTACTCCAATTTGAGTTGTTAGCATTTTCGTTAGAAAATTAACGGAAGTTTTAACATTCCTAACATTTCTAACATTTCTAACATTTCTAACCAACCAAGGGTAGATTAGGGTTTGCCATTTAAAGATAAACCAAGGAAAGAATCTCAAAAAGCAAAAGAAATTGGAAAAATCCGAATTGGGCAAGTTGAAAAACTTAAACTGCTGGATTTTTGAATTTTATTCTTCCTGTCCAAAGCCTGGAGCTGCATTTAATGAACAGTGCACGTTTATAATACCCTCCGCGCGGATCTTATTGACATTTCCAGAGGCCTATAAATTAAACCCTCCTCTCTCAGTTTACACAACACAATTGGCTCATAGAAGCTGTATTCTGGCGAAAAATAGGGAGAAAACAGTGGGAATTCACTAGAATTGCCACCATTTTCTCTTCAATCTTTCCCAAACCCCACTCATTTAAAATACTTTCAAAACACTCTCATACATACTCTCATACATACACTAATCCAAGATCAAATCACCCCTTAGGAGGAGGATTAGAGAGAAAACATAGAGGACTTAAGTGTTATCTACTTGTTTTCTCTTTGACCAACTCTATCATCAAACCCTAAACACATTCAAGCCTTGAATCCACCCAAACACAAATCCAAACACCAAATCTTGATACTCCTCAAGTCAAACACCAAATCTTGATACTCCTCAAGTCAAATTCCAAGCCTAGGAAGATAGGGTGTCACCATTGGTAAAGCCCTCCTTCTCTAAACCCTAAAACTCCCTTTTAACTTCTTGTTCATCTTGTTCTTCTTACTTTGATTTACTTTATGTCTAGTTTAACTTAAGTCTTGACCTAAGATGGTCATCTTGAAGTTCATCTTCATGAATGACCATCTCAAATGGTCCACATTTTAAATCTCTAGTTGATTTTTCTCTTTAATTTCATCTCTACAAAATATCCCCCTTCCCAAGCAAATGAAGTGCTTAGTCCTAATGTACCCCAAGGATGGTTTGATGTAGTTGATTCACCACTAAAATTTAAAGTGATCACTAATAAAAACCTAGAGAAATGGGGACAAGCATGGATGCCAAATCCCCTTTAAAATCATGTTTTTCTTCAAGAAGAAGTTGCTGTCCAGTAGCAATTTTCTAAGACCACAGTCCATGGTCTAATTTTTTGGACACAGATGAACTTGGTATTTTGTGTTGACTACAAAACCCTTTTTGTATCCAACATCCAGAGCTTTCTAGACATATTTTTACTTTATTTTTTACGTGAGTAAAACTCCATATTTCAAATTTTCTTTTGAAGGTCAGATCACCAGTCTCTGGAAGTCCAGATCTCATACCTGAGATTTCTAGAAGGTTTTGGGTCCTCGACTCTTCTTCAAAATGGAAAATTATTTTACAGAAACCTTATTTAAGGTGTTTTGAACATTTTTCATTCTCGGACTTTTCCCAGATTCTGGAGTTTTCAAGCCCTAAAGTCCATTTCAAAATCAAGTGTCCACTGCCTTTTTCATTCTGGCAGAAATGGTTTTCAACTTCCAAAAATCTTTTGAGTACAAAATATCAACCCAAAAATCACACAAAAAATCATGGGATCTTTCGAAAGTCTAATAAGGAATTCCCAATTTTTACTTTCCTCAGTTTCAACTTATTTTGGCCAAAGTAACACACACACACAAACACACAAACAAATGGTTTTTAGCTTGGAAGACTCGTTTTACTAGGCATTCCAGGTGCACACTAACGTCCTTCCCGGCATGTAACGTGACCTCCGAACCCAAATCTCTAATCTCGGGCATTTTTCAAAGTTTTGGCCCTTAAAACAAAAATGGCGTGGCGACTCCGTTTGATTTCAAAAAATCGGGTATCATCACAGGCGGGCACAGGACTGGGGGATTCACCAAGTATGTCTTGATTTTCTCGAATGTTGTCTGGCATTCGGAGTCCCATTTGATGTCGGCATTCTTCTTTATCAGTTTGAACAGTGGCTCGCAGAGAGATGTCAACTGGTTGGTGAAGCGACTGATGTACTGAAGTCTTCCCATAAAACTTTTCACTTCTGTCAGTGTCTGTGGCGGCTTCATGTCGATGATGGCCTTGATTTTCTTGGGATCAGCTTCGATACCTCTTTCTGTAACCATGTACCCCAGTACTTTGCCTCGCTTGACGCCGAAGGTGCACTTTGTCGGGATCAATCTCATGGAGTGCTTTCTGAGTTTGTTGAAGAACTTTCTCAGATCTGTCATGTGCTGCATGTCTAATCCTCTGGAGTGGATGATCATGTCGTCGACGTATACTTCGATTTCCTTGTGAATCATGTCATGGAAGAGGGTTATTGCAGCCTGCTGGTAAGTAGCCCTAGCGTTCTTCAAACTGAACGGCATGACCGTGTAACAGTATGTCCCCCACGGAGTGGTGAAAGCAGTCTTTGCTTGATCTTCCTCAGACATTTTGATCTGGTTGTATCCGGCAAACCCATCCACGAAGGACTTTACTTTGAAATTTGCCATGGTGTCGACTAGCATGTCGATGTTGGGCAGTGGGAAATCATTTTTAGGGCTGGCCTTGTTGAGATCCCGGAAATCCACATAGCATCTGACCTTTCCATTGGCCTTGGTGGCCGTCACGATGTTGGAGAGCCAGGTCGGGTACTCAATCACTCTGATGAAACCTACGCGGAGCATTTTCTCAATTTCTTCTTTCACTTGCAAGGACCACTCTGGCTTGATCTTGTGCAATTTCTGTTTGACAGGGTTGGATTCTGGATCCAGGGGAATTCTATGCTCCACGATTGAGGGATCGAGTCCTGGCATGTCCTGATATGACCAGGCGAACACGTCAATATACTCCTTGAGGAGGTTTATCAGGGCTTCTTTTTCTGCACCGGCGAAGAAATTGCCCACTTGTGTCTCTTTAGGCTCTTGCACTTACCCCAGGTTCACTTTGGTCATAACCTCTTCGGCAGCTTGGGCCCGATTGTCCTCTTGGTCTACTACACGCTTGAGAACTTCTTTAATGTATTGTTCGTTTAATGTGTCTGCTTCTTTATCAAGTGATTCATTATTAACCTCTTTTAAGTTGTTTGTTAACTTATCAGTTGTTAAAGTGGCAATGAGGGGATACTCCGAAAGGTCAGACTTTTCATTAGATGCGAACGGAAAATACATTGTTGGCTACATTATCATAGTCTTCCAGCGTAGGTACCTGAGTCTGTGGCCGTGACGACTGGGAGCAGGATCGAACTTGAGCATGTTGATGCTGAGGTGATCATTTCTTTCGTCGGAAGCTGGATTTGTCTTACGGGGAAGACTCTTACAAATGTTTTCAGGGTGGCTACTGGAAGCGTTCCCGAGGTTGATCTGATTCGTGACAGGGTGAGGAGCTTTGTCTTCTTTGCTGGTGCCCTTGGCCTTGGCGGCGCTTGTGGCTGTAAGCTTGACTGACGGCACTGGCCGGTTGCCACTGGGGCTGGTAGTCGGAAGTGATGATGAGCTCTGGGCTCGATTGGCCAGAGCCTCGTTTACCATGAGCAGGCAGTCATCGAGGGTAACTTTGGCATTGTAGAATCTGATGATAAGGACCGGATCCTTGGTATCATCGGGATATCTGGAAAAGATGATGTTGACGAAGTCGTCGTCAGTCACTTGATCAGAGGGGTTCTTTGTCGTGTCAACCAGTTGTTTCTATTTGCCGGATAACTGCATATACGGGATGTTGAGCTTGACAATTTCCATGGTATTGGAGTCCCTGTCCTAGGTGACATCATCGGAACTGGTGCCGTCCTCGAAACTGAGCATATGTATGTAGGGATCTTATTGCGGGTCTGCCGCGTCCTCGACTCCGGAGAGTCCTGATTCGTTGTCGTCTGATGGCTCAACCCAGACATAAGGACGCCTCGCGTCTTGCTGCGATGCTGGAGCTGCTAGAAAAGCATCATGCCCTTCGCTCGAGAAGAGGGGCTCGATGGGAAATTCCTCATGGAGGACGTCCCATATGACTGCCATACATTCATCACGAGTGTGACGATGTTGTTGACCTTCATTACGAAGATTTCTTCGCCTGGCAGGGTCATAGAGTAGGATTGAAGGATGCTGACAAATCTCCGATCGGAGACAGGGGGTTTACGTGCCTGCATCATTGCGATGCTCAGGGTTTCTTTCCAGTCTGCTTCCAAGTGTCGGAAATGGCAGTTGAACTTGATGAACCTGACTGCTTCAGGGTCTGCCTGCTCGAGGACGTTGATATAGTTAGCATCTCCGGACTCTGAGGGATTCTGATGAGATTTGCCCCGATAGTCCCTTGGTCGACTTGAAGGAGGTAGCCCAGGTGCCTGGCTGAGGGCACGCTTGGCTGTTGTCTCGGCTTCGTTCCCTATGAGGAAACTGTCCCCTCTGATGACTTCAAGATCTCCCTGCCGGTTAATGAACTTGACGCACTGATGGAGAGTGGAAGCTATGGCTTTCATGTGGTGTAGCCAAGGGCATCCCAACAGAGCTGTGAATTCGGACGGAATGTCCATCACGTGGAATTTTGCTGGCACCATTTGGGTTTCGAACCAGAGCTCCAGAGTCACCGTCCCCAGGATGGGACGAGATGTGCTGTCGTAGGCTTTGATAGTCTGGGCAGACGGAATCATGTGGCCTTCGTCGATGCGTAGGGCTCACATCATGCTGAGAGGGAGGACATTGACTGCTGATCCGTTGTCTACCAATACCCCGGGGAGCGATATGGTGTTGAGCCGGAGAGTGATGTACAAAGCTTCATTGTGCCCTGAGGCGTCTCTCGGCAGGTCTTCATCACATAAGGTGAGCATACTGCCATACAGTTGGGAATCGTAGATCTGATCTCTTTCCGGAGAAGGGGAGTCATAAAGCCATCCGTTTCCTATCTTCCTCTTGCGAGGCAAAGCTTTTGGTGGTGCCTCGGGATTGTGTTGAGGTTGTTTGAGACGGTGGCCGCCCTTGGTTAGCACGTTGATTAAGTGCGAGTGCCAAGCTGACTTTGACTTTCCTTTGCCGGCCCGTGCCCTGAAGCTGGGCAAATTGAACCTTGGCTGATCCCGCGGGGGTTAGGCTTTTGACTGGCAGTGAGGTTGTCAAGATTTGAGGTATTTCGGTGTCCTGAGGCCTGAAGGAAGGGAGGACTGGCTGGAGTAGAGTACGTAGTAATCGAACCTCCCGAATGGCTCTCCGAGTGTACCCACACTAGTATCTCCAGCTTCATATCTTTCTCTCAGTTTCTGTTGAGAAGTGATGGATAAAAATCCACTTGTAATAAAATACCTAGCAAGTGTACTAGCTACCGTTGTAGTAGTATGCACAAGCAAGGGTCGAATCCACAGAGATTTGTATGTTGAACAAATTGATTTAATTAGTGTAAAAAGAAACAAAAGAAAAGGGGGTTTTGATTGTTTGAATTATTAAACTAAGAAAGCAAAATAAATAAATTAAAGATATCAAGAGACAAGGGATTCATGGATTGGGGATCATAACAATTATCACTTTATGCTTTTTATTTCATGTAAAAATAATTCAATCTCATTCTTGGGTTTGTTCACAAAATTATAGGATTAAGATGTTCATATATTTCGGTAGGTCAATAAGAACATTAGAACCCTAATAACTCTATCATGTTCATATATTCCGGTAGGTCAATATAAACATTCAAGAATTTCAATTAAAAACTTAAGAACAATGGAACCTAGATTCGTTTGATTTCCGGTAGGTCCTCAATTGAATCTATTCTTCTCAACAATGGTCAAATTACAATTCATCCACGCAAGTGCAATGGTTTGTATCCAAATAAATTCAAGAGGTCAAAAGTATATTCCGGTAGGTCAATACAATTGATCTCAAGAACAATAATTAAAACCGTTGAGAAGAACAAGAACAAAAGAGATAGGAAGAATTAAAACCTTAGCATAAAAATCAAATTGTTACTCACCTCAATCCATGAATCAAATACTTTAGCCTTGAATGGCCATTAAAATAACTACCTCAAACCTTGAATTAAAACCTTCAATCTTGTACAAAGGAATTGTAATATGTTTAGGAGAAAGAATAAGAAAAATCAAAAGATCAAATGATCCAAAGATAAAATATAAAAATATAAAAGATGATCAAAAACTAGTCTAGGGTTGTTTATATATGAGGAGGGAGGTGGAAATCCTTTTTGGAAACAAATTAGGTTCAAAATCCTAGTCCAATTAGAAGATCTCCCGAAATCCGTCACTGATTCTGTGCAAATTTGCTGAAAATCACGTTTTCCTTATTTGTGACGGAATTAATTTCGTTGCTGAAAACTTTGTGGGCGGTTGCCCATAGCTGCCCACTGACCGCCCATGTGCACAGAAAGACACGGCCAACTTCCTTGCATTGCATTGCTCCTTCCTTGGCCAGCCTAGCCCATTTTTGGCCCAGCAAGGCCTTGCATTTGGCCGACCTTTCCTAGATTTGGCCTGCATTGCCTAGGCCATTGCCTAGGCCAGCAACTTGGTGTTTTGTCCCTTTTTTAAATACTTAGTATTCAGTTCGTCTCGCAATTTTGCAGTCGAGCTTTGGCCACTATAAAAAATTCTTTTGCACTTCGCTCTTTGAGATTTTATTTTTTATTTTAACCCATGAATTTTTATAAATCAAATTCGTCCAAAAATTCCATATTTCCAATTTAGTCCCTGAATTTTCCAATATTTCCACTTTGGCCCTTGTACTTCATAATTTCCGTTTTGTCCCAAATTTTCCAAAATTGCAATTTGATCCAAAAGCTTCCAAAGTACGCTCCAATCCTCCATTTTCAACATTGTTGCACTTCAACCCCTGTACTTTCAAAACACTAGAAAATACATTAAATTCTCAAGATTTCGAGCATCAAATAAGCTAGGAATATATCTTTTGGATGGGTAAAACCACATCCATCAAATACCCCCAAACTTATCTTTTGCTCGTCCTCGAGTAAAACAAAAGAAATAAACAAAAAAAACAAAATTATCCTAACAAATAAAAACAATCAACAGAAAATATTTTTGATATGTTCTCACTACATACAAGGTTGTCGGCCAAAGAAGTCTCAGATTCTCACTTACATATGCTAAATAAGTGCCAAAAAGAATATGCAATTACAATTACATTAATGCATCTAACCCACAATTTTCCACCTCGGCCTGAATGATGAATGAAATATGGGAGATCATTGTCATCAAAGTAAGATATTTTATAGGGTCACTAACCACATGCTCTAAATCAATGATACTAAGATGAAATTTCTGCACAAGGGACACTCATATGCATATTTAAACAAAACTGTCAACCCGGCTACTCTTTAGGGATCAAATATGACTTTTACGGTTTGTAATGTATCGCGATAAACGCGGGCTAGGTTCACAGTTACAAATGAAGATAAGAACATACGAAGTCAAGCAAGTGAAACTAGAAAGTCTTCATCATACATCCTCACATTGAAATTATCACTCTGCTCCAAGCCAACCCATTGATTTAACCCCCAAACTTATAATTTTGTATACTTTCAAACTTGTACTCGGTCACCTTTCTTTCTTTTTGATTGATTTCCACTTCAACATTAGAGAGGGCAAGGCAATTTTTTTTTTCTTCATTCATTTTTTTTTTCTTTGCTTTTTTCCCTTTTTTTTTTTGCTTTGCACAAATAAATCACGAAGAATGTGCATTCGATACTTTTTGCTCAAGCCCCTCTTTTCATTACATAACAATTCATAACCCTTTTCTTTCTTTTCATGACCACTTTCCACTCAATCCTTTGATTTTCAAAATATCCCCCAAAAATTCCCAATTCCCAATTCATTCCCTAGTTTCACTTTCTTGAAAAGGTGAGAAATATTGTGTATAGGTTAAAAGGGTAGGATAATGAGGGTACAAGTGAAGGCGAATGGTGGTCTAAGATAACCTCCCACTTTGTGAGAGATTCCATTCTTTTTCAAGCTCAAAAGGGGGTTCTAGCGGAAAATTTTTATATAAGTGACGAGAAAGTTAAAGGCTCACAAATAGGGTTCAAAGAAAATAGCCACATATCACTTCCCGAATAGCCTAATTGATGTGTTATTGACAGTCATGCAAACATGTTCTAGGGACCCCGAGAATGTCAAAGTGATCCTATAAAGGTCTCCTAAATTGGTAACAATGATCAAGAAAAATGATGGAAGTGAATGGTGGTGCAATTGTGTTTTACATGTATTAATGCAATTCTAATTAACATATTCAAATTGGCACAAACTAGCAAAACTCAATCAAAAACTCTCTCAAATCATCACGGACGTTGGCCAACTTCCAAACATATAATGAGAACAAAAATTTTTAAATTTTTCTATTTTTTTGGAGGGTGACACTATATACACTCCCCTATAAACCCACAAACTCGGAGAGATATCTACCCCCAAACTCAAAACATGCTATGTCCTCATAGCAAAGAGAACAAAAACATGCCTTGGGTTCAAAGGACGATATGACACAACAAAGCAAATGAATAAAGCAAATAAAACGTACCTACTTGGGTTGCCTCCCAATTAGCGCATTTGGTTAAGGTCGTTAGCCCGACCGTTATTCCCAATTACATCTATTTGGCCTTAGCCTTCCTTCCCTTGGACCACCTTGCATATTTGCGGGTACAAACGCCCACCGCTTTCCATATGTAGGTACCATTTTTGATTAGCTCGGGTGGAGCCCAAGGAATTTTAGTGGCCTTCTTCTTGGCCTTCTTTTTCTTTTTCTTCATGGGGGCCTTTCCCCCAAACTCGTTTGGTGCCTTAGTCCCACGAACATCAATCACCTCATCTTTCTCAACATAATTATGAGAGGAGCTATCTTGGTCATCAATGTTAGCCATAAAAGAATCAGATAAATCAAGACAATAACATTCCTCAATTTGAGCACATGAGTTATTACTTTCAGCTTTTAGAGGAAAAAATGATTTTAGTTTTGACACCGACTCCTTACGAGGTTGGTCTAGGGGGTGATACGGTCCGTCACTCAAAGAGTGTTTGTCGGCCTTGTTGTTACTAGCCATATCATGAACGTCCGCTTTATCCCTAGAATTCTCACCGTCACTCTTATCTATTTTAGCACACTTGTCCTCCTCTATGTCATCTAAGGACTCACAACCTTCCCCATCATCATCCATGGGGTGTTTCATCACATCATTAACCGAAATTTCTATCTTCTCATCCGCTACCATCATGGACAACTTCCCATTCCCCACATTTATTATTGTGTTAGTTGTGGCCATGAAGGGACGTCCTAGCAAAATAATAGGGTCTCTACTCGTACTTCCTCCACTAACCATATCCATAACCACAAAGTCAACGGGAACTATCAAGGTCCCCACTAGAACCAATACATCCTCCACAATGCCCATTGGTCTCCTAATAGAACGGTCCGCTAAATAGAGGGCCATTGTGGTGGGCTTCAACTCGGACAAACCCAATTGCAAGTATGTGGAGTATGGTAATAAATTAATGCTAGCACCAAGGTCTAACATCGCCTTCACCTCACTAGAATCCCCAATAGTAATAGAAATTGTGAAACTTCCGGGGTCCTTTAGTTTAGGTGGGAGGTCTTGTCGGACTATGGCACTAGCACTCTCTCCCATGATCAACATCTCATTCTTTCCATACCTATGCTTTTTGGAGTTTAATTCTTTGAAAAAATTTTCATAGGACAGAATATTTTTAATCACATTAAGCAGTGGGAGATTTATGCTAACTTTGGAGAACATCTGCATCAATTCTTTCATTTGATGCTCTAACTTATGTCTCATCAATCGACCGGGAAAGGGCACCGGTGGTACATATGGCTTGGGGGGTAAATAAGTGTCTTTGGATTTTTTCCCCAATCCACATGTACTCTTTTCCGCATCTTCATTGGAAATAGGAGGAGGAGGAGGGGGAGAAGAAGAAGAAGGAGAACAAACCTCTTGACTTACCACTTTGCCATTCCGTAGTGTGGATATGGCCATTGCTTGGTGTCCTTGGCTCGGAAACGTTCCGGGCTTGTGACCTTGAAGGGCTTCCGCAAGTTGCCCTATTTGTGTTTCAAGCTTTTTGATGGCGGCCTCATGGTTTTGTGCCGCTTGTCGATTCTCGGCCCTCAACTGATTATTCTCTGCTCGCAATTGATCTGCGACTATTTCCCATGGTTCCTTCTTTTGGTCATACGGTTCCGGTGGAGGTTGAGGATGGAGAGACTTGTTTTGTTGTTGATTTCCTCCCCATGAGAAGTTCGGATGATTCCTCCACCCCGGATTGTAGGTGTTGCTAAATGGATTGTTTTGTGGAGGCCTTGGGTTGTATCCATTGAGTGCATGTACCTGTTCATTATTAGAAATAAAATGTGCACCACTAGGACAAGAGTTAGTAGCATGAGTGAGGAGACCACAAATAGAACAAGCATCTTGCACAACATTAGCACCAAGAGAGGTGCCTTTAGCATTAAACATGGCAATTAATTGTGATACTTGTTTAGCCAAATTATCATTACCCTCTAACTCATGTACTCCCCTAGCCTTACCCCTTGTACTCTTTTGTTGGGAGTTAGCACCCAACATCTCAAATAAATCATGAGTCTCTTGGGGAGTTTTGGCTCCTAGAGTGCCCCCCGCCGCATTATCAACCATTGCTTGATTAACATGATTCAAGCCGTCATAAAAAGTTTGATTAAGCAAGGGCAGAGGAAAATTGTGATGGGGACATTGCACTAACATCATTTTAAATCGGTCCCAAGCCTCATGAAACGGCTCACCTATTTCTTGGACAAATCCAATGATCTTTTGCCTCATATTAGCTAACGTGGGATGGGGATAATATTTTTGTAAAAACACATCATGCAATTGATCCCACGTGCTTATACTTCTAGGTGGTAACATCATAAACCAAGTCTTGGCCGCCCCTTTCAAAGTGTAGGGGAAGCACTTTAATCTAATTTGCTCATCGGTTACACCTATTTTGCCCGGAAAGTGAGATACTATCATCATATATTCACGCAAGAAAGTCAAAGGGTCTTCGGCCGGTAGGCCTTGATACATGGGCAACATGTTAAAATATTGACCCTTGACTTCAAAGTTCTTTGCCTCCTCCGATAACACAATGCAAGATATGGAGGCGTCGACTTTAGGACGACAAAAGTCTTGCATGGTTTGAGCCGGTGGGATTGCCATCGCGGTTTCTTCTTCTTCTACCCCGGTGGTAGAAGGATTTAGGTCACTTTCGAGGGGATTGCCCTCTTTTAATTCAAGTTCTTTCAAACGCCGACCTAACCTATCAATGTCGTAGTTCAATGGCTCCAATGTAGGATTCAAAGAACGTCGACCAAGCATACACCGATTAAACAAACTTGTTCAAATCACAACAAATCCCCGGCAACGGCGCCAAAAACTTGATGGATAAAAATCCACTTGTAATAAAATACCTAGCAAGTGTACTAGCTACCGTTGTAGTAGTATGCACAAGCAAGGGTCGAATCCACAGAGATTTGTATGTTGAACAAATTGATTTAATTAGTGTAAAAAGAAACAAAAGAAAAGGGGGTTTTGTTTGTTTGAATTATTAAACTAAGAAAGCAAAATAAATAAATTAAAGATATCAAGAGACAAGGGATTCATGGATTGGGAATCATAACAATTATCACTTTATGCTTTTTATTTCATATAAAAATAATTCAATCTCATTCTTGGGTTTGTTCACAAAATTATAGGATTAAGATGTTCATATATTTCGGTAGGTCAATAAGAACATTAGAACCCTAATAACTCTATCATGTTCATATATTCCGGTAGGTCAATATAAACATTCAAGAATTTCAATTAAAAATTTAAGAACAATGGAACCTAGATTCGTTTGATTTCCGGTAGGTCCTCAATTGAATCTATTCTTCTCAACAATGGTCAATTTACAATTCATCCACGCAAGTGCAATGGTTTGTATCCAAATAAATTCAAGAGGTCAAAAGTATATTCCGGTAGGTCAATACAATTGATCTCAAGAACAATAATTAAAACCGTTGAGAAGAACAAGAACAAAAGAGATAGGAAGAATTAAAACCTTAGCATAAAGATCAAATTGTTACTCACCTCAATCCATGAATCAAATACTTTAGTCTTGAATGGCCATTAAAATAACTACCTCAAACCTTGAATTAAAACCTTCAATCTTGTACAAAGGAATTGTAATATGTTTAGGAGAAAGAATAAGAAAAATCAAAAGATCAAAAGATTCAAAGATAAAATATAAAAATATAAAAGATGATCAAAAACTAGTCTAGGGTTGTTTATATAGGAGGAGGGAGGTGGAAATCCTTTTTGGAAACAAATTAGGGTCAAAATCCTAGTCCAATTAGAAGATCTCCCGAAATCCGTCACTGATTCTGTGCAAATTTACTGAAAATCACGTTTTCCTTATTTGTGACGGAATTAATTCCGTTGCTGAAAACTTTGTGGGCGGTCGCCCATAGCTGCCCACTGACCGCCCATGTGCACAGAAAGACACGGCCAACTTCCTTGCATTGCATTGCTCCTTCCTTGGCCAGCCTAGCCCATTTTTGGCCCAGCAAGGCCTTGCATTTGGCCGACCTTTCCTAGATTTGGCCTGCATTGCCTAGGCCAGCAACTTGGTGTTTTGTCCCTTTTTTAAATACTTAGTATTCGGTTCGTCTCGCAATTTTGCAGTCGAGCTTTGGCCACTATAAAAAATTCTTTTGCACTTCGCTCTTTGAGATTTTATTTTTTATTTTAACCCATGAATTTTTATAAATCAAATTCGTCCAAAAATTCCATATTTCCAATTTAGTCCCTGAATTTTCCAATATTTCCACTTTGGCCCTTGTACTTCATAATTTCCGTTTTGTCCCAAATTTTCCAAAATTGCAATTTGATCCAAAAGCTTCCAAAGTACACTCCAATCCTCCGTTTTCAACATTGTTGCACTTCAACCCCTGTACTTTCAAAACACTAGAAAATACATTAAATTCTCAAGATTTCGAGCATCAAATAAGCTAGGAATATATCTTTTGGATGGGTAAAACCACATCCATCAAGAAGACTTCTTCTTCTGCTTTCTGGGAGAATTACCCCTGATCATGTCTTGGGACTCGTACTCAAGGCACTTGGAGCAATCACAAACATTGTAACTTATTTGGACATTCGATGAGGACCCGGCTGGAAGAGGCGGAGGAGCTGGCTCTGCGGCAATCTTCTTTGGCACCCATTCAATGGAGTTCACACTGTTGTTGTTCGGAAAAGGGTTTCCGACTGTATTGGGTCCACGGGGACGCTCCAACTTTCCTTCCTCTATCAAATTCTGAATTTCGTACCGTAACCCCAAGCAGTTGTCGGTGGTATGGCCATGATACTGATGGAAGGCGCAGTACTTGCTCTTGTCAGCGTTGATTACAGGATTCTTGGGTTTGTAGTTTGCAACGGGTTTGAGGAGGCCTTCCTTGATCAAACCTTCCAGCATCTTACTCAGCGCCATGTCAAACTTGTCGAATTGTACGACAGGCTGCTTCGGAGTGGAGTTGTTGCTTTGTGGGACGGGGTTTCTGTTGCCCGACTGCTGTCACTGATGGATGTAGTTGACAGACGTATCGTTCCCTTTATCGGGGGCCGGTGCGGGATTGAATGCAACTGCTGATCGGTATCTGTATGGCTGTGCAGTAGCCAATTTTTCCTTGAGATCCTTCTCGAAATGTGAGCCCGCATTGACCATGGCCCGGAGATCTGGGAAGAAGTAATGACTGATGAGAGTTCTGATGGACGGTCTTAAGCAGGACTTGAAGATCCGCATCTGTTCATCCTTGGAGAGTGGCTCCATGATCTCGGAGAGTTTCCAACTCCACCTCTTGTAGAATTCTCCGACGCTTTCATGCGTCGCTCGGTGGTGATTAAGTCCTCACGACTTGTTTCCCACTCTAAGTTGGATCTGTACCGTTCTAAGAAGATGTTACTGATCTGATCCCAGGTGTGGCGATCTGCAGGCTTGACCCTTAGGAACCATGGAAACGCTGAACTCTTGAGCGTATGCTGGAAGTGATCGACCATTTGCTGGAGGGTTGCTCCGTTCGCTCTCATGCCGAGAACGTAGGTGTCAACATGCATTTGAGGACATTTGGTTCCGTCGAATCGGTCCATCTCTGGCATTCTGAACTTGGCAGGGAGAGGCGTGACCATTTCCGGATCTGTGAATTTGAGCGTTTCTTGCCTTGAGCTGCTCATACTGGCTTTCAGGTCTTTCATCTGTTCGACCATCTAGGCTAAGGTTGGGTCCAGTGGTGGACTTTGGGGCTCGCCGTCGGGTGCTACCATGTGAGTGGTAGTGATTGGAGGTGGAAGGCTCGATATATGAGGATATATGGGGGCCTTTTCTAGACTGTAATGGGGTTTGTCCCCGATGTTTTGGGATTCGTGTATAGGCAATGGGATGAACCCAGGAGGATATTGGAGGATATTGGCATCTGTTTAAGATGGTCCAGCGGTGCGCTGGTTGTACTGAGTGATGGGAGTAGTACTGGCTTGGCCGTATATGACAGGGTTGCCCTGAGAGGTGGCCACATGGAGCCTAGGTCGGCTGTTTCCTTGGTTCGAAGACATCCCGTGAGTTAGCGGGGGAGGAACCTGGTTGATGGTTTGAGGAACTGATTTCGGCGAATCGTCATCCTCGATTAGGACGAAAGTACCGTTTGACTGGGGGATAGCTGCTATACCTCGCTCATTCAGAAGTTGTACTACGAAATTCTGCTGATCTTCTTTCTGCCTCTTGTGAACCTCACAAGCCCGGATGGCTTCTTCCAATGTCATATCTGTTACCGGTGGTGGGGGTCCGTCCCCGTCACGATTTCTCGGTGAGCTAGACATGTCGGATATTCTGGCTGAGGGAACTGAGGGAACCGAAGAACTGTCTGACGCTGCCGTAACTGTGACTCTGGCGAGGCGCTGACCCGGAATTTTGAACCACTTTCTGCTCGCTACAGGGAACGAAAGGTAGGGTTTAGGCTTCGGAAAAGGGTATTTGGCTCAAGGTTTCGGGCTAGTGAAACGTGCAGTTACCGAATTAATGTTTACTTAAAATGCATTTTCTCAGAGTCCTAATCGGTTGGAAAAGATCGTGTCTTCTTTTTCGCAACTAACCTAAGGCTCTAATCAGTGGATCTCGTCACTACGTTTATAAGCCCCTCGTTTCATTTGTAGATCATCTTCTCGGGACGGACAATCCCGAGCGAGGGTCCTATAAGGCAAGCGAGTTCCACCGACAAAGGATAAAATGAACTGAAGGCTAGCTGATCACGCAAACTTCCAACGTATGTGACGCACGGGCCACGGTCGAAGTCAACATCCTTAAGTTAAGGCGGGGATCATGCCAAAATTTTGGCATGACCTCTCCAGACTCGCTTGGGCGAGAGGCCTTAGCTTTTGGCGTTGGCCAAGTTGTGGCTGGCACGGTGCATACGGTGAGGGTTTGGTGACACGGTGTCACATTGAACCTTCGGGTATATTTTTCGATAGAGCTCCGCGTCAAAGTCAAGGCTGAAAAGCTCAAGACTTCGGGTCGGGAACGACCTTCGGTCTCAATCTTTCGAGCTTGACTCATAACGGAACCCGACGTAAAAATATACACTTGGGCTTTATGAAACGTACTAAGCCAAAAACCAACCGGGGTCTTGGATGAAGTGTGACAAAAAGAGTGCATGGCTTACACGGGCTAGGATGGGCTGTTTGGGACGACCCCGTGCGCGCTCGAAAGGTGTCTGGCAGACCAACCGAGCTGCAACTGAACGGTCATCCCAGGTTTTACGGGTTGTAGTGTGCAGTGTACCGAGGCAACAAGTGCACGTGAAGTGCGGTGTACCGAGGCAGCAAGTGCGAGTAGTGTGAGGTCACTAAAATTCTTTTCTGAGTAAAACAGAGATTTTCAGAATGTGTCTTAAAGAATTTTATGCGCAGTTCAAAATGTAGCATGAAAATCAAGTATGAACGGGAATGCACGAACATGTTATGATTTTGAAAAAGATGATACTGCAACACCTTTTGAAAAAACCGTTCGAGGTTTAAAGTAACACACGCACACGAAAAACGAGAAAGGGTAAACGAGAGTTTGACCCACGGAAGGCTTTTTGAAAACAACGGTAGTTTTGAAAAAGTATCCAGATCCCCAACGGAGCCGCCAACTGAAATTACCCAGATTTCGCGCGCGGCGAAAGGCGGTTGTCTTTCGCGGATGGTTGGTGTTTGAGACCTCTCTTTCGGGAAGGAGAGGAGTCGCCACGCGGTTTTGTATTTTAAGCCCAAACGTTGAGAAACAGCTTTTTTGTGAAAATGGTATCGTTTTTATTGGTAGCAAAAATTTAGGAAAAAGCTTTGAAAGGGGGTGTCATTTTTATTGGTAGAAAAAACGAGGAAAAAGCTTTTTTGAGTACCAGAGATTGTTAGGTTCGGAGGTCACGTTACGTTTCGGAAAGAGTATTTTGAGATCACCTGAAACGCCTCGTATGACGAGTCTTTCTACCTTTCTCGAAAATGTGTGCGTGTGTGCGTGTTTGCGTGTGTGTTTGCATTTTGAAAATGGGGGCTTGAATGACAAGCTTAATCTTGGTTTGAATGTCAAACGTTGATTATGTGATTCCTTTTGAAAAGGTGAGCGTTTGAATGACAAACGTCGGTTTTGGAACTTTTTAGGAAAAGTGACACGAGTGCTGATTTTTGATCTTTTAACCTAAGTGTCAAATGTTGACTTTAAATAAAAGAGCGTTTGAATGTAAACGTCGGATTTTAAGTTTGAAGATGATCGTTTGGATGCCAAACGTTATTTTGCGCATTTTGAAAGAGAGTTCGAATGTCGAACTCCGGTTTTGAACCGGGCATGTCATTGTTAACTATTTTATGGGAAAAAAACATTAAATGAGTTTTGAATGTCAAATGTCGGATTTTAAGTTTGAAGATGATCGTTTGGATGCCAAACGTCATTTCGCGCATTTTGAAAGAGAGTTCGAATGTCGAACTCCAGTTTTGAACCGGGCATGTCATTGTTAGCGATTTTACGGGAAAAAAACATTAAATGAATATGCGATCAACGAATCATTTTGCGACTCGGACTTTGATAATTGTTGTGGGTATTTTTCAGCATGGTGACATCTTCAGTTGATCCTGCATATCAAGATGTCATTCCACTGTAAGTATTGTTTTAATATTTAATTATTTAATATTTACTAAAATCTTTATTCTTATTTTCCAGTGATTAAGAGAGAAATGCAGGATATTCTCCAGCACGTTCAACACACCTTCAACGGCAAGGGCGACTTGGTCTCGCGGAGGTTGAAAGGATAAGCCTATATCCCGAGATTGTAGGAACAATATTTGACTCATTCATACATAATTATATTTAAGGGGAAATGGAGACGGAACATACACTAAGGCTCATACGCACACTCTACACACATGCTCTTGTAATCCTCTCCATTATCTTCCAAAGTTGTATTCGTGATCATTATAGTGAAACTTTTAAGGTTGGAGACCTAACTCCCGGGGTTTTTTCCAAAGAGGTTATCACCTCCAAGGTTTTCCTCGTTAACAAATCGTGGTGTCATTATTTTTTTTTTTACGCTTTTGTTCCATATAGTCGAATTCCATAGTCCCCTCCTTATTGTTCAATCCACACACTAATCAAAGTTAAGATTCTACTCTATTGTTTTTTCTACCAAAACAATAAGTAAATACTATCATGAGCCAAACGGCTCGGACTTGTAAATGACAATATTTAAAGTGCGGTATCGACGGAATCAAACGACCCGAATTTTAAAGATGCGTTCAACGAACCAAACTGCTCGGAATTGTAAAGTTGCGTAAAGTAAATGATGATCGACGGATCAAACGATCCAGAATTTGTAAATGACATGAAAGTAAATGACGTTGGATCAAATGATCCGAAATTGTAAATGACATAAAAAGTAACGAAACGGGGCCGAAACGCTGTTTTAACCCGAGATTACTTCTCTTACGGGAATAGAGGAGGATCTGGGACTAAAACGTATCGGACCCCGTTGACGGTGACGTCTACATTTCAACAACGTTCGTCCGAAACGGTTGTAGCGACTGGCGCGTAAACCGAGACGGAATGAGAGTTTAGGGAGTGAGAGTGTTACCTATGGCTAGGGCTTGACTCTTTTGACTCGGGAGGCGTATACGGGATACAATTTAGTGTTTGGGACGGTGTTTCAAGGTGGTTTGGCTTGTGTTTGGTTGAAACGCGGAGTTTTCACGCAAATCGAGGCAAAATGGGGCTCGGGGGAGGTTGAAATGGGTTTGGGCCGTGGCTTAGAGAGAAAATGAATAACTTTTTTCTTTTTTTTTTTGAATGTTAACAGACCTCTGTATTTATAGGTGAATTTTGCAAAAGAGTCCGGACGGACTTAAGCTGAATTCCAGGGGTTTTTGTGAAACTTTGGAAACTGGAGGGACTTGCTGGCAATTCTGGATTCTCTGCAAAAGAGTCCGGATAGACTGGGACTGCATCCCAGGGGTATTTTGGTCTTTTCACACTGTAATCTGATTGAGGTTGACAAGGGAGTTGTGGCATGCGTGCCACGTGTCCTTTGACTCACCAGTCACGGGGCAGTCTCGGGACGTCTCGTTCGCTTGGGAGCGGGGAGCTTAACGGATTCCGATTAACCTGAAGCGGGACAGTTAACGAATTCCGATTAACTTTTAACGAATATTGGTTATTCGGATTTGGGTACTTACACCTCCTCTCCAGACAACTGTAATTGACTCAAGTCTTCCACTGCCAATGGGGAAGCTTCTTGACTGCCATACTGCTACTGCCACTCTGTTTTTCTCGCACTTAAGCCAAAATTGACTCCGGCCATCGCCCATGATTACAACTTTTACAAAAATAATCTCGGCTGCCCACTTGATTAATTCACAATTACAAAATATACAGGTTGTACCAAAAGTACAAGCATGACAGATTAATGGACAACTTGCAACTCATGAGATGAAAACCTTAATACCTTATGTACAAAAAACAACAATGTTTCTCAATCCTGTATTGAGTCAACAGAGTACAAGAAAAACGTAATGTACACAGTAGTATTTATTTGCACACAAATGCTCCATCTTTCAAATCATGGAACTAAGTTTCAGGATCATGCTATACCTTCCCTTGATCTTTTCTGCATTATGCCTTCTGGCTCATTTCACATTGACAAAAGAAAATTCCTACATGCTATCTGCCTTCAAGAGTTGTATAAGTCTGATCGATTGCAGAAAGAGGATGTTGACTCTGCAGAGAATCTGTCCCTGAAGACATCTGACATTGAGTAAATATAGGCTGTTTGGGAATCGGTAAATCCACAATTTCACTACTCAGCATTGAAAGCGCCATGGGTACACTTGGCCTGTCCTTTGCAAAATCTTGAACACACAACAAACCTACGTGTGCGTATCGCAAAATCTCCTTCTGCAAACACGGTTCCGAAATCTTTGGATCAATTATTCCTTTAGTCTTCTTTTCACTCCACAAGTTCCACACCTGAAAATGAACCCAAGTATTAACTCATTTCCATCACCAAGATAGAAGTGGGTGAAAAGTAAGCAACAATTCAAATGAACTTACAAATCCTAGAAGACTCAAATTGACCTCATCATGATAAAAACTAGTGTTCCTTCTTCCACTGACAATCTCTAATAACAACACTCCAAAACTATACACATCTGATTTCTCTGAGAATCTTCCTTCCATTGCATATTCAGGAGCCATGTAGCCACTGCAATATCACATCATTCTCTTCATGTCAGTGAAATGGAGTAATATATGTTTCACTGATACGTTGATAAGAGAGAACTTCTTACAATGTCCCAACTATCCTTCCAGTATTGGCTTGATCCTGATTGCCACCAAAAATCCTTGCCATGCCAAAATCTGATATCTTTGGGTTTAAGTCGTTATCCAACAAGATATTACTTGCTTTTAGATCTCTGTGAACAATTCGTAACCGGGAGTCTCTGTGAAGGTACATGAGCCCTCTACCAATTCCTTCAATTATGTTCACTCGTGTACTCCACTTCAGGTGTTCTTTTTCAGGTGGAACTGAAAGAGCATAATAAAGCAGTATGCTCAAAACAATCAAATTCGTTGTTATTCAAGAAATCATATTGGGCAGTGTCAATGTAAGAAATAAATAAAGGATAAAGTTTCCAGCATTAACCAACCAAAGAGATGAGCATCCAAGCTTCTATTTGGCATGTACTCATAAATCAACATCTTTTCTTCACTTTCTATACAGCAGCCAAGGATTCTAACTAGGTTCCGATGCTGGAGTTTAGAGATTACCACAACCTCATTCATGAACTCCTCCTGTCCTTGTCCAGATGATCTTGAAAGCCTCTTCACAGCTATTTCTTGTCCATCTGGTAATTCCCCCTGCACATAAAAAACGCTGCCAACCATATAAAAGATAGATTCAGCGTGAAACATTTCTTCGAATCAACAGATACATATAGTCATATACCCTGTACACTGGACCAAAACCTCCCTGACCAAGCATGTTGGATGGGTGAAACCTTTTTGTTGCACTCTCCAAATTCCCAAAAGTGAATAGGGGTAGTTCTTCCAATTTAGCACGACGCTCAATCTCATTCGAATGCTCTGGATTAGCCCCGAGCAGCTCACTTGCTGGTTTACTTCCTGAACAGACGTCAGTGTTACATAATCTACATACTAACATCAATCAACAATAACAACATTACCCCAGTGCCGCAAAGGCTTCTACCTACGGTGGGGTAAGGGGGGTCGGATATACGAAACCTTGCCCCTATATTAAAGCACAGAGAGGCTGTTTCTGGATGACCCATGATGAAAATTGCATGGACTTACCGCTACTTCATATCAAAGAAGCGCAGAAAGTTTAGTGAGCCATTTTGATTTATTCCATCATATTCCCAAGCCAAAAAATAGCGAGTCTTTGGCTTCATCGGAAATGATGGAACAACATAATAACATCAATCGGAACAAATATTCTTTTCAACTACTTTTAGTGGCATTTTACCTTTCTTTTTGGTCATCCACATCAAAGAAAAGCACATGCACACTACGACGATTACTGACCCTATGGTCACAGTAACTGCAATAACTACCCTCATGTTTCCCTTTTTATCTGTATAGAAATCAACAGAAACTAAACTTAGTCAAACTGGAATAAAAAGACTAGCCTTCATCGAACACTCGTTCCATCATGATCAGAATCATATTATGGATTTAGCTTGTTCTATAATAAAGAGTTTGATAATCGACAGAGAAGGGAAACATTATACCTAGCTCTGAGAAGGCCACGCGAAGATAAATGTCCACTCCACTTCTTCCTTGAAATCTCTGTATGTCTATCAAGTTACCCTTCCACTTCATACATCCAATCCCAGTATAAAAAGCATAGCCTGTGCATGAACAGTTACTCAGACACTCACTTCGACAATCTTCTTCCAGAAAAGCATTTGACCACTCTGCAGAGTCAGGCACTTTGACATTTCTAATTCTTAAAAACCCATCTTCTCTTCCCTCTTCACTTATGGAATTACTCCTGTCACAATTTAATTGAATCCTTCTCATACACCCACCACTCCAATTTCCCTTACCCCACTCCTCCAAACTCTCTGGCTCAAACCCCTGCAAACAAGTACAGATTGGAGACCCCCTTGAATCACACATTCCAAATGAACCACACTTTCCATAAGTATCACACAGGCTCATCTGAGATAACCATGTATCTTCCCATCCTTGTTTCCAGTCAAGCCAACTCTTTTCAACAAGATTTCCTTCAGAATTCAACATATAATATGTCGTTTCATTTGTGTATGTGAAATATAGCGTAAACCCCTCCTTCTCTATCATCTACAAGATGGAATCCATCGAGATAAACAGAGTACATACCCGATATTCCTATAAAGATTTGACCATTCCAAGGACCGCTACGCCAGTCTACATCTTTCCCATTCCATATAACAATTTGTGGAATGTTTGGAGGGGTAAGACCAGCTGAAAACTTTCCAACTGATGGATCAGAAGCACTTTTCCATGATGTCAATAATATCCTCTCATTTGTGTTTATGTTTGTTCCAAGTCTCATATCCTGAAAACATAAATCCATGGGATGCTTAAAACTCTCCCATAACATCCTTCCATTTGAATTATCCCGTAAGACCAAGTTACTGGAATTCAAAATCTGGGCACTTGAATTTGGGACAGAATTGGTAACGTTTGATGACTAGATGATTTTCTTTTGTGCATCCAAGACAACAAGATTCCCATCTTCTGAAATGGCCACAGAACCAGCAGAATCATTTAAAGGTGTTTCTCTATTAGCACCCATATAGCAGTGCTTGCAGAGATGTAAACAATACCAACATAACGCTTTGTTCTATTAACAGGGCTAAAAAATCCCAGTTTGAAAATGGTGCCATTAGAGATCACAGCTTGAGGGTCATTGATGAATTGAGTGGATGTGATTGTGTCAGAGCAAGTGCAGAACTTTGAAAAGAAAAATAAAATCACTGAAATTATGATTTCAAGAAGAGGCATTAAAAGTGTTTGTCTTTACAAGCAAAAGAGATCGGTTGTGAAAAGTTGGGAGAAAATGTAAGGTTTGATCTCTAATGATATTCTTTGTTTGGAATTACACGACCAAAAGTTAATGTTACAAATGTAAGCAAAAGTCAATTCCTCTTAGCTTGCCTAGTCTCTTTCCTTTGGCACATATTTTATCAAGCAAATATTTTATAAAGAGCAGGTATAATCAAGTTCGTTTAGGAAATTTATTATCAGATGCGTAGTCAAACATGACAATAACTTCATCTAAATGAAAATGTCAGCGGAAGGGGATTGGATGTTACATTACTTTTTCCTTAACAGAGCTATCGTGAATGTTGCTCATAAACCATCAGAGGAATTCAAGGGACAGACCATGTCACATTGCTACTTATGGTGTTAACGTGGTTCGAGATTGACAGTTTAGAATGGTATCATCAGAAGGTGTCAAGTAGCACTAACATCCACCGGGCTCTCTCACCCTCCCCCTTTTTTCTTTTTTTGTTCTTTAGTATATATATGTACCATGAATATGGTTTCTACCACTTCAGAGAGCACATTGAAGGGACGGGCAATTATAAAGTCTCAGTGATATCCTATAAACTCTAATATACATAGTCCGCATGCAGGGGGTGAGTTTTCATTGTGATGAAAAGCAGTAACATGTGAATTTCATGAGTCTGCTATATTTTGCGGGAAATACCCTACTAACATATCGCATCACAGTAGAGAATTCTTAGGAAAGAAGGCATATACAGAAACAAAGAAAATAAATGGCGACCGCGCCATATTTGATGGTCCCTAATCCAGCACTAGCTGCTTCTTCTTTCAATATATATACATATGATGCTCTTTGTTTATACAAACCAAATAATATCATGGATATAGAACATAACATTTTTAAGGAATGTGCATCCTGATTGTCCATATTATTGGAACATTACTAAACTCACATTTGTTATCTAATATGCCTAATTTGCAGTTGCAGTGATATAATGTGATCAAGGGTATTTATGTATCAATCTCAACATCTCAATAACTATAAAGTAGGTCAAAATACGTTTAACCCCAAAGTTGGACCCAATCACACTTTGCACCCTGATTGAAAAGTTGGTCTAAGCAGTGGCGGATCCACGAATAATTCGAAGTGGGTGCACGATAAAACAAAAAAAAAAAAACTTGTAGGAAATGAACATGGGTCATTCAGGTGATATGGTGAAGCACTAATCGCTATACTACAAGAAATTGTGTTAGCCCTCATAGACACGCAAATGACCAATCCCGTTAGTTTTCTAATGTCTGTTAGTTCCAGGGAGTAAAGAGACATTTTCAAAATTTAAGTACCACTTAGATGCTTTTTGTCTGGGGCGCAAGTGGGAGTGAGTGTATAGTGTATACGTTGGGGGTAAGCATTTTTGGCTTATAGAGTATTTCTATAACTTTTGTGTTGGGGTTTGATGCCATCTAACTTGGGAACAACTTAGAGGATCGAACAAATGGCAAATTGGTAATTCCTATGACAGATGAAGGGAGCGACCGCGCCCTGAAGAGGGCGCGATCGCGCGGAGTTTATGGAATTTTGGTACGATCACGCGCAAGAAGCAAGCGATCGTGCGCCTATCCGGATTGGGCCTGTTAAGCGACAAACTGGTGCGGGACTCTAAAACCATGCATGGTTAGGATTAGGCATTATAAATAAACCCTATTCCCTATCAGTTTTGATGGTTGTAATTCCTATTGTGATATAGATCAATATTTCTAGGTGTTACAAGGGTTTTCTTGTTTCTGTGTTTCTCTAGATCTAGGGTTCGCAATTTGTGAATTCTTATTATCAAGAAGTTCGTGCATTAGATTATAGATTGTACTTGGTGATTGTCAATTGATAATAATCTTTTTGCCCTTTGCTTGTGGACGTGGCCAAGTTGGTGAACCACGTATATCGTTGTGTTGTGTGATTGATTTATTTTGTCTTTTACATAGATTTGGTATACCAAACTGGTATCAAAGCCGGTCAGGTTGATAAAGGTCTAGGGGTTTTCCACCGCAGAAGAAGATGGGATCAGGAATTGAATCACCAGTTGACAAGTTAAATGAGAAGAATAGTTTTTTCTTTGGAAAATCAAGATGAAGACCTTGTTGAGAGACAAGGGTTTGTGGGCTCCGGTGGCTGCTGTAATCAGAAATTGTCAGGATTCAAGTGGCAAAGCGGTAGCAGGTTCCATAGGGGTTGTAGCGGCTACAACAACATAGGGTTCGGGGAAGGCAGCTGCTGAGAAGGAAACAACAGATCTGATCGCGCTAGATGAGAGGGCCAACTCTAAAATTATCAGGTGCTTAAATGATGATGTTCTAGTAGATATTCACTACAAGAAAGAGGCTTATATACGGCGGTTAAAATCCGCCGTATATAAAACGCGCCCCGCCGTATATACTATTTACGGCGGACTAGCCGCCGTATATAGTCCACCGTATATAACATCGTCGTATATAGTATTTACGGCGGATATCCCGCCGTAAATACTATATACGGCGGAAATACCACCGCCATATATAAATGAAATACATACGTATATTATGACGTATTTGAGTAATATTTATACGGCGGTAGGTGTAACCGCCGTAAATAAGAGACGAGTCGTCCGCTGCGTCACGAGTCGTCCCAATTGCACCCCCACCAGGTTCCCTCGTCCCCCCTTTGGAGACGAGTCGTCCATGCCCATTTTATACGGCGGATGTGCTCACCGCCGTAAATGACTTGTTAGAGACGAGTCGTCCACCAAGGCACGAGTCGTCCCATTTGCACCCCTCCAGGTTCCCTTGACCCCCCTTTGGGCACGAGTCGTCTAGGCCTTTATTTACGGCGGATGAAGGGTTCCGCCGTAAATAAGCTTTTTTTTTTTCCTCCAGCCCTGTATAATTCACTTTCCCCAAAAATACATTCGCAAAAACCAAATTCAACCTGTATACACACAAATGCAACCTGTATATAACCAAAAATACACCCGTAATCAATGTTTACAATCTACATAATAACCATTAACACAAAATTAATGTTGAATGTATCCAAACATAATAACCATTATACAAAAAAGTTAGTTGTTGAATGTATCCAAAATTCAATCAATGTCTAAAATCCACAACTTTGAGAAACATATCACCACCTATTCATTACCGTCTTTTCCACGTTGTTCCATAAAACAACGTTTCAAATCATCAATTTGTTGTTGAAACTGTTGGCGTTGCTCCTCATTTTGTTGGCGTTGCTCCTGAAGTTGCCTTTCAAAATCTGCTTTGACGGATGCCACCGCCTCCAATACAGCTGTCTGAGAAGTTGAGGATTTACCAAACACCTTAGTTTTGTTAACACCGCCTCCCATACATCGCACTCTCCCGTGGTCATCAGTGCCCATCATACTGTAAAAATCTTTTCGCGCGCCCGGAGAGTTTTGTTGCTCCTCTCGGGACTCATCAATTGCATCATTAAACGTTTCTTTGTAACAAAAACAACATGTTCAATATAAATGTTTTAACTTTAATTAATATTATGAAAATGAAGTTAGAAATGAAAAAAGTATTCTATATAATAACAAAACTGAAAAAGAAAAGGTTGAAACTTTAACTTACAATCATTTGAGAGGTTTCTCGATCTGCAGGTGTTTTGCCTGTGCGCGTAGCTATGAACAAGCTTACGCGATCAGTTAGTAAACCCTCGTCGTCTCTCTACAATTTATAATAGAATCATTTGACAAAAAAAAAATATATTTATATACGATACAAAAAGAAACATTAATTGACAACTGAGAACTAAATTGAACGATGACAAACCTCTTTTATGACTTTGGGATGGGACTTTTTTCCGGTCCGGTTCAGGCACGCTTGCTTTTCTCGATTCACTCTATTTGTTTCTGATATTTTCTGGAAAAAAAAAGATAATATTAGTATTAATTTGACTACTTATATAAGACATTCACGATAATAGATTGAGATTAATTTGAAATATATCCGAGCCTTGTCCGTACCCCACATCGCAACAAGTTCAGTCCATTGACCCGCAACGCACCCATGGGGTGGGTGAGCCAATGCGTCCCGGTCGGATTCATACATCTTATACATTTGTTTCAACTGACATTTCCATATTACAAAGTCATAACTGAGTAATATTCATAACAATGTCATAACTGAGTAATGTTCATAACTGAGTAATATTTATTATATGCTTGTTTCACCTGATATTTCCAGTCACGCCACACTTTATTGAGAGCAATATTCATAACCGGGTAATACTCCGGAGGCGCATTTGTATTATCCTATATACACAATTCAACAAAGAAAAAAAAACAATTGTTAGAGAATCATAAGACTTTTGACTGCGTACTAGAGATTTATGTAAGAAATATGGATTACAACTTATCAGAACGTCATTCCATACGGCATCTATGCACGCACGGTCCATCTGAGGCCACTCTTTAGTTAATGGGAAATGTTCCCCATTTCTAGCAAAATGTCCTAGCTGAGTAGCCAGTTTTGCCATTTCCCCACCAACTGGTTGACCATATTGATTCCATATTATATTCAATCTCTCTCTACCCCATTTTCTGGTTGCTTTTGCCAGCCCTCTTCCTTTATGGTTCGAGCCCTCACCTGTTATTAAATTTTTCCTTGGCGGCATATCTGTCATATGACAATTCAAGTCTAGCACAAAAATTGGATAAATCAAGTAAAGGACCCAAAAAAACAGTCTTATAATATAGGTATAAGACCTATAAATTTTATTATAGGTCTTATGTATCTTATATAAGACCATATATTGGTCTTATATATCTTATATGAGATGCAAAATGATAAATAAAAAATTAAACAAACTAATGATGACAAAAGTACTTATTCTTTTCACTCTATACTGTACACAAACACACACACACACACACGTATATATTTACACACAACCATCTTGTAAAAATGACTTTCTTCAGTTGGTGTTCATATATGTTTCCAGAGTTGCAGTAAATGTGGGCTAAGACATCCACATGCCACAAAAAAAATAATGGAGTTCAAGTTCAAGTTCAAAGTGAATTAAGCTAAGTGAATGAATGAACTTGACTTAGCCTGTCACAGTTATCCTGAACTCACATATCAAGCTTGTTGATAAAGTCATAATGAAGCTCATGTGATGACCAAGTACTAAAATTAAGGAAACAGACCAACATGCAAACTTAATTGCATGTACAAATGATAAAAGGAGAGAAGACGTGCTAAAGGTAATGTATGGCATTGTCCAATAATAACATTCAAAATGAAAAAATGATTGATGTATGCATATGGAAAGTTAAAATACACTCTACTTCGTCCCAAAAAAACCAGCAACAGTAAAAAATAAAGGACCACAAATGAGAGCATAAATTGGTGCAGAAAAACTGTGCTTAACATTGCGACATTATTTTGGGATGGAGGGAGTATTAAACAAGAAGTGTGCCGTGGCTGGACTGAAAAGGAGGATTTAGAAATTTGCATATGGCATGAGTAACTGAGTTCCTTCGCCTCAGCTAGTATCATTAATGAATAAGAGGAAGCAGAACCAAGTTAAGAAGATAACGACAAAACCCTTCTTCTTGCACAAGAACATCTTACTGTTATCAAAGGAAGAAAAGAACAAATTCTTTTTCTTAAAAATAAAGGCAGGGGACTTTTATGATATACGAGAACTAAACTTGACAAAAAAGAGTTTCTTCGGTTAGCGAGACTTAGAGAAGACAACCACCAGCAGAATTAACCAGGGAAGTTCCAAACTTGCATATGATGTGGCTTCTCCACAAAACGCATATGGTTTCGAGTTACACATGAACTAAACTTGAGTATATCACTTTGCATCAGAAGAGAGAATCAGTTAAAGATGAACTTCATATCAAATTTATAACCCAGCATTTAGACAAATTCATACTAAATTCACAAAAATATTGCTCAGTACATAGAAGGTAGTGCATTTTCATTCAATGTGTTACTCTCTCCGTTCCAATATCAAAGCAGACACCAAAAATAGAAGTGACCAGAACTTTTAGTTAAATAATTAGACTCCCCACTGTTAGAGATATTATCCCACATCGGGAACTGACAAACCTTGCATATAATATATAAAGATCATGGGCCACTCCCCTTATCACCAATTGGTTTTAAGGTGGAACCTCAGACTTTTTCATGGTATCAGCCTAGTTTTTTTGATATCTCCCGCTTCCGCATCATTATACCTCGTCAATTTTTTTCTTTTCTTCTCTCTGTGTCCGCTTCTTCTCCCAGGCAGTCATTATGTCATCATCCAAACAAGGTTTTCACCCAGCTTTCGCCGTGTCCAATGTAAAGAATGATGTTCCGGTCATTCTCGAGTTAGAGAATGTGCAATACTCCACTTGGGCGGAGCTCTTCCGCAACCATGCCAAGTCGTGTAGGGTGTTGCATCACATTCTTCAGTCGGATAAAGGCAAAGCACAGGCTCCATTAACTGAGGAGGAACAAGATCTGTGGGATACCTTGGATGCTATTGTGTTGAAGTGGATTTATTCGACTATATCGAATGATCTGCTTCAAACCATTCTCGTCCCAGGGGCAACGGCAATGGAGGCTTGGGAAAGACTACGAGAGATTTTTGAGGACAACAAAAACTCTCGGGCAGTCTCTCTCGAGCAAGAGTTTTCTTCTACAACAATGGAGGATTTCACCAATGCTTCAAATTACTGTCAAAAGCTGAAGTCATTGGGTGATCAATTAAAAAATGTGGGTGCTCCTATTTCGGATAGTCGGATGGTTCTCCAGTTGGTAGCCGGCCTTACCGAAGCCTACAATGGTGTGGCTACGCTTATTAGGCAAAGGGACCCTCTGCCAACATTCTCCCAGGCTCGTTCGATGCTGATTTTGGAAGAATCTGGCCTTGCCAAGAAAGCCGCAACCTCTCGTTCATTCTGCCATGATTGCATCGCAGCCAAAGCTTCTCGAGAATCCAGTCCAGTTCTCTGATTATGGTGGTTCTGGCAGAGGGGCTGGCGGAAATAAGAGGGGGCAGGGAAGAGGAAATAAGAAAAATGGGGGTGGCAGTAAAGGTAATCGGAATGAGCAACAATCTGGGGGTCGAAATGGAGGAGGAAACAGTGGGGGTGGCCGCATTAATTTTGATCGTTTTCAGCAGCAGCCACATCCGGCATCCTTCGGCTGGCAACAACAGCAGTGGCCTTGGGCAATGCCGCCATGTCCCTATCCTACCACTCCTTGGGCCAGGCCAATGTTTCAACAAAGAAGGACCCACGGCTCCCTTTCAACAAGGTGTTCTTGGTCCTCGCCCAATCCGTAAGAATCGATCTCCTCGGGTGTATAGCAGAATCCATTCCCACCGATATTGATGCAAAGCAATGCATACTATGTCCCTCAATCCACCGGATGCTAGTTGGCTTATGGACACTGGTGCTACGAATCACATGACATCGGAGCAAGGTACACTTAAGTCTTACTTTAATACGAGCATTAAAAATAGTGGTGGTATTACTGTTGGTAATGGTAGTCGAATTCCAATTAAGGGCATTGGTCATACACATTTATCTTCTCCATCCCCTCCCTTCCTGTTAAAAAATGTTCTTCATGCTCCTCTTGTTGTTAAGAATCTCATTTCTGTTCGTAAGTTTACTAGTGATAATTCTGTCTCTGTTGAATTTGACCCGTTTGGTTTTTCTGTGAAGGATTTCCGGACGGGGGCTCTTCTTATGAGATGTAATAGTCAAGGGGATCTCTATCCGCTCACATCTATGTTTACGTCATCTTCTCCTTCATCATTCGTAGCAACGAGTTCCTCTTTATGGCATGACCGGTTGGGTCACCCCGGGACTCCTGTTTTTGATTCTCTTAGACATAGGAATTTTATTCGTTGTAATAAAAGTGGCAATTCTCATGTTTGTCACTCTTGTGTTCTGGGAAAACAAATTAAGTTACCTTTTAGTGATTCTACGTCTTTCACTACTATGCCTTTTGACATATTGCATTGTGATTTATGGACATCTCCCGTCCTAAGTTCGTTGGGACATAGATATTATCTTGTGTTACTTGATGATTTTTCTAATTTTGTGTGGACGTTTCCGTTATCACATAAATCTCAAGTTTACAATACTTTTCTTCATTTTCGTGCTTATGTTCGAACTCACTTTGAACGTGACATAAAAACAATACAATGTGACAATGGGAGGGAGTTTGATAACAAGTCATTTTGGGATTTTTTTAACGCCCATGGGTTGTCGTTTAGATTGGCTTGTCCATACACTTCTCCACAAAATGGCAAAGCCGAACGAAAACTTCGTACCATAAATAACATGGCTCGTACTCTCCTTGTTCATGCTTCTTTGCCTCCAAATTTTTGGCATTTTGCTCTTCAAATGTCAACATATTTGCTCAACATTCTTCCCATCAAACACTTGGCATACAACTCCCCTCTTCATATCTTATATAATCGGGTTCCATCGTTTGACCATCTTAGGGTGTTTGGGTGTCTTTGTTATCCTCTTCGTCCATCTTCCACCATACACAAGTTACAACCTCGGTCTACTCCGTGTGTCTTCTTGGGTTATCCAAAACACCACCGTGGTTATATGTGCTATGATATAGTTTCTAAGAAAATTTTGTTATGCCGACATGTTATATTCGATGAGTCGCGCTTCCCATTTTCCTCTCTTCATGAGTCTCCTTCTCATCAATATGATTTCCTTAGTGCTGGACTCTCTCCAAGCATTATTCATCATTTTTCCACAATCAATCCATCTCAGCCTCAAACAGCTTCTTCTTCTCAGCCTGTTGTCTCTACTGATGGCTTTACATTAGGAACTGGTGAGGCGCCCGCCTCAATAAACTCCATGCGCCCGCCTCATACATTCCACGACCTGGCCACACCTTCGGCATCTCAGGCGCCCGCCCCGCAGAACCCCATGCGCCCGCCTCAACCATACATTGATTCGGCTGGTGTTACTGACTCTCAGGCGTGCGCCTTGAACCCCCCAAGCAGCCGCCTCATATCAAACTCTACCAATACCTCAGTCGTGACCAATATTCCTCCAGCTCAATCCCAAACACATCATCGTCCTACAACGCGTAGTCAGTCAGGTATCCATAAACCCAATCCTAAATACTGTTTTCAATCTAGTATTTCCAAATCTCCCATTCCTTCGAGTCCAATTCTTGCTCTTCGTGACCCTAATTGGAAATTGGCTATGGATGATGAATTTAATGCTCTTATTAAAAATAATACTTGGGTGTTGGTACCTCGTCCCCCGAATGTTAATATTATTCGTTCTATGTGGATATTCTCTCATAAATCTCGGCCTCGATGGTTCTTTTGAGAGGCACAAAGCCCATCTTGTAGGTGATGGAAAACACGGCGGGTTGGAGTAGATTGTGGTGAAACGTTTAGCCCAAAGGGTTAAACCAGCTACAATACGTCTTGTTCTTAGCCTGGCCCTGTCTAAAAATTGGGAGCTACATCAGCTAGATGTAAAGAATGCATTTTTGCATGGTGATCTACGTGAGACGGTATACATGCACCAACCGGTTGGGTATCGAGATGCTCGTCTTCCTGATCATGTATGTTTACTTAAGAAGTCTCTGTATGGCCTTAAACAGGCCCCACGAGCATGGTACAAGCGGTTTGCCGACTTTGTCTCTTCAATTGGTTTTTCCAATAGTCGCTCGGATAATTCTCTCTTTATCTATCATCACAATGGACAGACTGCGTACTTGCTTCTTTATGTCGATGATATAATTCTCACTGCCTCATCTGATTCTCTCTATCAGTCCATCATGTCTCACCTTAGCGCAGAATTTGCTATGAAAGACTTGGGGCACTTGAGTTACTTCCTGGGTATAGCTGTAGTTCGATCGGCTAAGGGATTGTTTCTCTCTCAACGGAAGTACACGGAAGACATTATTCATAGAGCTGGGATGTCATCTTGCAAACCTGCCTCTACTCCAGTTGACACGAAGCCAAAGCTAGGTGCATCTTCGTCTGTCCCGTTTAGTGATCCGTTTCTCTACCGTAGCCTTGCAGGTGCTTTACAGTATCTCACCTTTACAAGACCAGATATATCTTATGCAGTCCAACAGATTTGTCTGTTTATGCACAATCCTATGGAGACTCATATGAATGCCCTGAAGCGTGTCCTCAGATATCTTCAAGGTACACTCACTCTTGGGTTATTACACCTCTCCCAGTCTACAACATCTACTCTCCTTTCTTATACTGATGCTGATTGGGGCGGTTGTCCGGATACTCGCCGATCTACTTCTGGCTACTGTGTATTTTTGGGTGACAATCTTATTTCGTGGTCTTCCAAACGGCAACCCACACTTTCTCGCTCTAGTGCCGAAGCTGAGTATCGAGGTGTCGCAAATGTTGTCTCGGAATCCTGCTGGTTACGCAACTTACTCCTAGAGCTACATTGTCCAATCCACAAAGCTACTTTGGTCTATTGTGACAATGTGAGTGCCATATATTTGTCTGGGAATCCCGTACAACATCAGCGAACGAAGCATATAGAGATGGATATCCATTTTGTTCGCGAAAAAGTGGCACGTGGCCAAGTTCGAGTGTTACATGTTCCGTCACGATTTCAGATTGCGGATATCTTTACTAAAGGCCTACCACTTATACTGTTTGATGAATTCCGTACCAGTCTCAACGTTCGCCTTCCTCCC
Source organism: Adenophora triphylla var. japonica (assembly GCA_022495995.1). Classification (NCBI taxonomy): domain Eukaryota; kingdom Viridiplantae; phylum Streptophyta; class Magnoliopsida; order Asterales; family Campanulaceae; genus Adenophora; species Adenophora triphylla. The sequence goes on along the minus strand of JAFEMH010003165.1, from coordinate 33,686 downwards.
GTTCCGACTGTGGGGGAGTGTTAGAATAGGTATATATTCTGTAGTTAATATGTATATATTCTGTAGTTAATATTTGATTAGAGTTTCCATATATTTAGAATATTATATAGATAAATTATTGGCAAGATTGTAGGGATGTAGATCCCATAACTTTAGGGATTAGCTTCAGCTGATTAGGGAATACTTTTGTATATATTGGAAAAGGATGAATGACAAAACTCACGAAGTATAATTCTATCATGGTATCAGAGCAGGTTCATTACACGTGCAGGCCCAACGGCCCACGATGTCACTCCGCGCCACCCGATTGATAAGTTCACGTTGTAAGCTTTGGCAAAAAAAGCCCGCTACACGTGAGGGGGCGTGTTAGAGATATTATCCCACATCGGGAACTGACGAACCTTGCATATAATATATAAAGATCATGGGCCACTCCCCTTATCACCAATTGGTTTTAAGGTGGAACCTCAGACTTTATCACCCACGTCACAAACTTTTCCCATATTGACATTATTTGTTCAATGATTATCCAAAGCTCAACTATCCATAAATACACACTTATCCAGGAAATTGACTGGCTGTTAAGGTCAAATTTGGGATGTGCAATTCCATTAGTTTGCAGCAAGTTTGGTGAAGGATTGAAAGATCTCTTATTAATTACCCCCTTTGTCCCAAAACTTGTGTCTTGTCATGTATGGGGAATTCTGAAAATGTTAAATTTTAACACAAGGATCCAAGCAACAAAATCCCAATTCCTTCACAAATTCTTTGAAAGACAAAGTTAACGCAAATTAACAATCATAAAAGTGAGACTAATATTCCGGGACGGAGGGAGTATCACACAGCATTTAGACAAAAAACACAATGACTCATTAATTAGCTACAACAACAACAACGCCTTAGTCCCATAAACCATGGAAAATCAACATTGAAAGGTTGTGGACACATTTGTAGAAACCTCAGCTGAGAGAAATAATAAGCAATTATATGTACATGTTTGTGTATATACGAGGTGGTGGTACTGTTAAATAGCTACATATAGGACAAAATCCATTCTCAGCAACATATGTAGTACAATCAACTAATCAAACTCCATGCCATCTCTTATTGGATCAATTAAATCAAATCCAAATGGAATCGAGTAAAACAACTACGTGAAAACTGGTGGATCGACAACAAAAACCGTTCAAAGAAGGGGAAACTGAAGGTACAACATTACTGAGAGCTCACATGTCAAACCAGTGAAGCTTAGCAATAAATGAACCCAGTAGAAGAAATTCAATAATAACATTCAATTAGCTAAAGGTCACTACCAAAACAATGACTCAATAATAACATTCAACACCCAATTTCATCTCAACATCATGCTCTCACATATGGAAAATACAAATTTATCATACTTTTCTAATCAATTGCAAACATAATGCACTTAAGCTCAATCAAATACAATAACATTTCCAACGAATCAACAAAAAATTGAAAAAAAAAGAAACAAATACCATAAACCATGGAAAATCACAAATACAACAACAACAACAACAACAACAACAACAACAACAACAACAACAAACATGCTTCATGGGTACCAAATCGGTGGGGAAGCGGGGCAGGGGGAACAACAACAACAACAACAACAACAACAAGGAACAACAACAACAACACTATAGGGCAAGCCTTGCTTGATACAGAAAAAGTATAAAATAGTACCGGGGGGGCTGGGGCTCCCACGGGTACCAAATCGGTGGGGAAGCGGGGCAGGGGGAACAACAACAACAACAACAAGGAACAACAACAACAACACTATAGGGCAAGCCTTGCTTGATACAGAAAAAGTATAAAATAGTACGGAAATGGGGCTCCCACGGGTACCAAATCGGTGGGGAAGCGGGGCGGGGACATCCCAAAGTAAAAATTGGATATTCATTTAATAAAGCCTACAAACATAATCTTGATTTCAATCAAATAACAGCCATTGGGGATTAATAACAGTTAAGCACTTTCATCTCTCACTAATTTGGAGTTCATAAAATAGCAACACTTCCGCAACAACTGCCTATAAAACATGAAGAGCATACAAATTGAAAAAAACGCAACAAGCGCATACAAATGTATACCTGATTGTTGTTGATAGAAGAAATCAACGCTCAAGGAGGAGAGAGAGAGAGACTGAGATAGGCTATAGAGGAGAGAAAGAGAGACTGAGATACAGAGATCGAAGAAATCAACATTCCGAATAACACCAGTCCAAGAACAACAAAAATCAAAAATTAAAAGTAAATACGCTATACCTACCTGCTGATTTGGTCACCGGCGTCAAAAATTCGTGCCCTAGCTATGGAGGAGAGAAAGAGAGACTGAGATAGAGATTACCGCGAAACTAAATAGGAAAATTTGGGTTTTCCGGTATTTAATAACATTTACGGCGGATATTGTACACCGCCGTAAATATTGTGTATTATTTACGGCGGACGCGTATCAACTGCCGATAATAAGTACCTATATACGGCGGCTACTGATATACCGCCGTATATAACTTCGATCTCGTATACGTACATGCCAAATGTAAGTACATTACTTATTTACGGCGGCCTAGGCCGCCGTATATATTTGTTATACACGGCGGCTGTGCATACCGCCGTATATATATAATATATACGGCGGACGCGTGTCCACCGCCGTATGTGAGCGCCGTAAATAGCCTCCTTTCTTGTAGTGATTGCAGATACTGATCCGGAGGTGCTCTATGGCTTGCGTTGGAATATATGTATCTGACACGATCATTGACCAACAAGTTGTATCTGAAGCAGAAGTTGTATTCTCTCCGAATGATGGAAGATACGCCTATTAGGGATCATATAGATTGGTTTACATCTTATTACTTGAGTTGCGTAATATTGATGTTAAGGTTGAAGATGAGAATGCTGCTCTTATGTTGTGTGTTTCCTTACTATTGTCATATGAGGGATTTGTGGATTCCTGCATTAATGGTAAAGATATGATTACTTTGGAAGAGGATAATAATAATCTCAAGACCAGAGATCTGCGTCGCAAGGCAAGCTATTTATCTGAGTAATCACCGTCGCCAGGCGGGGTTAGTTGCAGAAGGCAATAGGGGCCAAGGTAGGAGAAACAAGGGTTACAAGACCTGGAGAATACTGTACTTACTGCAAGGAAAAGGGGCTAAAAAATCCCAGTTTGAAAATGGTGCCATTAGAGATCACAGCTTGAGGGTCATTGATGAATTGAGTGGATGTGATTGTGTCAGAGCAAGTGCAGAACTTTGAAAAGAAAAATAAAATCACTGAAATTATGATTTCAAGAAGAGGCATTAAAAGTGTTTGTCTTTACGAGCAAAAGAGATCGGTTGTGAGAAGTTAGGATAAAATGTAAGGTTTGATCTCTAATGATATTCTTTGTTTGGAATTACACGACCAAAAGTTAATGTTACAAATGTAAGCAAAAGTCAATTCCTTTTAGCTTGCCTAGTCTCTTTCACTTGGCACATATTTTATCAAGCAAATATTTTATCAAGAGCAGGTATAATCAAGTTCGTTTAGGAAATTTATTATCAGATGCAGTAGTCAAACATGACAATAACTTCATCTAAATGAAAATGTCAGCGTAAAGGGATTGGATGTTACATTACTTTTTCCTTAACAGAGCTATCGTGAATGTTACTCATAAACCATCAGAGGAATTCAAGGGCCATACCATGTCACATTGCTACTTGTGGTGTTAACGGGGTTCGAGATTGACAGTTTAGAATGGTATCATCGGAAGTGGTCAAGTAGCACTAACATCCACCGGGCTCTCTCCCCCCCCCCCTTTTCTTTTTTTGTTATTTATTATATAAATGTACCATGAATATGGTTTCTACCACTTCAGAGAGCTCATTGAAAGGACGGGCAATTATAAAGTCTTAGTGATATCCTATGAACTCTAATATGCATAGTCCGCATGCAGGGGGTGAGTTTTCATTGTGATGACAAGTAGTAACATGTGAATTTCATGAGTCTACTATATTTTACGGGAAATACCCTACTAACATATCGCATCTCAGTAGAGAATTCAGAGGAAAGAAGGCATATCAGAAACAAAGAAAATCAAACGGCGACCACGCCATATTTGATGGTCCCTAATCCAGTACTAGCTGCTTCTTCTTTCAATATATATATATATATATATATATATATATATATGATGCCCTTTGTTTATACAAACCAAATAATATCATGGATATAGAACATAACATTTTTTAGGAATGTGCATCCTGAATGTCCATATTATTGGAACATTACTGTTTTGGTAAAAAAACAATCAACAATGAAGAAATTCAAAATAAAGTTGAGGAAGGTGCCATGAAATATAACCGGTGTGACAATGAAACTAGGATGACTCGATCATGTAACGAGGAAAACCCTTGAGATAACTATCTCGCCGGCATAAAACCTCGGGAGGTGATTATGAGCACCTACCTTCCCAAACAATAGTATTAATATTTCTGAGTTACAAAAGATGAAGCTATGGCGGGTTACAAAGTGTTTGTGAGCTGTGTGTGAGTAATGCGTGTGTGTGTAATGTGTTCCAGCCATAAGCTTTTAAATAGAAAAAATAACGGAAGATAACTTAAACCCTAACAAACTTCCCTAGAATTTCGGCCATGCTATCTTTATCTTGACTTGGTCTCTTCAACCGTTGAAAGGAGTCCATGGAATATGTTTTTCCACGTTCTTTTATTCCTGTAATTAAATATAACAGAAATAAATAAATAATGAATTAATTATATAAGTAAATTTTACCTTGTCCACGGGTGTGAAGATGACGACATGCTGGCAATAATTCAAGATGTAGCAATCCGAAATTTACCCACAATAATTATTCCCAAAAACTGTCTTTAAATGAATTTAAAAGTACGGTTTTTCCACTTCCTTCTAGAAGCTTTTAGGCAGTTAATTAATTCGGAGAGATACGTCGCAGTTCGAGAGGTTTAATCCCATTTAATTAGCGTAACTACCCAAGGATCTAGGGTTTTTAACCGAGTTTATTTTACTTTCTTCTCCACTTTTCCAATTTCGCTTTCATCCATCTCTTTCTTCACGGTGGTGATTTCTTCCTCAAGGTAAGATCTTTCCCTCTCTTTTTCCCTTTTTTGTTTTTTTTTGAAAAATGGTTAAATCAAGAAAGGGCAAGGCTGTGAAAAACCCTCTGAGTTTAAACGAGGATGGGGGTTTTTCGTGCAAAGGTTTGTTGGCAAAACCAGATGAGGAAATTTGTGTTTTCAACAACGAGCTGATTGAATCTATCAAGGATCGTCAATGCTTCCCGGATTCCACCATCTTTAGGCTTTTTGATGTATTCCTTAGGTCTAATTTTGTATCTCCGTAATGGGTCTATTTTTATGAATACCCCTTCACTCTAGGTTTCTCGTATCCTTTCCCTACATTGGTAAGTGAGTTTTTTTAGAAAAACTAACCTGGCTTTTGTCCAACTGATGCCCATGGTTTGGAGGATTTTTTTCCTGTGTTCTGCGAGTGAATCGTGAGTTTGGTTTAGACATAGGTTTGAGGGAGTTGGCCATCGTATACGAGCTCCAAACTTTCGGTTTCACGAGATATCTTCTTAAGACTAGGTCATGCATGAAACCTCTGTTTTTGAAAGTAACCGTGACTAATAGGGGTTGGAAATCGAAATACTTTTTTGTTGAGAAGGACTCTTTGGAGGAAGGAGATTTCTTGGCAACTGGATGGAATAGGGAAGGTATCTGTAAGTACCCAAATCCGGATCGTCAAAATCCGTCAGAAAGTTAACCGAAATCCGTTAACTGGCCCGCTCCAGGTTAACCGGAACTCGTTAAACTCCCCGTTGATGTGCCAACGAGACGTCCCGGGACTGCCCCGTGCATCCCGACGTCGAACCGTACTTAACACGTGTCATCACACGTAAAAGCACGGCTTTCCCTGAAAAACGCATTTTTCGGCACTTTTCGGGGGCGTTTCGGACATTTTCCTGACTGTTATTTTAAAAAACGGACAAAATCGGGACCGGGGGACAAAATCCCACATGGCTGGTGACTCAGAGGGGCACGTGGCAGCCATGCCACCTCCCTCTAGTCACCCTTCAATCAAATTCAAAGGGAAAAGACAAAAATACCCCTGATTTGCAAGCCTAGTCCGGCCGGACTCCCTGTGCACTTTTCCTGAAATTGCCAGCAAGTCCCCCAGATTTCCAAAATACCCAAAAACCCCCTGATTTCAGTCCAAGTCCGTCCGGACTCCTACTGCAATTTTCACCTATAAATAGAAGTTGCTGTCAAAGCTTTCAAAAACAACAAATTACTCCCAAAAATTCACCACCCCCTCGGCCCAACTGATTTTCACCCTTTCCGAGCTTCCGTTCTGTCTCGATTCGCGTGAAACCTTCGTATTTCGATCAAATACGCACCCTACTACTTCGAAACAACCTTTCGAATCACTTTTCGTGTCCCGTACACACCTCCCGAGCCAAAGGAGTCGACCCTAGCCATAGGTATAACTCCCTCTCTCTAAATCTCTCGTTCCGTCTCGGTTTACGCGCCAGTCGCTATAACCGTTTCGAACGTCGTTACCGAAATATAGACGCCTCCGTCTAACGGGGTCCGATACGTTTTAGCCCCTCGATCCTCTTCTCTTTCCGTAAAAGAAGTAATCACGGGTTAAAACGGCGTTCCGACCCCGTTCCGTTTACTTTTATTGTCATTTATCAATTCCGGATCGATCGATCCGTTGATCGTCATTTAATTTCTGTCATTTACAAATCCGAGCCGTTTGGCCTCGTTGATCGTCATTTACAATTCCGAGCCGATTGGCCTCGTCGATCGTCATTTACAATTCCGGGTCGTTTGATTCCGTTGACACTTCTTTAAATACTGTCATTTACAAGTCCGACCCGTTTGGATCGTGATAGTATTTAATTTTCAAAGTCCGAGTCGCAACCCGATTCGTTGATCGCATATCATTTAATACGCATTTTTCCCGTAAAAATCGTTAACAATGTAATGCCCGGTTCAAAATCGGAGTTCATCCGTCGAACTCTCTATCAAAACGCGCGAAATGACGTTCGGCCTCCGAATGCTCATCTTCAAACTAAAAGCCGCCATTTGACACTCAAAATCATTTAATACGCATTTTTCCCGTAAAAATCGTTAACAATGGCTCGCACGGTTCAAAATCGACGTTTGCCACGCAAACGCTCATTTCAAACTCAAAATCGACGTTTGCCACGAAAACGCTCATTTCAAACTCAAAATCGACGTTTGCCACGCAAAAGCTCATTTCAAACTCAAAACCGACGTTTGTCATTCAAACGCTCGTGTTTTCAAACAAAGTCACCTAATCAAACGTTTGTCATTCAAACCAAGATTAAGCTTGTCATTCAAGCCCCCATTTCAAAAGACACACACACACACACACGATTTCGAGAAAGGTAGAAAGACTCGTCATGCGAGGCGTTTCGGGCGATCTCGTAATACTCTACCCGAAACGTAACTTGACCTCCGAACCTAACAATCTCTGGTACAAAAAGCTTTTTACTCGTTTTTGTTGCCAATAAAACTGATCCCCTTTTTCAAAGCCTTTTCCAAAGTTTTTGCTACCAATAAAAACGACACCTTTTCACAATAGCCGTTTCTCAACGTTTGGGCTCAGAATACAAAAACCGCGTGGCGACTCCTCATTTTTTTCCTTCCCATGAAGCGAGGTCTCAGACACCAACCTCCCGCGAAAGACAACCGCGTTTCGCGCCCCCCGCCCGCGCGCGAAATCCCGGGTAATTTCAGTATCCCTCTTTCAAACTTCAATTTTCTTTTAATTCCCGCACTTACTTGTTGTAATTTTCATTGTTTATTTTTGCAGCTATTGATTGGGCTAAGCTTTTCCCTCCATCTGCCGAGACAATTGCAAAGGTGAGGAGATTGTTGGAGTTCTCAGAGGGAGAGCAATCTTTCCAGCCATTCAAAGCCATAGCAATTTCTGAAGACAAGGAGATACCACCATCTACTGAAATGTCTACTGGTAAGATCTTAAAAATTATGTCTACAAAATTTTTCCTTTGTGTATCTGGATCCTGCTTTCTTCTGACAGCATGCCTTCTTGACAATTTCAAAGTCTACAGCTGCTTTTTCTCTAAAGGGTCTTCAAGATTTCGTTGGGCAAACCCAGGCAAGTAATCAGTTATTGGTGCCTAAGAAAGAGATGGAGGCACCATCTGTAGGAGCAAGGGTAAAGAAGAGGAAGAGTAGTTCTAAGGAGGTGATAAATGTTGATGAAACAGGTCTAGTGGATGTTGAAGAGGCGCTTTCTAGAGCTGCAGTGGTAAGTTTTTGAAAAAACAGAGTTTTTCAAAGGAATTTTTATTTGAATAATGCATCTCAGAGTTTGATCAAATTTTGGCTTTTGCAGGGTGTTGATGCAGCTAAGATAAGAATGAGTAGTCTTGAGGAAAGGAATAGGAAGTTGGTGCTGGAGGTTATACAGATCAAGAAACAGAGGGAGGCTTTGGCTAAGAAGAATGAAGATCTACTGTTAGTACCCTATCAGAAAAAGGAATTTTAAATATTTTGAATTTGGTTTGGTTAGGGTTTCTTTGCGTTTGATTCCCGAGTTTTATGTATATTTGATATGGTTTGAGTACGGGGGCGAAGTGCAATTCGGGAAAATGCGGGACTAAACGGCATTTGGAAGCTTTTGGACCAAGTTGGAATTTATTGAAAATTCAGGGACTAAACGGGAAATATGGAAATTTTGGACGAAATTGATTTATAAAAATTCGTGGGTTAAAATGAAAGATAAAATCCCAAAGAGCGAAGTGCAAAAGAAGTCATTAAAGTGGTCAAAGTGCGACTGCAAAATCGCGGGACGAAACGAATATTTATTGATACAAAACTAGGCCACTGCATTGCATGGTATTTGGCCGAGGAATTGGGGCCAAGGTGCAGCATTTGGGGCCAAGGCAATGCAAGGAGGGCCGGCCAGATGGGCCAGTTGGGGCCAAGGCAGGGCCATTTGGGCCAAGCTCATAAAATTAAACTTTTGGCCGATCGACCCATTTTGTTTAGGATAAACTTATCTTTTAAACTGCCGATCGAACCTTATTTTAAGTGCCGATCGGACCTTATTTTTAAGGCCGATCGACCCTTCATTTTTGTGCCGATCGACCCTTATTATTAAGGCCGATCGACCCTTTTCTCGGTCCAGCCCATTCCCCGAAGCACTATAAATACGTGCACTGGTTACCCGTTTTTTAAGACACAATACAGTTTTCTTCCACACAACACAGCTTTTTCCCCACATCTCCCCACACACGTTCTCTTAATACACGAATCAAGACTAAACTTGGTTTATTTTCACAACACACGGAGAAATCAAGACTACACTTGATTTGTTCCATCACACACAATTTTCAAGGGGGAAGTCAAGACTATACTTGAATTTCCTTTCCACACATCATCTCACAACATTTTTTCCCACGGAGAAGGCAAGACTATACTTGATTCTCCTTTCCGTACATCTCTCAATATTATTCGAATTGCCCTTAGATTCGATCCTCAAAGCCTTGCTGCAATCGGTAAGTCTTTTATTCCGTCCTTTATTATTATTATTGCTGTTTATTTGCATGCTTAATATGTTTTAATTATTCCTTTATGCTAGATTTAGGATTATTTCAATATATTTAAATATGCATAGCCGAGGATGATCTAAGGTTTCGCCCAAGAAACCCAATGAATCTAGGAACTATTTCTTTCCTAACTCAAAGGTTCTAGGGTGTGATCATCAATTAATTCTTTCTCTCCCCTCCTCCTTATGCATGATCCCGCTTCTTCTATCTATTCCTGTAAACACCGCACACAACCAACACCCCTACATGCTAGAAAGACCGATCCGTCGGGCAATAGGAGTGATAGCGTTTCTTCTTCTATTGTAACTTGACCCCCGAACCCAATTAAATGCTTAGCCTTTTTTCAAAGCTTTGGGCTATATCAAAGTGGCGTGGCGACTCTCAAAATTAAACTAATATTTTAATATGGTTTAAATCGAGTGTCACTAAATGAATATCCCATTTCGGTCCGACTTTCCATGATTATTTATTTTAAACCTCCGAATGCGCGTTGCATCGGGACGGGGTATTCACATCTACAGAAGGAGGTGGAAAGCTTGATGAAAGGAATGTCTTCCATCCAAGACACCCAGCTGCAGGAGATTGAAGATGTAAAGAAGAACATGATAGCCTCTGCTGCCCGAAGTATGATAGAGATTAAAGTTCAAATGATGGAGGAATTTGGCGCTGGGAAGCACACATAGTGGAATGTTGAACAACAACGTTTACTCTTGAAGGCCTTGGATGCTAAGGGAGAGGAGGCAGGAGAAGGATCTTCAGCTGCTAAGGATGATGACATCTTTGAGGAAGGAGCAGCGACAACATCAGCGGCAGTAGCCACCCCATGAAGAAAAAAGTAATTTGGTTTGAAAATACTTTTGGTTTTAAAAACATTGGTTTGAAATGGGCTGCGTCCCGAAGACAATGTTTTAAATATTTTGGTTTGTAATCGACCCATAAGGGTCAAGACAATTTACTTTTTCAAGTGTTAGGTTGGTCCAACACTTTTATGCTTTCTGTAGGTAAAAACTTTTGCTTGGATTTTGGTGAAAACTTTTCTCAAGCATCTTTGTGAAAAATGAATTTAGGAGGTTGGTATGTTAACCTCTTCGTAGATAGTGACAACTTGCGAGTGAATGTAGAAATCCTTTGCAATTACTTAGATTGACATGTAAATGTCAATAACCGTTTGTTCTTAGATGACACGTATGTGTCATAACCAATTGTAAAATTCTTAGGGTCTAACATATTGATTGAGTGGAAATAGGTAATTCGTATATATTAAACATACGGGCCCACCACACACCTCAACCAAGGTTGACATCGTACGCTCCAGGTGAGGTGTTTAAACCTTAATGAGACTAAAGAAAGTAATTTCTTTAAACCTTTGAAGGGATTAAGTACCTTAAACGGAGGTGAGATGGCCAGTCTCAAAACGGTTATTTTCATGAGGATTTGGAATGTACTGATGACTTCTTGCAAAATAACATGTTAATGAGAGATTTCGACATCTTTTCTGATGTCATATTTTATTTGATAAAAGAAAGTAAAAAAGTGCTAGAACTTCATAAAAATACTTTTTAAACAAAAAGAAAGAAAAAGGTCGTACCTTATTTAAGATGTTAACTTCTTGGAAGGATGCTAACATCTCAATTTATGAAGGAGTTTTATTCAAATGCTTCTTGTTTCCTTGCAAAACAGAAACATGTTAGGGGTGGGAATTAGCTTAGCTAATGCCCCACTGATGGTTAAGTCAGTAATCATTCAAAAAAATAAATAAAAACGGAAACAAGTATTTTTATTGAAACTAGAATGGTAAAGATCGTACCTTGGTTTTATTTGTACTACAAAGTAATCATGGAAACTTACATAAAGTAGGATTTGAGGTGAATGGCATTCCAGCTTCGGGGAATCCTTGCTCCTTCTAGAGTTGACAGTCAATAGGAGCCTTTACCTGCTTCGGCGTCAACTAAGTATGGCCCTTCCCATTTGGGAGCCATCTTTTCAGCATTGGGCTCTCTTGTATTCTGAAACACCTTTCAGAGGACTAGATCACCAACTAGGAATTTTCGTAATCTAACATTTTTGTTGTAGGATCAAGCAATCTTTTGTTGATATGCTGCTATTCTGATCTTGGCTAAATCCCTTAGCTCGTCAATGGTATCTAGATCATGGCTCAGGTTGGCATCATTCTGCTCAGGTGTCAACATCTTGAATCTGGCAGTAGGGACGACGACTTCTGCCGGGATGACTGCTTTTGCTCCAAATACTAATGAGTAAGTGGTTTGGCCTGTCGCGTTCTTTTGTGTGGTTCTATCTGCCCAAAGGACAAATGGAAGCTCCTCTGCCCATCTTCCTTTCTTTTGATCTATCCTCTTCTTTAGGTTATTGATGATTATTTTGTTACTTGATTCTGCCTGGCCATTAGCTTGAGGATGCACAGGTGAGGATGTCACCATCTTAACTCCCCACCTAGTAAGAAAATCATGCGTCTTCTTGCTGATGAACTGGGAGCTGTTGTCACATATTATTTCAGAGGGGATGCCAAATCTGCTAAATATATTTTTCTTGATGAAGGATATGACTTCTTTATCACGAACTTGCACGTAGGATTCAGCCTCAACCCACTTAGAGAAATAATCAGTCATTGCAAGCAAGAATACTTTCCCTCCATGAGCTTTAGGCAATTTTCCCACTATATCCATTCCCCACCTCATGAATGGCCAAGGAGAGAGGATTGGATGAAGCAATTCTGCGGGCTGATGCAAGATGATGATATGCCTCTGGCAGGAATCACATTTCTTGGCAAAGATGGCAGCATCTTGATGCATTGTTAGCCAGTAGTAACCCATTCTTAGAGCCTTTATATATAAGCTTCTGCCCCCAGAATGGTTACCACATGATCCTTCATGCAATTCTCTTAGGACTTCATTGGCTTTGTCAGCTTCGAGACATCTCAAATATGGACCTGCAAATGATTTCTTAAACAACACATTATCTATTAATACGAATCTTGAAATCCTTACCCTGAATGCTCTAGCATTCTTTTCCTCATCAGGGATGGTGCCATACTGAAGATATTTAATTATTGGCGTCGTCCAAGATATCTCCATCTAATTATCTGGGATGTCGTCATCTGTACAGAAAAGTTCTAACCTTTCTACTGCAGGGATGTCAACATGTATGATTGGTATATTGGTCTGAGATAAGCTCTTAAAAGCTGATCCAAGATTGGCCAATTCATCTGCTTGAGAGTTCTCTTCTCGGGGTATTTGTTCAAAAGAGAAGATTTGAAATTTGCTTGCCAGAATTTTCACAATGCCCAAGTAAGCTGTCATCTTGGCATTTTTGCTGCATAGGAATCATTAAAATGATTGACAAGTAATAATGAATCACTATATACCTGTATTGCTTTAATATTCATGTCTAGAGCCACGATCAGGCCCACGATTAAGGCTTCGTACTCTGCTTCATTATTGGTGGCTTTAAAATCACAACTAATGGCTTGGGGTATGATGTCCCCTTGTGGCAATTTTAGGACAACACCCAGCCCTGTGTCGCTCATATTAGAAGCACCATCTGGGAATAGAGTCCACTTCCGCAGGATGTCCCCATCTTGGAGTTGTTGGACTTCAAGTTCTACTTCTGGTTGCATGCTTGGACTAAAGTCTGCCACAAAGTCTTCAAGTGCTTGTGATTTTATTGCTGTTCTAGACTTATACTTGATGTCATAAGTGCTTAGCTGAACGGACCATTTGGCCATCCTTCCTGACATTTCTGGTTTTCTCATTACATTTTTTATTGGATAGTTAGTATGAATGACAATGATATGGGTTTCAAAATAATGCCTTCACTTAATGGAATCATAAATCAGAGCTAATATTAATTTTTCAAGGTGTCAGTACCTGGTTTCAGCTTCGAGCAGTGTTTTACTTACATAGTATATCGGCTGTTGGACGCTATCTTGATCACGGACTAGGACGGCACTAACTGCAGTTTCGGAGACGGCTAAGTAAACACATAATGGCTCACCTTCTTGAGGTTTTGAGAGTAGGGGAGGTGTTGACAGGTACATCTTTAAATCTTGAAAGACTTGTTCATGCTTATCAGTCCATTCGAATCTGGAATTTTTCTTCAAGATGTCATAGAACGGCTTGCATCTGTCTGAGGATTTTGAGATGAATCGATTCAATGCTACCACTTTCCCTGTCAATCTCTGAACATCTTTGATGGATTTGGGTGACGTTAGATTGATGATTGCTCTTATTTGCTCCGGGCTTGCTACTATCCCCCTTTGCGTCACCATGTAGCCCAAGAATTTCCCGGACTTCATGCCAAAATTGCACTTTGCTGGGTTCAGCTTCATGTTGAATTTGTCCAGGATGTCAAACGCTTGAGTAAGATCCCGAACATGATCTTCGGCTTTCTTTGACTTTATCACCATATCGTCGATGTATACTTCCATGGTGTCCCCAATCTGCTCTCTGAACATCATGTTGACCAGCCTCTGGTATGTAGCACCTGCATTTCTTAGTCCAAAAGGCATTGCAATATAACAATAAATACCTGTTGGGGTGATGAAGGCGGTGTCCTCTTGGTCGGATGGCTCCATCTGGATTTGCTGGAATCCTGAAGATGCATCCAGGAAGGTCAACACTTCATGGCCAGAAGTAGCATCTACCAAAGTATCAATGTGTGGCAAAGGGAAAGGATCTTTGGGACAAGCTTTGTTTAAGTCTGTGAAGTCGACACAAACTCTCCATTTGCCATTCTTCTTTTCTACCTCCACCACATTTGCTAGCCATCTTGGGTACTCGACTTCTCTGATCATCTTAGCTTTGAGAAATCTGTCTACTTCTTCCTGGATGATTATGTTCCTCTCCTGCATGAACTTCCGTCTCTTTGAGCAATCTGTCTACTTCTTCTTAGCCAATCAGCACCTTGAGGTCCGGGTTTGAGGGGTCTAATGGTATCTCTTTCAGGTCATGCTCCTTCGCCTCCAGAACCTCACGAGTGTTTCTCTGTAATTGCTATGCCATCTTGGGAGATGTCGACGCCTTCATGGAAGTCATATAACATTCTTTAGCTAACTGCTGATCACTGTAAACCTTGACAACTCCCCAGGGTGTCGGCATCTTGACACATTGGTGATAGGTGGATGGTACTGCCTTCATTCCATGGATCCAAGGTCTTCCCAGAATCACATTGTAACATGTTGCACTGTCAATCACGCAGAATCTCTCCATGGAGTTGATACCTTCGACATATACTAGAAGTGTAATCTCACCCACTGTGCTTTTGGTTTCTCCACTGAAGCCCACGAGCACTGAGGTTCTTTTACAATGCTATCTTCATGGATCTTCATTTCTTTCAAGGCATCCAGCATAATGAGGTTCACAGAACTGCGCCCATCTACTAGGATATATCTGACTTTACAATTGGCGATCTGGAGTGCAATGACCAAGGCATCATGATGAGGGTCCATAACATTATCCCTGTCGCTTTCTTCGAAGGAGATGACATCTTGGGATGTGAGCTGCGACACCTTTGAGGATCTCTCAGGCTTCTCATCCTTAGCTTGCTTGGCAAATCTCTTAGCTGCAGAATAAGAATTACCACATATATCAGAACCACCACTAATAACATTAACTACCTTTGTTACCGGTGGAGGAGATGGCGGTCTGCTTGCAACGGGCTCTTTATTCTCCGTCTTGGTCTTGCGGTTCCCAAGGAGCTCTTTAAGATGTCCCTTAGTTAACAGGTAACTAATCTCTTTCCTCAAGGCGATGCAATATTCGGTAAGATGTCCAAAATCTTCGTGATAGGCAAACCACTTGGATTTATCCCTCCAGCCGGATGACTTGTCAGTCTTTCGAGGCCACCTTGCTTTATCTCCAAGATTACTCATTGCACACAGGATACCTGAAACATCAACAGAAAAACAATAATAGAAATTTTGGGAGATTCAAAATAGTCATCTTCTCCATCATCTTCCACATAATTGACTTTGTTATGGTCATTTCTGTGGTAGGGTCTGGATCTGCTCTGTCTTTGGTGAGACGACTCTATCTTCCTGTCAGGATGGTCATATGATGAAGCCTTGTCAGGATGCTTGGAGTGCTGCACCTTATCCTCTTCCAGCCTAATAAATCTTAAAGCTCGGTTTCGGATATCCTCCATCTTCTTGCACGGGTTCATCACTAAATCTTCATAGTAAGGGGAATCCTTCTTCAAGCCCATTTTGAAAGTTCTGCAGCTATCGCCATGTCCAGGTTGGGGATCTCCGGAACTTCTTTATTAAACATGTTAACATAGTCTTTTAAGGCTTCGGTGGGCTGCTGGGTGATACGGTAAAGATCACTGGTGAGCTTCTCAAATTGTCGGCTGCAAGAGAATTGATTGTTGAACATGTTGACAAGTTGAGCAAACGAGCCAATAGAACCAGGAGGTTGACGGATCAGCCATTTCAATGCCGATCCTTCCAACGTTGAATCGAACCCTCGACACAAACAGGCCTCATGAAACTGGAGCGGAATGCGAACGATCTCCATCTTTTCTTTGTAGTGGGCGACATGCTCCTCAGGATCAGAACTTCCATCATACAACTTCATGGCAGGAACGCTAAATCCTTTCGGGATGACGACATGCGCAATTGCTGGAGTAAAGCGAGACTGATTGTAACACGTTGGGGAGACCTGCTGGATAGGCGGGGAGACACTTGGCACATTCATGATCATATCTCTCAACTCCTGAAGCTGATTTGCAATGTAGGTACCTGCAAAAGGGTTAGTATCACGAGCAGTATTATCCAAAGCAGAACTAGTATTGAAATTAACAAAAGGATTAGTATTATCTGCAGAGGATGTCAGAACGGTGCTATTAGTGAAGATGGGTCCTTCTGAAAAAGTCATCCTGTAGGCACTGGTGGCTAAGGGTGTCGACATCATCACAGAAGTCGTTATGGGGGGAGAAGACGTCAGGATTGGTGATGACGACATCCTTACAGATGATGCCATCAGAAGGAATTCATTGAAAGTTTGAGAGCTGTCCCCAATGTTGAAATCGAGGACTCTGGGATGGTAAGGAGAGACAGCATCCATTATTTTGGAGAGCAACTCTTGTTCTTTTTGCACCTTTATCAAGCTTTCGGCTATCAAGGAGGTGCTATTCTGTTGGTGATCCATCAGATTCTTCATCTTAATGATCATGCTCTTGATCTCAAGATCAGGAGATGGCGACATCTGCTTCTTGCCAGAATTCACAGGCGGAGGAGGAGGCAATGTTTCTTGGCCTTCGATTGTTGGCCTGCTACTGGTTTGGGGATTCACATTGCTAGGGATAGGAATGGTTTTGCTGACGACGGAAGTCATAGGTTGGATAGACATGGTAAAAACGTGAGGATTTTAAACCGATTAAAAAACCAATGGCCCCTCGGTGGGCGACAAACTATTTTGGTAAAAAACAATCAACAATGAAGAAATTCAAAATAAAGTTGAGGAAGGTGCCATGGAATATAACCGGTGTGACAATGAAACTAGGATGGCTCGATCATGTAACGAGGAAAACCCTTGAGATAACTATCTCGCCGGCACAAAACCTCGGGAGGTGATTATGAGCACCTACCTTCCCAAACAATAGTATTAATATTTTCTGAGTTACAAAAGATGAAGATATGGCGGGTTACAAAGTGTTTGTGAGCTGTGTGTGAGTAATGCGTGTGTGTATAATGTGTTCCAGCCATAAGCTTTTAAATAGAAAAAATAACAGAAGATAACTTAAACCCTAACAAAAGTCGCTAGAATTTCGGCCATGCTATCTTTATCTTGACTTGGTCTCTTCAACCGTTGAAAGGAGCCCATGGAATATGTTTTCCCACGTTCTTTTATTCATGTAATTAAATATAACAGAAATAAATAAATAATAAATTAATTATATAAGTAAATTTTACCTTGTCCACGGGTGTGAAGATGATGACATGCTGGCAATAATTCAAGATGTAGCAATCCGGAATTTACCCACAACAGTTACTAAACTCACATTTGTTACCTAATATGCCTAATTTGCAGTTGCAGTGATATAATGTGATTAAGGGTATTTATGTATCAATCTCAACATCTCAATAACTATAAAGTACGTCAAAATATGTTTAACCCCAAAGTTGGGAACCAATCCCACTTTGCACCCTGATTGAAAAGTTGGTCTAAGCAGTGGCGGATCCACGAATAATTCAAAGTGGGTGCACGATGAAACAAAAACACTTGTAGGAATTGAACATGGGTCATTCTGGTGATATGGTGAAGCACTAATCACTATACTACAACAAATTGTGTTAGCCCTCATACGACATGCAAACGATCAATCTCTTTCGCTTTTCTAATGTCTGTTAGTTCTAGGGAGTAAAGAGACAATTTCAAAATTTAAGTACCACTTAGATGCTTTTTGTTTGGGGTGCAAGTGGGAGTGCGTGTATACGTTGGGGGTAAGCGTTTTTGGCTTATAGAGTATTTCTATAACTTTTGTGTTGGGGTTTGATTCCATCTAACTTGGGAAAAATTTAGGGGATCGTACAAAGGGCAAATCGGTAATTCCTGTGATAGATCGAAGGGAGCGACCGCGCCATGAAGAGGGTGCGATCGCGCGGAGTTTCTGGAATTTTGGTACGATCGCGTGCCAGAAGGGGGCGATCGCACGCCTATCCGGATTGGGCCTGTTCAGCGGCAAACTTGGTGCGGGACCAGGGGCGGATTTAGTGTATTAGATGGGGGTGCACATGCACCCGGTCAAGTTCTATTTCTAGTTTTAAAAAATTATAAAAAATGACACTACTTATTTAGTGCACCCGCAGATAAGATTAGTTAATTTTCTCATTTGTTATTGACAGATATTATAATTAGTTCAGTTGGTAAGTTGTTATAGTTTATTACTAAGGACCAAGTTTCAAATCCTGCTAGCTACAAAAAAATTCACATTACTTTTAGCCTCTAATATGAGAAATGAACTCTTGTTCAAAATCTTACTTTTATTCTTTTATCATCATAACTAGTTTTTATTTATTATTCTAGTTAAACTTTTTACCTCTATTATGACAAATGGTTTTTTCTTTTATATATTCTTATTTTGGATTCTTTTGCTCATAATTTTAGCTAATATAAATGAATTTTATTTATTATCTATTACTCCCTCCGTCCCAGGCCAAGAGTCCTACTTTCCCTTTTGGTCCGTCCCAGACCAAGAGTCCCTTTCCTTAAATGGAAAGTTTTTCATATATTTATACCCTTATCATCTCCATATATTTACAAAAAAACCATTACTATTCCTCTCACTCATTCTCTCTCCTATTAAATATTTTTAACTTTTACATTCTCTCTCCTATTCCCAACCACACATTTAACTTGTACATTCTCTCTCCTATTCCCTACCACACATTTAACTTTTACATTCTCTCTCCTAAAATTTTCTACCCACTTTAAAAAAAATTCTTAAGAAGCGTGAAATCCCCCCGAGGACCCTTGGTCTGGGACGGAGGGAGTAATTTTTTCATCGTTTATTGTTTGTAAAAATAAGTATGTTCGAAACATATAAGAAAAAAAATTACAATATTAAGTTCAAGAAATGCTTCAAAAAATGATGTCATCATTAAAACAACAATAATGTAAATATCATTTTTTTTTACTTTTTCATGACATAAACTTACTCCAAGTAAACAATAAGAAGAAAACGGTGGATTAAAAATTAGCATATGTTAATAATTAACTTATGTTTTAAGTTATGCATTATAATTTACTCGCGTTTAAAAAAAATAGTTTGTACTTTTATAGTGTAAATTGTGCACCTGCTGTCAAAGCATCCTAGATCCGCCACTGTGAGGGACTCTAAAACCTTGCAGGGTTAGGAATAGGCAGTATAAATAAACCCTATTCCCTAACAGTTTTGATGGTTGTAATCCTAGTGTGATAGAGATCAATAATTCTAGGTGTTCCAAGGGTTTTCTTGTCTCTCTGTTTTTCTAGATCTAGGGTTTGCACAGTTGCGAATTCTTGTGATCAAGAAGTTCTTGCATTAGATTAGAGATTGTATTTGGTGATTTCTAGTTGATAATAATCTTCTTGCCCTCTGCTTGTGGACGTAGCCAAGTTGGTGAACCACATATATTGTTGTGTTGTGTGATTGGTTTATTTTTATCTTCTACATAGATCTGGTATACCAAAATTGTATCACAGCCGGTCAGGTTGATAAAGGTATAGGGGTTTTCACCGCAAAAGAAGATGGGATCAGGAATTGAATCACCGGTTGACAAGTTTAATGAGAATAATAGTTTTTCTCTTTGTGTATCAAGATGAATGCCTTGTTGAGAGACAAGGGTTTATGGGCTTCGGTGGCTAGCATGTCGGGAATTGTCGGGATTCAAGGGCAATGCGGTAGCGAGTTCCATAGGTGTTGTAGCGGCTGCACAGAGAGGGTTCGGGGAAGGCGGCGAGAAGGAAACAACAGATCGATCACACTAGATGAGAGGGTCCACTCTAAAATCATCGAGGTGCTTAAATGATGATGTTCTAGCGGATATTTCAGATACTGATTCTGGAGGTGCTATGTGGCTTGCGTTGGAAGATATGTATCTGAAATGATCATTGACCAACAAGTTGCATCTGAAGCAGAAGCTGTATTCTCTCCTAATGATGAAAGGTACGCCCATTAGGGATCATATAGATCGGTTTACACCTTTATTACTTGAGTTTTGTAATATTGATGTTAAGGTTGAAGATGAGGATGTTGCTCTTATGTTGTGTGTTTCCTTACCATTGTCATATGAGGGATTTATGGATTCCTGCATTAATGGTAAGGATACGGTTACTTTGGAAGAGGTTAAGAATAATCTCAAGACCAGAGATCTGCGCCGCAAGGCAAGCGGTTTATCTACAGAATCTCAGTCA
This sequence comes from Adenophora triphylla var. japonica, assembly GCA_022495995.1. Taxonomy (NCBI): domain Eukaryota; kingdom Viridiplantae; phylum Streptophyta; class Magnoliopsida; order Asterales; family Campanulaceae; genus Adenophora; species Adenophora triphylla. The sequence goes on along the minus strand of JAFEMH010003165.1, from coordinate 13,125 downwards.
GCAGGGTTGGTTGCAAAAGGCAATAGGGACCAAGGTAGGAGAAAAAAGGATTTTTCTAAAAGGGGTCCAATACCTGGAGATGTCTGTACTTACTGCAAGGAAAAGGGGCATTGAAAACGTGAATGTCCCAGGTTGAATAAGAGCGAGCAATCTGGGTCTACTGCAGCTATGACAAAAGACGATGGGAAGGACTATGCCCTAGTAACCGAAGAAGACAAAGGTATGATAGATACATGGATTCTTGATTCTGGGACTTCTTATCACATGTGTTCACGCAAAAAATGGTTTGCAACGTACGAGAAAATGGAACGGGGTGATATTTATATAGCTAACGGTTCAGTCTGCAAGGTAGTTGGCATGGGTTTTATCGGGGTGCGAACTTTGGGTGGTAAGTTTTTTACATTGAAAAGGGCTAGATATGTTCCTGAAGTAACGAAGAATCTGATATCGCTTAGTCGGCAGACAAGATGGGATATAGTTTCAAAGGTGAAGGTGGAGCAATAAATGTCTGCAGGGGTTCGAATGTAATTCTGAAAGGGGTAAAACAAGGTTCCTTGTACGTCCTCCAAGGTTCTACGATTTTGGGTTTGGTTGTCGAGCATCGTACAACATAGAGTATGGTTGAGACACATCTGAAATAAGCATGTTACATGGCTTCGTGTGGGGAGGTTGACAAACAGGTAAAGCAACAAGTTACTCAAGGTGGAGTTGAACTGGGCAAGCCACGGTTAGTAAGTCAACGCACAGAATTAGAAAGCGGGGAAGGAATCGAGGAAAATGTACATACCATCCGGGATTCCACGGATATGGCCGTTTCATTTGTTTGGGTTGGCAAGATCCAATTTTGACTGGATTTACCCAATTGGTGGTTGGGGAAATTTTGAGTGCCTAATGCAGTGGCACATTTGGGTATCTTAGAGACACATTGGTGTGCTCGACGCAGCACAGTCTGGGTGTCCAGGGGATACATTAGGGTGTCTGGTAAGACACGCTTGTTTACTTGTTGAACGGGTCTGATCAACTGTTGCAGCAAGTGTTTTGGCGTTCGGATTTTGAATAACACATTTAGGTGTCTAGGAAGATACATTTTTGGCTGTTCGGAGGATAAGTTTGGTGTTTGGCATAACACATCTGAGACAGAGGGGAGTTCTGGTTTGTGATCGGCAGGTTAGATGTCAAGGTGGAGATTTGTTGGGGTTTGATGCCATCTAACTTGGGAACAAATTAGGGGATCGAACAAAGGCCAAATCGGTAATTCCTGTGACAGATCGAAGGGAGCGACTGCGCCTTGAAGAGGGCGCGATCGCGCAGAGTTTCTGGAATTTTGGTGAGATCGCGCGCCAGAAGGGGTCGATCGCGCACCTTTCCGGATTGGGTCTGTTCAGCGGCAAACTTGGTGCGGGACTCTAAAACCCTGCAGGGTTAGGAATAGGATGTATAAATAAACCCTATTACCTAGCAGTTTTGATGGTTGTAATTCCTAATGTGATAAAAATCAATAATTATAGGTGTTCAGGGATTTTCTTGTCTCTCTGTTTCTTTAGATATAAGGTTTGCACAGTTGTGAATTCGTGTGATCAAGAAGTTCATGCGTTAGATTAGAGATTGTATTTAGTGATTGTCAGTTGATAATAATATTCTTGCCCTCTGCTCGTGGACGTAGACAAGTTGGTGAACCACATATATCATTGTGTTGTGTGATTGATTTTTTTTTGTCTTTTATATAGATCTGTTATAACATTTTGTATTCCAAAAATGTCCCATGTTGGTATATTAATTACTCCCTCCATCCCAAAATGAATGTCCAAATTTATCCTTGATATTCATTTTGGTACGGGAGGGTGTATAAAATTCTAATAACATAGTTGTTACAAGATGCTCTTCCAAAAGAGTGCAGGACCATTGAGTACAAGAATATTTTTTTTCGATTCACTATGTCCCCGGAAACAAGCTACTATGTTGTACACGTGCTGCAAGCTTAAGATTCCATCCCAAGCTCAAATTCGTTAAAATCTTTCAAGATAATGAAAAATAGTTTAATAATGCCTATAATAATTGAGGACTTAGTTGAAAGATGAATCAAGTTTGTTTTATAATGCCAAAATAAAAAAAGACTTTTGAGGTGTTTCTCAATTTTCATTGTAATAAATTATAAACCTCTCAATCAGTGCAGTATGTACACAACAAATGGAAGAGACTGCAACTAGAAGATGTTGGAAATTAAATTATAGCACCACAGATTAAATAGACAATTTAATCAACAGTAGGGGATTTATTGATCAAGTCAAGAACGTACCAATAAGCCAATAGCAAAACCGAAAGCAAAGGAACGGGATCGGGGAAAACGAGACGGAAACAATAAAACAAACGATTAGAAAACTTATCGTGATTTGATCGAGACGCCTTAGGAAGACTGTCCTAAGAGAAAATATTACCCCCAATTGGTGCAACTCAGGTACAGGCAAATTTTTCCGAGGATAAAACGATCACGGATTACGTACCACAAAGCGGCAGCGGGTAGGTAATCACTTAGGCGGTCCTATCTCAGTAACCTTGAATCTCACGAACGAATCTCTATGAACGGGAGTAATTTAGCAATGAATTAAAGCAAGAGAATTGTGTTTCTCTTCAATATTTCAGGTACCAAAACGGCTGGGAGGAAGAGAGTATTTATACATATGGTAAACTAGGGTTTTAGGGCTTAAAAAGACCTAAAACTGATCCAATTCGGCCCAGGAAAAACACCAGAAACGACGTCAGTGCGGCCGCCCTCGAGGCTTGCGCGACCGCGCTAACCTCCGGCAATATTTGGAGAACTCTCGGCCCACTTAAGCGCGCGCGCCCTAGGCCTAAGCGCGGCCGCTCTCCATGGCAGAAACTCCAACGTGTTTTTCCCTTGGCCAAAAATCAGTTCAAGTCCAAGACACTCCAAGGTCATGGATCCATGAACTTCATACCACATATACTAAATATTCCAACAATCCCCCACAAGTTCATAGAAATATGATGTGTACAGATTGTCCATTGCCATGCTTTCAATAATGGTACCTTAGGCTTGAACCACTACCTATGTTATCCAACGCATGAACCTCCACAGGACCGGATGAACGGGTGTCTTGAATCGATGCCTTTGGATGTAGAGGCCTTTCTTTGGTAACAAACACGACAAAAGCTATGATAGGCCCTCTATCGAACACTTGACGCTTATAATCCATACGTCCCGATCCTCTATCATGAGTGCTTTCAAGGAATAACCCAAATTCCTCTAGTTGCGGCCAAGAACAACACTCGCTTAGTGGGCATATCGGAAGATGTCTTGCTAGCATCTTGTCTAAAAGACTTGATCCCATTCAAAGTTCCAAACTTTTACTTTATTAGCGGCAACGAGCACCTCTAGGCTATTCGGGGGATAGACTCGGACATGTAACATGTCAATCTATTATTAGGTGCTCAGGCTCACCTGACTTGTTATTACCACATTGAATCTCCTTTGTGGGATCTCCACTCCAGGTAGATTGGATTGCCACTGCGTTTGAATCGAGACGGGGTTCGAGACCCGTCCCTAACCTAGATTTTTGAACTAGAGCAAATTCTAGCCCTTTGGTTAAAGGATCGGAAATTTGTGTTATCCTTGGTACTAACATAATCAACAGGCTATCACCTTCCGAGCCACAAGATCCCTTATAGATTTTAATCTAATTTGGATGTGTCTCCTAGTTTCTGATTGTACTTGACACTTTTCGGTTTCTCAATTGTGGCGAGTGTTGTCACAATGTACGAGATAACGAGGCATGGGCTTACTGACCATGGGCGGCTCGAACATAAGTCCTCGAAGCCATTCGGCTTCCAATCCCGGTAGTGTCGAGGGTAACTAATTCGGCCTCAAATGTAGACCTAGACGGCAGAGTTTGTTTGAGAATTCGACCTCCAAGCGGCTGCGGACTCCGCCTAAGGTGAAAACATACCCCGTACAGCCATAACATCCGGAGTTATAGGCAATCCAGCTTGCATCACTATATCCTTCAAGAACAGAAGAGATATCTCCCGTAATGAAGCCCAAGGGAAATCGTTCCCTTCAAGTACTTGAGAACTCTATCAAGAGCTTCCCAATGTGCTTTGCTTGGACATTGAGTATATCTAGCCAACCTAGTAACCGAGTAGGATATATCCGGTCTAGTATAATTGGCAAGATACATCAAACTTCCAATAATCTGAGAATATCTCAACTGAGCCATCGGTACTCCACTTTCATTCTTAGTAAGTGCAAATGAAGGATCATATGGAGTCTTAGCTACTTTGCAATTCTTATAACCAAATTTCTCAATTACACTTTCGGTATAATGAGATTGCGATATGGTTATGCCACTAGTTGAACGAGTCAACTTAAGGCCAAGAATCACACTAGCTACTCCCATATCCTTCATCTCAAACTTACTTTTCAAGAATTCCTTAGTAGTATCAATTATCCTCATATCCGTTCCAAACAACAGAATATCATCGACATACAGACATAAGGCAATACTACTATTACCAATACTCTTGCTATAAACACACTTATCAAACTCATTAGTAACAAAGCCAAACGATGAGACAATTTTATCAAATTTCTCATGCCACTGCTTAGGGGCTAGTTTGAGTCCATACAAGGACTAAACAAGTTTACAAACCTTTCTCTCATTGCCAGAGGCCTCAAAACCTTCAGGTTGATCCATATAAATTTCTTCCTCTAGATCGCCATGCAAGAAAGTTGTCTTAACATCCATCTGATGGATAGGAAGATCATATACGAGAGGCGATGCGATAAGCATTCGGATTGTAGTCATTCTAGCAACTGGCGAATAGGTATCGAAATAGTCTATTCCCTCAATTTGCTTGAATCCCTTAGCCACTAACCTAGCCTTAAACTTGTCAACGGTTCCATCCGGTTTCAGTTTCCTTTTGAAGACCCACTTACATCCTATCGTGCTACAACCAGGAGGGAGATCGACCAATTCCCATGTCCCATTAGAGACAATAGAATCCATCTCACTCTTAACACCATCCTTCCACTGCTTGGCATCAGAAGTAGCCATAGCAGCTTTGAAGGTTAGAGGATCACCCCCGACATTGTAAGTGATGAAATCACTTCCAAAATCCTTGGTGGTCCTTACCCTTTTGCTCCTTCTTGGTTCAATCTCATCGTCAGAATGAGTTGCCTTTGGAATCAAACCCCCACATTTGTCGGCTCCTCTACTTGAGCGGGAATGGAATTAGTGGTTGGGTTAGATTCCTTAGGAAGTCCGTCCTTCATAGGAAACACATCCTCAAAAAATGTTGCATCACGTAACTCAACTATAGAGTTCACATCTATGCCGAAATTTCGAGATTTTATAATAAGAAATCTCAATGCATAACTTGTTTCGAATAACCTATAAAGATAGCATCAACGGTTTTAGGTCCAAGCTTTTTCCTTTTATGTGCGGGTACAAGTACCTTTGCAAGGCACCCCCACACTTTTAAGTGTTTCAAGCTAACTTTGTCGACCTCTCCAAAGTTCAAACGGACTTTCCTTTCTATGTTTAGGAGGGACTCTATTCAGAATATGGCAAGCCATATTCAAAGCCTCTCCCCACATATATTTGGGCAGTCCAGAACTTATGAGTAAACTGTTAATCATATCAGTAAGGGTTCTATTCTTACGTTCAGCAACACCATTTGATTGAGGGGTGTAGGGAGGAGTCTCTTCATGTACTATTCCGTTTTCTTGGCAATAGTACATGAAGGGGTTTGACTCATATTCACCTCTTCTATCAGACCTTAACCGTTTAAGTTTCTTGCCGGTTTGTGTTTCTGCTTCATTCTTAAATATAATGAATTTATCTAATGCTTCATCCTTAGAATTAAGCAGATAGACATAACAGTATTTACTAGCATTATCAATAAAGGTGAGAAAGTATTCCTTTTTATCTTTGGTCAACACGCCATTAAATTCACAAATATCAGTATGAACTAAATCTAGAATTTCAGAATTTCTCACAACCGACTTAAACGGACCTTTTGTAGATTTAGCTTCAACACATAGATGACACTTAGAATTCTTATCAATAGCATGTTTAGGAATAATATCTAAATTCATCATTCTTTTCACAGAATCATAGTTAATATGTCCTAAACGACCATGCCAAACATTTGAAGATTCAATAAAATAAGAAACAGGATAATCAATAGAACTAAAATTATTGTGCGAAATAACATCAGTTTCAACTCTAATTTTAAATAAACCATCCGAGGAATAACCTTTCCCTACAAAACTGCCAGAATCCAAAATTATGACCTTATTACATTTAAATGAAATCTCAAATCCTTCCCTAACTAGACTAGAACCACTAATAATGTTGCGACGAATATCAGGAACGTGATACACTCGATGCAAGGTAAGAATGCGCCCATTAGGAAACTTCAGGTCCACGCGTCCAGTCCCAAGCACCTTTGCGGCACTAGAGTTCCCCATCGTCATCGATCTACCACGCCGAGTGCAGTAAGACACAAATAGCAATTTATCGGCACAAACGTGCACATTTGCCCCGGTGTCAACTAGCCGCTCGTTGGGTTCATAGACGGTAAAGATTTCAAGATAAGAAGTTACATACTTTGTAACATTGCGGGTCGAGCGTCAACTCCGGGTGCGTCGAGTCGGGATAATCATAATCCTTCGGACCCAACACCATGTTGACAGCAGGATGGTCATGTGAGCCTTGTGGTCCTTTTCCTTTCTTGGACGGGCGGTCCCTAGAAAAGTATCCACCTTCTCCACAATTCCAGCGATTGTTTTGCTTTTGGCTTTCTAAAGTTATTTTTCTTAACTTTAAGTTTATCATGGTTTTCTTTATCCTTAGAGTGAGTTTTCACACCTTTTCCTTTAAACTTGCTTTTACCAGTTACCATGTTAGTAGCAGCCTCCACAGGTACGCTAGGTTGGTTACCATTATGCACCTCCTGAATCGCAATTGCATTCATCAACTCATTGAGTGTCAAGCTTCGATACGATGCTTGAGGGTCATACCGAATTCCCCCCAAGATCGAGGAAACTTCTCAATAATAGCCATGACAGCGAACTTATCAGGAAGTCCCATGTCAGCATCCTTGAGTGATTGCAAAATGATTTGGTGTTTGTGCACTTGATCGGTAGCCGACTTTCCCTCACTCATGTGATAATTCAGGAACTTTCCCACTTGGTACTTTTCCACACCGGAGTCATCGGTGCTGTACTTCATGGAAAGCGATTCCCCACGGTGTACAGCTAAAGATGAGAGGAGAAGAACAATAAACATCAAAGAGTGCATTCGACAAAGCTGACATAATGCATCCTCGAACAACATCATCCTGCTCCTTCCACAGTTTAACAGCAGCCACACTAACTGGATCATCGCCATTCAGAGCGGGACATTTGGATGACAGCATACCAGACATGCTCTTAATTGACAGCCAGATCTTCATGCGTTCAGACCAACACATGAAGTTCTTGCCATCGAACTTCTTCGGAAGATCGGAGGTGTCAACTAGGGACTTAAAGGGAGAGCTAGAGGAACTACCAGACATGATCAAATAAAAACTATTTTCTCTTAGACTGTTGAAAATTAAATTATAGCACCACAGATTAAATAGACAATTTAATCAACAGTAGGGGATTTATTGATCAAGTCAAGAACGTACCAATAAGTCAATAGCAAAACCGAAAGCAAGGAACAGGATCAGGAAAACAGGAGACGAAACAATAAAACAAACGATTAGAAAACTTATCGTGATTTTATCGAGTCGCCTTAGGAAGACTGTCCTAAGAGAAAATATTGCCCCCAATTGGTGCAACTCAGGTACAGGCAAATTTCTCCGAGGATAAAACGATCACGGATTACGTACCACAAAGCAGCACACAGGTAGGTAATCACCGGCGGTCCTATCTCAGTCGCCTTGAATCTCACGAACTAATCTCTATGAACGGGAGTAATTTAGCAATGAATTAAAGCAAGAGAATTGTGTTTCTCTTCAATATTTCATGTACCAAAATGGCTGGGAGGAAGAGAGTATTTATACATATGGTAAACTAGGGTTTTAGGGCTTAAAAAGACCTAAAACTGATCCAATTCGGCCCAGAAAAAACACCAGAAACGACGTCAGGGCGGCCGCCCTCGAGACTTGCGCGACCGCGCTAACCTCCAGCAATATTTGGAGAACTCTCGGCCCTTAAGCGCGGCCTCCCTAGGCCTAAGCGCGGCCGCTCTCCATGGCAGAAACTCCAACGTGTTTTTTCCTTGGCCAAAAATCAGTTCAAGTCCAAGACACTCCAAGGTCATGGATCTATGAACTTCATACCACATATACTAAATATTCCAACAGAAGAAACATTATAATAATGAAAGCAGAAACTGTTAACCTTTAATGGATAAAAGTTATTTAATGAGCTTGGGTTTCCCTTCACAAATTAGCCAAACAATATGGAGAGTTAATGCAACTTAAGTTTGGCTCAAGACCAGTTGTTGTTGCCTCATCTTCTGAAGTGGCTAAGCATTTCTTGCAAACAAATGATCGCATTTTCTCTTCTCGGCCCGGCCACCGCTACTTGGTGGAAAGTACATAACTTACAATTATTGCAACATAGCATGGGCTCCCAACGGACCCTTTTGGTGACAAGGCCGGAAAATATACCTCACGGAGCTATTTAGCTCAAAGAGAATGGATTTCCTATTGGAATTTTGGTTTTGGAAAATGAGGTTTGACTGACTTTTGACCAAGAATTCCATAAGGTTTCATTTTAGGAAAATGAAAATTGATTGCATATTAATAATCTATATTTGGAGTAGATTAATTTGATATATTTACTTTCTCAAAACCAATTTGTGTGAATGAGAAATTAAATGCTAAAAGTATGCAAAATGAAATGGGTTTATGAAGACTTTATGGGATATGAAAGAGTTATCCCACATTGCTTTAAGAAGGAACGTAATGCTTGTTTTTAAGTGGAACCATCCAAGGAATGAGTCATCAAGTTGTTATCTCATTGGACCAACCAAGTGAACCATTGGGCCATCCATACAATTAGTGGCCCAATAGTGCTAATTTTGGACTAGCTTCAAATTGGCACATGAATCGCGAAGATTACGAAGGGCGGAATGGGCAGTTTAGGGCGCACATTTGCACTTCGCATCGGTCGCTGGGAGCTGTGGAAACTTAAACTTTTGACGAAATTCAGCTCGATGGTGGTTCATGTGGGTTGATGATTTGGTTCCGACTAGGCTCGTTGGGCTGGTCCAAGATTGTGGGCGCTTGGGTGGGTCCAGTTGGAATGGGCCGCTGCTAAGGGATGTGGCAGTTGGATTGGGTAAATGGGCCTAGGCCCATAGAGGATGGAGACCGTTCGGCTTAGGCCATGGGTTCGAACAGGCTGCTGATGGGCAAGGGCGCGACCCGCGTCTGTTTGAACAGACGGGTCGGGCTGCTGGGTCGAACCAGCAGATCTCCACCCTTCATCCACGATATGATCCAAGGGATGAGATTCACCAGTGCAATTTTTGCCTATTCTAAAAAAGCACCCAATCTCTTCATAAACTATATAAACCCCTCACCAGATTGGCTTTACTCACAAAAAAAAAAAGATCACACAATTCACTCTCTCTTCACATCTGAATTAGAGAAGCACATATCTAACTGAGTTCACGAACTCAATTAAATATTTAATTGAATTATGGTATTCAATCACAGAATTCCAAGAAATTCTAATGACATCTGTTAGAAGATAGATCATATTGTTGCATAGAGTCTTCTTCAAAGTCTGGAAGTGTCAAACACAATTGCGTTTGCCGAGTTATTGACTTTAAGTCTTCTTGTCAATAATAATAAGTCGTTTTATCTTGAGAGAAGATTGCCACCGAAACCGTTAGCACCGGTGCGGGGCAATATCTTCTTGCGAAAATTGTGTCCAACACAAGACTCGACTTCCTATATTTATTCGGTTTTATTTAATTTCCGCATTTATTATTTAGGTCTATTCCACCGTTAATTATTATTATGGTTAATTTATTATTTATCATTTTGTTAATTTCAAGAAAGCCTTATTTATTGTTACATACAATTTTCATAACAATCGCAAGAAAATAGTTACGTTTTCTTGATTTTATGACAAACATGAGCCAATGATGATGGACAACGGAAGGACATGATCGTTAGAGAATTAACGAAAAGAATGACGGTTTACAAGGAAGGATAATTAGAAAAGCATTGGAAGCTAACTAGAAGATAACGAGAAGGACAACAATAATCACGCAAGTGATTCAAGATATTTGTTGACACATGGAACAGACTTCAAAGGTGGGAACAAAAGATGTTATACATGTAGACCACTCTCAGTCTGAAATAGAAGAAGATTACATGGCCATCCGGGATGACCACCCTCTGTCTATCTGAAGATATTCGTAGAAAGAGATAACCCTGCTATCCGGGATGACTAGCCAGATCTACAAAAATAGATAACCGAAGAGGCCTGGGATCATAGAAATCTCATATGTAGAATGTACATATTGAGTGGGCCAAGTAATGTCGTTACCGAAAGAAATGTCTCGTGGAGATAGCCAAAGAGTTTTGGAACTCTTTGGAACGAACCTTTAAGGTTCAAGAAACCAGTTCCAAGATTTGATGCAGATGTGGTAAACTCCGATCACTTAGCAAGAGATTGTCATAATCAAAGAAGGAAAATGGACAACATGAATCAAAGCCAATGTCAACAAAAGGTTGAATAGCCTTGATTGAGAATTAATGGGGTTTGATGCCAACTTAGCAAGTTGAAGGTCAACCCAAGAGAATGGTGGATAGACACTGGAGCTAGAGCTACCAACCATATATGTGCTGATAAAGAGAGATTCTCATCATACACTCCTTTCATTGGAAGGAAGGTGTAAATGAGAAACTCTACCACTTCCAACGTTGTGGGACTTGGAAGGGTTGTGCTAAAGATGACTTCAGACAGAGAACTGGCTCTTGTGAATGTGATGCATGTCCCAGACATTCGCAAGAACCTAGTTTCCATATCAATGTTGAGCAAGGCTGGATTTAGACAAGTGTTTGAGTCAGATAAAATTGTATTGACCAAGAAAAAAAATTTATTTCTTGGTAAAGGGTACCTTGCCTAGAGGCAAAGAACATCGGTGTTTCTTATGTTTATCTTTTGGAAGGTTCTAATTTATGGCATGATAAATTAGGTTACGTGAATTTCAATACAATTAAGACGTTAGTGAGTCAAGAATTAATTTTTATGAATAAATTCGATTCAACTGACAAGTTTGAAATTTGCGTGGAAGCTGAAATGACTAAGTCATCATTTTCTTCAGTAATAAGAAACACGACACCTCTTGAGTTAGCTCACACAAATAATTGTGATCTAAAGTTAGTGCAAACTCAAGGTGGGAAAAAGCATTTAATTACTTTATAAACGGTTGCATAAGATATTGCTATAAATATCTCTTGATAAGAAAGGATGAAGCCTTGGAGGCTTTCCAGACTTATAAGAGTGAAGTTGAGAATCAACTTAATATAAAGATTAAGAAGATTCAAAGTGATAGATGAGGAGAATATGTTGCTCTGTTTGAAGACTTATACACCTCAAATCTAACGGAGTAGCTAAACGCAAGAATCACACTCTTAAGGAAATGATGAATGCAAGGTTCAGGCTTAACCAACAAATTGTGGGTGTAGCAATACTCTCGTCGAACTACATTTTTAATAAGATTCCGAAGAAAGGAATTGACAAAACTCCTTATGAATTATAGGATAATTGTAAGCCGTTTTATAAATACCTTAAAATGTGGGGGTACACCTCAAATGTGGGGGTACGGGCTAAAAGTAAAAGTACTTAAGCTAAAGGCGAGGAATTAGATATTCCTTTAGATTATATTTCATTGAAATGAAATATATAAGTTCTAGAAAGAGAACTTATGAAAGTGCAAATAGTTCATCTTAAAGAAGACGAACCTAGGCACATTTTGTGGACAAAAGAAGCTAGTCTTTCGGTCCTAATTTTCTATGATAGAAGATTAAACGAAAACTGTTAGAGAAAGTTATTAACAGTTAAATGAATAATTCATCATATGTACAATATTTGTAAGTTGGTTGATCTCCCTCCAGGATGCAAACCGTTAGGTTGCAAATTGGTCCTTAAAGGAAAATATTGAAAGATGAATCTATAAAAGGAAAACTCTTGAAAGATAGGTCTTGGAAAGGTAGACTTTCAAGAAGTGTAGTCAAGGGAGTCATAAATCAAAAGATAGATTTCTTAAGGAAAATAATCTTGAGAAATAAACTCTGATGAGACGGATTTGTGAATCTGAAAAGGCAGATCTATTGACAAATGAATCTCGAAAGATAGACTCTCGAGATATAGAATCTGAAGAGATAGATTCTTAAAATGATAGACTCTTTAAATGGTAGATTCAAGAGAGTTAGATAAAATTCTCATCAGACGATATACTCTCGAATAAGTAGATTCTTGAGAAGTCTAAAAGAAGGTAGATTCTTGAGAGGTAGACCTCGTAAAGTTGATTCTTTAGAGGCATTACTCTAAAAGGTAGACTCGAGAAAGCTTCGACCACTTTCAGAGATGTTGACACAAATCAAAATGAGAAGTCGAGACTCCATAGCTGAGATGCCGACCACTCAAAGAAACCGACCAAGCTAAGAGAATTGATCACCTCAAAAGACTCAATCATCCTAGAAAGACTAAAGGAAAGTCTAAATGGAATATTAATCAATTATGGTACATGGTGTACTTAAATATATGCCTACGTGATTACGCTTAATTACAATACATTAGATATTCAATAGTAATTGAAAAGGATATACTAATTGAATATCGGACACTGGAAAATAAACTCCAAAGTGAAAATGTGTTCACAATTTGGATGAAGGAGCGGTGTCATTGTAGTCTTCCCAAGACAACATGGATAACTCCGATTTAATAAGGAATACCGAAGTTAGCATAGTTTTAGACAAATCTCGCCTTAAGGAGAAAGGCCGATTGGTCTAATAAATTCTTGGAAAAGATTTCCTTATTGGAAGCCAAGTCTATGCCTACGTGTCTTAAAGCATCATGTGACGACAATG